>CM076578.1:364065667-364248753 GCA_034641835.2 Pinus albicaulis
TAACTCCTCCAAAACTTCTGCCACTGAAGTCTAACTGAAGTAAACCATGCAAGATACCATCAAACCCTAGGAACCACGTGATTCCTTGTGTCAGTTGCATGAGCCACCTCCATGACTCAAACTGAAGTGCGCCAAGAGAGTAAACTGCTGTTTATAGTCGAAATATTATTAAGGGTAAATAATATTTGACTTCCATATTTTTAGGAGATCAGTCTAAAAATAGCCTGGGTCCTAAAAAATAGGGTCTCATCTATTTTTACCGACATGTCGCATCCATCAAGAATCTCTAAGTAGAATTCCCAAATTATGCTCCGTATGTCTAAAAATAGACATAGTCTAAAAATAGACTTTGCGCCAGAATTTGCCTGCGGGCCCACTTAGTGAAGGCGACTTCGTTTCACTAAGCTCCATCATCTTCTTTTATTCTGTAAGGGCCTTTATCGGTTCTTGAGGAGTAGATGGCTGCACAGCTATGGCATGTAAGGCGGGAGAAGTGGTGAGCCGGGATGATGAGGGCGAACTGTGGCACAGGAGATTGGGCCACCTTCACCATGGAGCTTTGAAGATCCTGCAGCAGATTTCTATTGGGCTTCCTAAGGGCACTCTTGCGCAGTCAGATCAGTGCAAGGGGTGTACTTTAGAGAAGTATGTGAAAGCCACCTTTCACGAGAAGGATAGTCGCGCCACGACGATCCTTGAGAGAGTTCACACAGACGTGTGTGGTCCTTTCTCAGTTGCTTCGACAGCAAAGCACGGGTATTATGTGATCTTTGTTGATGATTTCTCTCGAAAGTGCTGGATCTTCTTCATGCAGAAGAAGAGCGATACATTCGCGAAGTTCTGTGAGTTTAAAGCACTGGTCGAGAAGGAGTCGGGGAAGAAGGTGATTTCTCTAAGGAGTGATAACGGTGATGAATTCATCTCGGCTGAATTCAAGGAGTTCTGCAGCGCAGAAGGGATTCAGAGAGAGCTCATCGCACCCCATAACCCACAGCAGAACGGGGTGGCTGAGCGGAAGAACAGAACGATCGTGGGTGCTGCACGAGCAATGTTGCATGATCAGGGCCTACCCCTTCACTTGTGGGCTGAGGCATGCAATACAGCAGTGTATGTGCAGAACCGTTGTCCTCACAAGGTTCTTGGCATGAGTACACCAGAGTAGGCTTATTCTGGCAAGAGGCCTGATATTTCCCATTTGCGGATCTTTGGTTCTCCTGTCTACATGCATGTGAAGAAGGATGCGAGAAGGAAGCTGGATCCAACTGCTGAGGTTGGAATATTTGTGGGGTACACTGATACACCTCACAACTATCGGGTGTATTTTTTAGACAGTCGAAAGACTGTTGTGCGACGGGATATAAAATTTCAGGAGGAGAAAGCCATGCGGTGTTCGCTTGAGAGGGAGCTACACTTGCATGCAGATGAGGAGCTGTTAGTTCCTAAGGAGGAGCTTCCGGATGTGGATCAGCCACAAGAGGAGGTTCGGGAGGTGGAAGAAACCACCCAGGCAGCGCCAACCATCAGAGGGCGCATGCGCACTACAGAAGCTGAGCGACTGGCTCGGGATGCAGAGAAGGTTGTAGGACCACCTACGGCACAGCGCAGACAGAGACAGTCACCGGATCGGTACACTGGATACATGGCTCTTATGAGTCAATGTGTTGTGACAGAGCCATCCTCTTTTGAGGAAGCTGTGGAGGAACCCGCATGGGTTGATGCCATGATCGAGGAATATGATTCGATCATCAGGAACAGTGCATGGGAGATTGTCCCAAGACCGGTTGGGAAATCAGTTGTAGGTTCGCGATGGATCTACAAGGTGAAGCAGGCGGCTGGCGGGAGTGTGGAGAAGTACAAGGCGAGATTTGTCGCCCGTGGCTTCTCACAGATCGAGGGGATTGACTATGAGGAGACTTTTGCACCTGTCGCAAGGTACTCTTCCATACGGACGATCCTTGCTCTCTCAGCGCAGATGGGGTGGCACATTCATCAGATGGATGTGAAGACTGCGTTCTTCAATGGAGTTATTAAGGAGGAGGTGTACATAGAGCAGCCTGAAGGTTTTGAGATCTTCAGCAGTGAGTCGCATGTGTGCCGACTCAAGAGAGCACTGTACGGGCTGAAGCAAGCACCTCGTGCTTGGTACACTCGAATAGACAGCTACTTCACCGGGCTTGGATTCTCCAAGAGTGAGGCGGATCCTAACCTGTACCAGATTGTGGTGGAGGGGAAGCTGTTGATCATCGTACTGTATGTAGATGATATGATTTTGACTGGAGATGAGAAGTTGATACTTTCATGCAAGGAGGATCTTGCACGAGAGTTTGAGATGAAGGACTTGGGCATCCTTCATTATTTCCTGGGATTGGAGATTTGGCAGCGCAGCGGAGGACTGTTTGTTTCTCAGGGCAAGTATGCCCGGGAGATTCTGGAGAGGTTCAACATGCAAGGCTACAAGCCTGTTGACACTCCTCTGTACACTCGAATAGACTGCTACTTCACCGGGCTTGGATTCTCCAAGAGTGAGGCGGATCCAAACCTGTACCAGATTGTGGTGGAGGGGAAGCTGTTGATCATCGTACTGTATGTAGATGATCTGATTTTAACTGGCGATGAGCAGTTGATACTTTCATGCAAGGAGGATCTTGCACGAGAGTTTGAGATGAAGGACTTGGGCATCCTTCATTATTTCCTGGGATTGGAGATTTGGCAGTGCAGCGGAGGACTGTTTGTTTCTCAGGCCAAGTATGCCCGGGAGATTCTGGAGAGGTTCAACATGCAAGGCTGCAAGCCTGTTGACACTCCTCTTCCTGGTGGTTGGAGGAAGGAGGATGCTACTTCAGCGGAGGTAGTGGATGCCACTGTCTATCGACAGTTGGTGGGGTGGCTTATGTATCTGGTCAATACATGACCCGATATATGCTATGCTGTTAACCAGCTTTCGCAAGCTATGGTTAAGCCTACCAAGCTCTTTTGGAAGGCGGGCAAGCATGTATTGCGCTATATTAGAGGCACATCGGGATATGGTCTATGGTATAGACAGGAGGATGGAGTGAAGCTTTCTGGCTTCACTAATGCAAATTGGGCAGGGAGTCCAACGGACCGGAAGAGCACATCTGGAGGAGTTTTCGGCATTGGGTCGACAGCAGTTTCCGGGTACAGCAGGAAGTAGAGATCCGTGGCACTCAGTTCAGCAGAGGCCGAGTACATGGCAGCTAGCCTAGCTGCATGCGAGGCTATTTGGATGAGGAAGATCCTCGCAGGATTGTTCAGGTTGCATTTGGAACCTACAGTGATTTACTGTGATAACCAGAGTTGCATTAAACTCTCGGCTAATCCAGTATTTCATGATAGGTCCAAACACATCGACATCAGGTACCATCATATCAGAGATTGTGTTCGGCGGAGAATCATGATGCTTTCATATGTTCCCACGGAGGATCAGGATGCCGACATCCTGACGAAGGCGCTCACCAGGAGCAAGTTTGAATTCCACAGAGGCAGGATAGGGGTTGCGGATAATCCATATCTTGCTGAGAGGGAGTGTTGAAAATGCAGCAAGATGATGGAGCTTGGTGAAATGAAGTCGCCTTCACTAAGTGGGCCCGCAGGCAAATTCTGGCGTAAAGTCTATTTTTAGACTATGTCTATTTTTAGACATATGGAGCATGGTTCGGGGATTCCAGTTTGAGATTCTTGGAGCATTGGTCATGTTGGTAAAAATAGATGAGACTCTATTTTTTAGGTCGAAGAGGTCGAAGGCTATTTTTAGACTGCCTCTCCTAAAAATAGGGAAGTCAAATATTATTTACCCTTAGTAATATTTAGACTATAAACTTCAGTTTACTCTCTTGGAGCACTTCAGTTCGAGTTACAGAAGTGGCTCATGCATCTGACAGAGGAATCACGTGGTTCCCAAGGGTTTGATGGCATCATGCATGGTTGACTTCAGTTGGACTTCAGTGGCAGAAGTTTGGAGGAGTTAATGAGACAGCTAGTGGAGTTGTGTTCTGTTTATTTTAGTTGAAAGTGATTTACTGTGATAACCAGAGTTGCATTAAACTCTCGGCTAATCCAGTATTTCATGATAGATCCAAACACATCGACATCAGGTACCATCATATCAGAGATTGTGTTCAGCGGAGAATCATGATGCTTTCATATGTTCCCACGAAGGATCAGGATGTCGACATCCTGACGAAGGCGCTCACCAGGAGCAAGTTCGAATTCCACAGAGGCAGGATAGGGGTTGCAGATAATCCATATCTTGCTGAGAGGGAGTGTTGAGAATGCAGCAAGATGATGGAGTTTAGTGAAATGAAGTCGCCTTCACTAAGTGGGCCCGCAGGCAAATTCTGGCGCAAAATCTATTTTTAGACTATGTCTATTTTTAGACATACGGAGCATGATTCGGGGATTCCAGTTGGAGATTCTTGAAGTATGCGACATGTTGGTACAAATAGATGAGACTCATATTTTTAGGTCACAGGCTATTTTTAGACTGCCTCTCCTAAAAATATGGAAGTCAAATATTATTTACCCTTAATAATATTTTGACTATAAACAGCAGTTTACTCTCTTGGAGCACTTCAGTTCGAGTCATGGAGGTGGCTCATGCAACCGACAGAGGAATCACGTGGTTCCTAGGGTTTGATGGCATCTTGCATGGTTGACTTCAGTTGGACTTCAGTGGCAGAAGTTTTGGAGGAGTTAATGAGACAAATAGTGGAGTTGTGTTCTGTTTATCTTAGTTGAACTAGTTGATATTAGTTTAACTAGCTAATCAATTAGTTATGAGTGGAGTGAATTAAATATTATTTAATTCATTAATTAGTAACTCATTAGTCAACTCAAGAACACATCAGTTCACTACAGTGCATGATCAGTTCAGTGGAGACCAGTGAAAGAGGTAGATGAAAGGGTGAGTATAGCTATCAATTGGAGGATCAGTTGTGCATGAGATTTGCACCACACTTGGAGAAATTGTCCATGACAATTGCGCAGTCAAGCCAAGGAGATTCGAACCTTGGATCTCTATATAGACAGGCCATGATTGCGCAATAGAGGCAAGGCAATTGGCGGTGAGTTTTGAACCAGTAACCTGTTCAAAACTGAGTTAGATTGTGTGTGACTTTATGAGAAAGTACTGAGTAATTGTGAGGAGTATTGTACTTGTTTGGTTACATGATTTCTCCATTATAATATACACAATAGCTGCGGGGTTTTCAGCTATAGGCTTTCCCCATACATACTGAGTTAATGTGTGATTGATTTGATGTGCGATCGCTTCTATTATTTCCGCATGTGACAATTAATTGTAGATGAGATTATGTGTTACGCATGCAATTCGAAATTGATGTGTAATCAGGTTAATCTCCATTGAATAAGTGATTTATTCAGCTAATTTCTACAGTACTTGACTCATTTAGGAGGAGCTTCCCAGAGCATACCTGCAACAATTGGAATTTTTCCTACCGCAAGATGCTACTGTTTGTTTAGTTTCTTTGGAAAGTTAACTACAACCTATTCCAAAGCACTAATCCTAAGCTAGATTGGTGGAAAGAGCCCTAAAAATGTAAAAATTACTAGATGAATTTTATTAAGCGTTGTGTTATTTGGGCTGTTATTACTCAAAGGGTAAATGGATACGAAACCAATGGCGTTATGACCCGACCCAAAACTGAATGCAATCGAATATGATAATGTAATATTTTGAATTTGATGAATCCTAACTAAAGTAAGGAGAGAGTTTCCATTCACTTCCAACAATGCAAAAAATTGATCAATAAGAGAAAATATAAAAAATTCTCTAATGTACTAATTTCATCAAGAAAAACTATTGTTAATTAATTCCAATTTTTTTATTTTTATGTTTTTAAAACAAGCATAAAAACATGTAAATTGAAATCAAAGAAACTTATCTAAATCTACGATTGATTTTTCCAGAATGTAAACTATGCAGTTGTAATATATGCACAATTCACTTGAAAAGTATGCAAATGTAATCTATGCACATTTTTTATTCATATTTTGAAAATGAGAATTCTAATAATGCAAATGTAATCTATGCAAGAGAATTCTCAAACACAAGATGATTCTAATGTAATCTAAAGAACCAATCAAGTGTAAGTAAAGAAAATTGGATGAGAGTTCCAAAGATCAAAAAATAAAAACACTCAAAGGCGATTAACACTCAGACACAATTTAGCTCCCCCCCCCGAATGAGGGGGAATTTTTTTTGCAAAAACAAAAGCAAAAAGATGCAAAATTGTTAAGAGACTGAGACAAACCTCGAAGTAATGACCAAAGGAAATCAAAATAAGAATTTCTTCAAAAAGAAACTCAAAACACCCAATTAACTTAACAAAGACTGATGAGATTGTAAGAGTTGTTGAAAGAAATTCACACAAGGATTTTGACAGTCAAAACAAGTATGGGCAAATACAGAGAATCATGTAAGCTGGTTCTAGAAAAGAGAATTTTAAATTTTTCAAAAAATTTCCTTAAGTCCGTAGGTTTTAATACAAAAAGGTACGGTACCGCACTGTTTACACAGAGAAACTACGGAGGTTACCGCACTGTTTTCAAAGAAAAAGTGCGGAGACCAGAAAACATAAAGAAAAAAAAAAATTTGATCTGCTTTTCAGGGATTCTAATAGATCATTTACCCAACCCAGTGTAGACTAATCAAAATCAGAAAAACTCTTTCAAAAGTCAAACTCAAAAAATAAAAAATAAAACTAAGTTCAAGATATCCCCAGTGCCTTCGCCATTTTGTTATGCGGATAAATCGTTCTTGCGGACAAGAAAGATCTCCCTAGTATCACAAGGATAGCTAGAAACAAACATGACAAATGTAAACTACTTTCTCTAGATTATATATGATTTAGAATTCTCTATGATGAAGAAAAGAC
Source organism: Pinus albicaulis (assembly GCA_034641835.2). Taxonomy (NCBI): domain Eukaryota; kingdom Viridiplantae; phylum Streptophyta; class Pinopsida; order Pinales; family Pinaceae; genus Pinus; species Pinus albicaulis. The sequence goes on from CM076578.1 coordinate 364,072,582, forward strand.
TCACATGTGGTCCAATGCTAGTTGAATTCTTCTTTCCCGTCGCTCCAAGAAGTCAGTTCTTAAAACCTGCAAGCAAAGACATGAAAAAGAATCAAAAGCACCTGCAACTATACTGATTCACAAATCACAAATCTATCTTAATGATCAAGGAATTTAATAAATATGTTATTCAAGTGAACACATAAACAAATTATTGAGAAAACATGATCCAATTGTATTATCTATTAATAAAAGAAGGATTCTTACAACCGCGTTCGCCTTGATGTTGTACAGGTCCTTCCGGGGTCCGGAACAAGCGTTTCCCTTTGGTCTGACAAGCCCTTCCACTCTTTGAACCAACCTAACTACGAGTGTGTAATTTTTCTCGCAGCTAGAAAGAAGAGCATATTTCTTTAGCACTTCCCTTCTCTAATACAAGTACTAAGTACAAAGCAAGTACTAAGTGTATACAAAATGCATAGAGAAGTTTTACATATGTGAGCATGTAATTTTTTACATATCAGTATCTACCCTTGAGACTAAACCATGGCTTCAATTTATAGTAGAAGGGAAGTGGTTTCAGTTCCAAAAAGGAAGGGATAATTCCTCTCATAAAGGGATTAAGCTCCAAATACCAAGGGATAGGCTTCTTTAATGAAGGGATAAAGGTTCATGAATGGAGGGAGTGAAGCTTCGACCAAATAATGCCTTCTAGAAGCTTCCAATTGGGAGAATATTCGACCAGCTGGGCTTCTAGAACTTACTTTTTCTTCCATTTTACCTTTTACGAGGGTTCGCAGTTTTAATACACAAAACGTGCAGTAGGTTCCACAGTTTTTCTTTACAAAAGGTGTGGTACCGTAGGTAATGGCTAGGAAAAGTGCGGAACTAGGGTTTTTATGATTTTTATGAGCTTTTCTCCAAATCCAAGACTTGGTTTAGGAACTTTTGGAGTTTTAGACCTCTAAGGGAGCATTATATAGGTATTGATGAACCCATATAGACAGTAAAATGTCATGGTGACAAAATAATGTGTAACACTCCTACGATGCAATTTTGCCTATTTCTTTGACCATCTCCTTGTACACCTTTTTTTACATTCCTACTAGCATATTTATGATATCAGAGCGTTCATCTTTTGAGATTTTCATAATCTTCCTGAAAATGTAACATGACCATAAACTATTTAACTTTTATATTGATATATGAAAAGTAAATATAACAAAAGTGATATTCATAAATAATTCTAGAAAAACATTTAAATGAATATTATTTTTCCATTCCTTCTTTTTTTTTTGTACGTTTTTGCTATTAAAACTCTAACATGTCTCATTGACCAATTCTCTGGAAACTCTTCCTGTAGTTTAGATAAAATTTGATTCTTGAAAACATTGGATTTATTTTTGTATTGTAAGTGGAAAGAACGTCTATACATTCGTTCCACTAGATCCTTCAAACTTTTGTAAAAGTTTTTCCCCCTTTCGTTAACCTCCAGCACCACTCCAGATGAGCTAAGGAGCAATTCATTTTCATTTGCATGTTCTATTTTTTTTATTTTCCTAGAACAACATTCATTTTCTGAGTTGTTGGTCCCTGTAGAACATTAAACAGATGTGAATTAATAGATTGTTTGACACATGTTATTTAATAATTTTAAGTATATTATTAATGAAAATTTTAAAAAAAAATTCATATTGGATCGACAGTATTTTTTCATTCACCTTATTCATCTTTTTGAAATTTTTCCATCAAGATTTTATGCTCTTCTGGTCCTAATTCAGAAACAATCTTATCGAGCTTCGTCATTTTGTGGCTTTGCATGATACACAGTAAACAATACATATTAGTTAAACTTACATATAGTTCAAAAAATTTGCAAAGAATTTACAAAGAACTTGCCTTTTTTGTTTTTCTTGATGTGTTATCAGTATTTTTGTTACTTGATCTCTTGTCAGTCATTTCTTTACCAATCTGAAACCTGTAACATATCATTCATTAATATATTGATAAATAAATTGTTAACTTTTCAGGTAAAAAAATAATCTCAAGAAATCGGTGTGCCATTCATGGTGTACGCACCGACGTCGGTGCGTGGGGGTCTTATAAACGCACTGCACAAACAGTATAATATACCGTACGGTGCTCTACGTCAACAAGGAGCACTGGTGCGTTACATGTTAACCACCACACCGATTAACACAAAGAAAATAATAAAAATCATCTAGTGTTATTTTTTGTAACATAAACGCCCCGCGCAAACAAGGGACCACCATACGATGCTCTCTGTCAACTAGGAGACCCGGCGCGTTATATGTTACATGGTGCACCGATTAACACAATAAAACAATTTTTTGGGAAATGGCACGTTTGCGGTGCACCATAATGAAATAGCGCACCGGTGCCCTATTTTACATATGGCGCATTGAAAAAAATAAATAAATAAATAAATAAAAATTATTACACAGTACTTTCACGGTGCACTTGGATAAAATAGTGCACCGGTGCGCTAGGTTACGCAGGGCACACTGAAAAAAAGTAAAAAAATACAAATAAAAAATAAAAAATCACGCAATGGCCAACATGGATTGAGATCCGACTATGCAAGTAGTCACATGGGTTGGATGTCAATCTAAAATGAAAAGCCCTAATTCTGAAATCACAGAAACAGGGAGAAGAAAGGGCAGAAACAAAAAGAATAAAGGGTTTAGGGTAAAAATTGATTTTTTTATTTTTTTCCTGAAAATGAAAAACAAATTGAAATTTTTTTCTTACTTCGTAAAAAAACAGCAGAAAAAAGTAAAAAAAAAAAAATCAAATTTAATCACGAGATCATTTGAAATTCTATTCTATAGGGTTTGAATCACCAGAGGTTTGGAATTCTGATTGTCTGAATACTTATGTTCGAACATATCTCGTTGCTCCATAGTACTCTCATGTTCTCTTGCTCTAGGTATGTCTCCTGCAAATCTCTGGCTGAAATTTTTTGCAAAAATAGTGAAATAATGAAAAGTGTTTAGTATTTAAAGAATTTTTTTATGAAATTAGATTTTCGAAAATATTTTGCCGCACATTTTTCAATTTACCGTTTTTTTTTCACTTAAAGAAAATAGAGTTGCGCTTTTTTTATTTTCGGTTATTCGTCACTGATGCGTCACTTAATAGAACCGCACCGATGCACAGTAACTAAAGCACACCAGTGTGGTTATATGTACATTAGCACCGATTTGCAGTTAAGGCACCGAAATCACTTTTAGTTGTGTACACCAAAATTTAGTGAACTCCAACCATAGAAATTGAGAATTATAATTTTGTCTACTCTTGATGGAAATATGCAATTAAAATTAGAATTTTGTTTATTTTTGAGAGTTAGAATTAGAATTAGAATTAAAATATGAATTGAATAAATTCTTGATGGAAATAACTATTCTTCCAATGCATTTTGTTTATTGCAGGAGGTCCCCACTGATTATGTGGAGAGAATGCAATGTGGGGCGTGTGAAGATGCAATACTATAGAGCCTAAGTGGGAAATTATGGCATGTGAACCTGTGCTATGCTAAGATGTGGGCAGTTTTCACAAATGGTTGGGAAAGTTTTATTTCTGAGCAGTTTGTTGAAGTTGGAGATAATTTAGTTTTTAGGCATGTTGAAGATGTACATTTTGCTGTGAAAATATTTGGGTCATTTTTTTTCAAAACTACACCTATTCTTCTTTCAGAAAAAGAAATTTGAACCTTTCCACAACCTGCAACAAGAAAAGGTGCCAACAGGAACCTCTGACATGCATATCTATTTCTTCTGTTGAGGTCTCGAAGGAATTTATTATGGCCAATCTACTTCGTTGAGGAATCTGCCTGAATTTTCTTTGGTTCTACTGAAGGGTGCAGTTACTGACAGATACAGGATTGTAAGCTCCCTCCAACCCTCATTAAATTGCAAAATATGGATAAAACTCCATAGAAATGCTTATCATTTGTGTAAAATACCTCGAAACACATAATGGAGTGTTTTATTTTTTGAAATTTGTGTGTTATTATGGTGAAAGAAACTATTCTTTCTATTTTGTGCTAATATGGTGAAGAAATGGAATAGTGCTCAAGTATATGGCAACAGTCTTCAATCATATTCTCAAGATATATGGGTTATTTGTTAAATGCATAGCTACAAGATTCGTTCATATTGCTGCTAGGAAAAATTCAACTGAAATACCAATACGACAAGGTTGGACGTACTGTCTACTATCCCATGAACCCATAAACCCCACAAAAAATCTCAAAAACCTTTTAATAAAATGCAAAATAGTCCAAAAATGTTTTCTTTTTTTTTTCTTTTTTCTTTTTTTTTGCATTTTTTACACTCAAATTCTTCTAAAATCTGTTCATGGAATTAGCATCCATAACAGGCAACGCAATGGTAATATACTCGAATTCTTCTAAAATATGTTCAATGGAATTAGTACATGTGAAATGGTATATGTGTTATTTCATCAATATTTATACTTTTTAAGATGGGTTTTTATAAAGAAGATGACTTAATTACCTTATACCTTATAAGACTCTTTTTTCGAAACATTATAATATGTATTTTGAATTAATGTTAAAATCAATATTTCAATTGATAATTTGCAATTATGTTGATCTCAATAAAAATGGCGTACTGTATAAAGTTCTTTTTTTTGTATGTAAGATCATAATAAAATAATGATAATTCTAAAGTACATGAATTTATTTGCATTATTTTCTAAACTTTATTATGTTACAAAAAATCATATTATTAATCTAGATTTATTATTTTACAATGATGATAATGGCAATTAACAATTTTACAACTACTATTTATGTTAATTTCAAATTTACAAATATTTTATACAATGGTGAATACAATATATCCTTACAATTTCACCTACAATTACAATTTTAGAATTTTACATACAATTACAATTACAATTTTACATATATACCATTACAATTACAATTTTAGAATTTACATACAATTACAATTCCAATTTTAGAATTTTACATAAAATTTACAATTACAATTACAATTTTACATATATACCATTACAATTACAATTTTAGAATTTTACATACAATTACAATTTTACAATTTTACAATTACAATTACAATCATTTCACAATAAATTAACATATAATTACAATTAAAATTTTACAAATATTTTACATACAATTACAATTACAATTTTACAATTTCACATACAATTACAATTAAAATTAAAATTACAATTTTAGAATTTTACATACAGTTACAATTACAATTTTACAATTAAAATTACAATTACAATCATTTCACATTAATACAATTAAAATTTTACAAATATTTTACATACAGTTACAATTAAAATTACAATTACAATTTTAGAATTTTACATACAATTTCAATTACAATCACAACATAATATTTAATAAATATCATGATTTAATATTAAAAATAAAAATCACGATCATGATAACCATCATACAAACATCATATTCGACTAAAACACACATTCAAATTCGCTAACATCATCTAATCATCGTGATCATGATCATCTAATAAAACACAAGCATTGTTTAACATCATCACAACACAAACATCAAATATACATCTCATGTCAAATAACTGCTATCACATACACATCTATAAACAAGTTGCACATTAAATGAACATATCTAACATGGCCTAACAATATACACATTACGATGAACACTAACATGTAAATTAATTACATTTGCAACATGAACATAAAATAAGGAGGGACCATGTGTATATATATATATATATATATATATATATATATATATATATATATATATATATATATATATATATATATATATATATAACTGAATAATGTCAAAAATATACAATTGTAATATAAATGTCATGGATCAGCTGGTGGTACATCATCAATAGCAGTTCTAGTCGAGACCTGCTCAATCAATGGTGCAGCCTCGACAAGCTCAGATATATGTTGATCATCATGTGCTTGTTGATCTGGTACTCGTGCCTCATGATGATCAGGATAAACTGTCGGGTGCTCATCGTGATGACTCGACATGGTCGATGGTCCAGCCTTCTCATGATCATGAGTATTATTGGGTGTTACAGGCTGCTGACTGGACGTGGCCGATGGTCCAGCCTACTCTCCATGATAACTGTTGCTCGATGCCAGTGGAGGTTGCTCATCTGGCATGGTGCGAGGTGAATGATCATCAGATGATGAGTCGCTGCTCGCGGACTGTCGATCACGTGTTGCGTCTCGACCACACCTATAACTTGTAACGGTCCTCCTCAATCGCGTAACTAAGGTCGTAGCTCCTACGACATGACGCATCAGGCTGTACATGTCACGCGGAATGCCTCTCCACATATGTAACAGCCTACCATCGACATGTATGTCTCTCATAGTAGCGAGCCTGACTCCTGCCTCAACAATAAGTGCAGTGAGTTGGTCACCCAACTCCATATTGTATCTTCTATCAAGCCTCCCGCGCCTAGCAAAAGGCGGTACCGGGGCACCAGCAAGAGCAGGTCTCTCTGCACCGGCCTCCTGATGATCCTCGGCATTTGGCATACCTTGATTGTCATCAAGATCCACACCTGGATCATGTGGTGGTGCTGGAATGTCCTCGCCATCAAAACACCCAATGTCTGCAAAATATATACAAGTACACAACAATAATTAGACAATTTCATTACACAATTTAATAAAAGCAAGTTAAATAACATGTTAGAATAAATTTAAATAAAACAGTAATATTACCTCTATCATCTGGCGGCTCATCATATATGAAGATGATGTTGGCACACCCTCGCCAATCCAAACTAGTATAAGGACAGGGGACCACAATGAAGGGATGTTCGTCAACACTAGCTAGCAACTCCAATGCATCATGCGATATCCTTGTTGGAAACATAGTCTCGCCCCTCTTGGGCATCATCTGTCCCCACATGTGCATCCATGCCTCGAACATTGGCCTACGAAGCTGTCGAACAAAAGTAGGCCTCACCTCTGGAAACCTCTCAAAAAATAAACAAAAAATCTCTAAAGCAAAAGGGAAGTTGACCCTCCCTTATGCATGAGCACGACATCTATCTAAGGTTGTACAGAACTACCGCAAAAAATTGGCAGACCACCTAACAAGTCGTGGCTCTTGTACTAAAGAATCAACATAATATAGAAGCAAGCAACTAATGCGTTGCCCGTCACTGGTGTTGTGTGAAATGGTCGAAATCAGAAGTGAGAGGCACCTCACCTCCTCACTACCAAATTCACTAATACGTAACTGACCTCCGGAGACTTGAAAATCTAAAGGAGACAATATATTTGTGCTAATGTATCTCTGGGAGTACACCAACTGACTCCCTATTGCATAGCCAACTGGAACCTCAGGGAACGAGGGAAAATCCACCCCTGTCCTTGATAGCCCTGTAATTAAATATATATCCTCCTCAGTGGGCGTGTACCACTAGTTAGGACCAACCCGGAAAGCCTGTAGGTGGGCATTCCACCTGCAGATAATATGTCTCAAAAACAGACCATGGCCCTTTAGGGAAGTAGCCTCCTCATAGAATTGAGGAGGCCTACCTGCCTTAGGAGCCCCTGGGTAGCTACTGTAATAGGGCGACGGTACGCATCTATCTCCCTCTCTCGTGCCTCCCACAGGCGAACCATGTTATACTGGTCCACCTATTGTTGTTGTTATTCCCCCTCTTCTCTCCTTTCACGTCTATGAATGATTGACATATTAAATACAATTTTTTTATTAAATGAGACATGTATTTAAGAATATACATATATAATTTTTTTACGAAAAAAAAACAGCCCGTGCACCACAAAAAACAAGCATGCACCGGTACAGGTGCATCTTTTTTTGTCGCGCACTAGCGGCAGTGCACCAGTAAATTTTCAGCGCACCAGCGGCGACGCACCTAAAAAATTTCAATGCACCATTTACTATGAACGGTGTCAGGAGTGCGGTGCGCTAACTAAACTCTACACCCCGGGGTGTATAGTTTGGTCAACGCACCGACGTCCTGAAATCATTACATAGTCAACGGTGCGGTATTTTACCAGGCTGCACTGTTGACCTTGTCGAAATGCGGAATGCGGTGCGTTGACAAAAATACCCACCCCGGGGTGGATATGTAAGTCAACGTAACGCATTTCCGCTATTACACATGGTCAATGGTGCGGCCGGGTAACCGACCGCACTGCACTTTTTTTTAAAATTTAAAATAACAAGGTGCGCCTTCGGCACTGCCCCGAAACCGGTGCGGATACCATTTGCAACGGTTGCGGTGCGGCCTGTAAATTTATAGGAAGCACCGCAAACCGATGCAAGCCGAACGACTCGAGCGCACTACGCAGCAATTTTTTTTTTCTTTTAAATGGTTAATTCTAAGGTAATTTGAAATTCTAATCCGCTAAAAGGCTTAATTATGGAAAAACAAGAAAAATACCTGTACATTTGGCCGTCGAGGAGGCATATTGGCTGTAGAATTTGCAAAGTATAATTTTGCCACCGTTTTGAAAAATTCAAGCTAGAGATTGGTGGGTAATGCATAGCATCAGTGTGTGCAATGTGTGTAATGGGAGCACTGATGTCAGGGCGGCTCAAACAAGGATAAATTGCACCGTTTCTTGAGAGCTCTAGAGCACTAAGAAAAGTGAAAAATGTGGTTTTTTAACTGTATTTTTTTTTATTTAACCTTGTTCTGGTGCGCGAGGTTTTATAGACGCACTGGTGCAATTGCTTAATACCGCACAGGGCGGTTTATGTCTTGGCACGGGGTTTTATGACGCACCGATGTGGAATATTTGTAAAGCACTGGTGTGCTACAGTAATAAGATGCATCGGGCAAGTGTGTACGGAGCGCACGGTGTCCGATGTGCCAATGTTTTATGTGCACCAGTGCTTTCTCTTGTTGAACGCACCAGTGCGATTTAGGATGTTAAGAGCACTGGACGAAAAACATCCGCAAAAACATCCCCCGCCAACCTCCTCTAGTAACCTCCGCTAGAAACAGATGTCTGGGGTATTTTTATAAGAGGTTCCTCAAAAACATCCCCTAGAGGGTCTTTTCCTTGTAGTGCAAGTTTTTGAGAAGCTTATGGAAGCAAACAAGTGGTTTGGTAGCCACTTATCATATCATGTTTTGAGACAGCAAGAAGCAGAACAGCGCTGGTCTCACTTGATGGACTATTGTCACCATCTAGTATGTCAAATGACACTTAGTTCATGTTTCTTTTGGATCCCATATGGTGAAGACACTCTATTCACTATATGTGGGATGGATTGGGCAAGAGGGATTATTATAACCAAAGAGTGGGATCATGAGCATCCAAATGAATTTCGGCTTCCTAATGACCACATTATTTCAGCCCAAGATTAGCAGCACCATATCTATCATAAATGGAGAGAGAGACGGCGTGAGTTGAATAATTTAATCTCCCATTTTCAGCCATGAAACCCTTATACATTGCAGAAGCAGGGGATTGGTAATTGTTTCTATGAGCTACCAAGGATGGATCACTTTGTTTGTATGATAGCATGGAGATTGGAGTTTCTCATTCGGGATGAGGCACCCAACATTTACCATCTCTCATGCCTTGAGGAGACCAATGGACAGCATATAAATTTTTCCATATATCTCCCACTTCTTCATAATGAGAGCTATTTGGTTTATCTACTAAAGGCTAACTTGTATACGTGTGATCTGAAATGACTGTATTAGTTTTGATGTGCTAAGTGTCTTTTCAGTTTAAAAACATGTGCATAATCAGTTCTTTCGTTTGCATGAGGTTTAAGGAATTTGACCATGAATTGTAGATTATTGTAGTGAATTAGAAGCATAAAACAAGCTTAAATAACACTGAACGACAGTGTAAAATATGGAAATCAGTCACCACATGAAATTTAAACAGTAGGCATGATGAAGCAGTTCACCCCTCCTGGGCTACATCTGCTAGTCCAGCTCCCAATGGCATGTCCATCTTTCATTATGCTAAAAATTTTGCTATTACACAGTTTTTTTTTTTTTTCCAAGGAAAAAATCAACAACTTTTTATTTATAAAATGAAAAGTTACATGTAGTATATGCAATTAAGCATTCATAAAGTGCCCAAAGGGCTCGTGTGCTCTCGCACACAATGCATTGTAGCTAGGCTACCAGAGCATTTAATAAAAAATAAAAATAAAAAGGAAAAAAGAAAGAGCCAATCAGAAGAAAAGAGGAGAGGAAATAAACTAACGACCCTGAATTCTCCCCAGCCGCCAGGATGTGGGTAGTAGTTCCACAAATCAGGTTTACCTCCCTTTCTTCTTCTCAACCTTGTGCCACTCTCCCTGAGATGGCACACTCATTGCAAGGACAATCTGGTTATCTGCTATCTGGGTTCTGGTGTCCTTGTCTGAGTTTGAAGTATCTAATGGATGGTTTCGTTTGATCCCTCCATTTCCTATATCCTTTAAATTCCTTTCTGTGTGATTCGGATAAGTTTGGATATCCATGTGTACTGTTGTATCCTTCCTTTGTATATATGGTTCCTGTGTAGACTGATTTCTCGTCGTAGGAGCTGTTTCATCCTCTTCTTCTAATTCTTCATCCTCTGACTCTGGAGGGGGATATTTCCATCCTTTTTTTGTTTCCCATTATTTTTCTTTTTGTTGTTTGCTTTCTTGGCCTCTGGACACGTATTTTGTAAATGTCCTGTCATCCTACAAATTCTACATCTAAATGCAATGTTTTCATAGTCTAGTGATTGTAGCCAGTTTTTTTTTTGTAGATCATCATAATATTTTCTGGTAATCCTTTGCTTAGATCTACTTCCACGCAGATCCGTGCAAAATTATATATCTTTTCCTCTATTCTCTCTATGTCTGTTTTGATATAATGCCTGATATTATTCCCAATGCCCTCGAAGACCTGCTCATTCCAGAAATGAAGGGGGAGGTTATATAATCTAACCCATACCAGCATTCTGGAGACTTTCATAGTGTTTGCATCAAATTCTGGAAACCATGGGGTGATAAAAAGACCCGTGGTTCCCCATAAACAAGGCCCTTCTTTGATAATAAGATCTCTGGCCTCCGTGGATTTAAATTTTACAATTAAAAACCCTTTGGAACAGAGGTGGATTTCACATTTTGTGGTCCATTGAGTGAAAATCCAATGGAAGAGTTCCATTGGTTTGGGCCAGAAACAGTTAAACCGGCATATTAATGCATGGGCTTCATATGTCTTGATGTATGCCTCTGTTTTTGGGACATCGATCTTTAGTGCTAGAGTTTATCCAAGTTGTTCTACTATGTATGGCCTCGGGGTATTTCCTGCTTGTTCTGGGGGTAATCCTGCAGATTTTTTCCCCTGTAGAATGTTTTTGTAAGAAGGGCCCCCACTATTACATATAGTTACAGTGCTCTACTGGTTGTTTTCTCTGCACCAATGCCTCCAAAATGCTCCAATTAGTCAAATGACTCTTCATTCACTCTGAATGGGCGAAAATTGAGTCTCCTACTCTTTTGCCTAGTTTCGCCTAGAAAAACTCCACTAAAAGTGGAGAACTCCACTTAACTGGAGTTAAAGCGGAATAGGTCGCCAATTTTGGCACGCCCACCAAAATTCCCGCCGACTTGACCGTGCAATAAGTGTTAGTGTTTGGGGGTGGCCACATGCACACCCCCCAAACCTATGGTTACATAACCGTTGGGCGAAACCTGCGTCGAAACTCTAGTTGGAAGCTTGAACTGCAAAAAGGTTGGCGGGTTTAACGCTGACCGCGCAGAGACTTAACATTAAATGTAGCCATGTGGAAACACACGACGCAAAACCACTTGCAAAGACTATGGGTTGAAGAATGGATGTTAGCGTTAACAAAGCGATGTTTGAAGTTTGTTTTTTGCTGTGTGAGCATCGATGGGGACCGCTGGCAGTTCCCAACCCCCCAAACTCCATATCACTAAACTTTAATACAAACCTGCAACCCAATATAGTTAAGAATCAACGTGCAGCTAGGGTGGTAAACCACATGCGTGCCCAGTGGGAGGTCTTGAGGTCGAGCCCTGCAAACCCAACAAAATTTTACACTACCATTTCAGGGACACATGGTGGCCTTAGAGTTGGCCACGTGTCACCCTATGATTGGTTCTTCAAAATATATTCAACCAATAGGAATCAAACACTTTTCAAACTGTAATTGATTCTGAGGAAGGAATATTCCTCGAAATATTCCCCTTTTGTTGATTGTGCATCCCAGTCAAACTTGGTCAAACTGATGCAATTTTACCTATTTGACATTTCGATCAGAATGTGATATCTCTCTCATACGACATCGGTTTTTCGAACCGTTCACGGTGCCAGAATCAAGAAAACGAGATCTACACAACCATGATGGTTTCAATCCAATCCTATAACTTTTAATTTTGAGCAAAATTTATGAACTCCTGATCATTCCTCCCCATTGTGAAGCTTATGGACCCTAAAAGACTTGATTACCTGTTTAGTATATGAGGGTACAACTCCCTCACCTTTCCAACCTCCATCCATTTTTCCTTGCTTGGTTTAGTGCTTTTGAGCCCAACTCGAAGGTAGTCAACACTTCCCCTCTTTGATGCTCTTGTCCTCCTGTCAAGAATTGTATCTTCTTTGAGCTCATCCAGAAATTATGGCAAGAAATCTTCAATAGAAGGTAGTTGAACATCACTTCCTTGATCACCCATCAAAGGTGGCTCATACAAGCGTAAGTTTTCAACATTAACAACTGAATACATTTACATATAAGAAGGAAATTCACGTTGGAATGCATTATTACCAACTTTCTTTATGATATTAAAAGGACCATAGCGAATGGGTTTGAGCTTTTTACCTTCCCCTTGCATTCTTTCTTTGCTAATGTGCAACCATACCTCATCTCCCTCTTGAAACTTGTGATCAAGCTGGTGTTTTTCATGCCTCTCTTTGTATTTTCTTTGAATTTTCCCAAGTTCTAGAACTTGTTGATGTATAATCTGAATTCACTCAATGAAATTTCGAGCCTTATCAATGTCACTACAACCATCAATTGCAACATCCTTCCCAAAGATGAATTCTAATGGCGATTTTGGCAAATACCCAAAACATACTTCAAAAGGTGAGGTTTATGTTGAAGAGTGCTTTGCCTGGTTGTAAGCGTGATGAATGTAATTCAGTTGTTCATCCCACAACTTAGGATGTTTGATGCAATATCCTCTCAATAGATGCACAACGGTTACGTTCACCACCTTGGTTTGTCCATCTGTTTGTGGATGAAAAGCAGTACTCTTTTTCAACTTTGTGTCCATCATTCACCATAGATTTGACCAAAAATTCCCAATGAATCTGGAACCCCTGTCACTAACAATAGAAGTGGGCAATCCATAATGAACCCAAACATTTTGAAAATAAGGTCCAGTAGTTTGTTTAGCAGTAATGGTTTTCTAACATGGCATAAGTATACACATTTTACTAAATCTATCCACAACTACATAAAGATAATCATGTTTATTTCTTGACATAGGTAGACCTCCAACAAAGTCCATGGAGACACTCTCCCATGACCTTGATGGTACCAGTAGTGGCATGCACAACCCAATCTTCCTATTACTAGGCTTACTTGTTGCACACATAGAACAACCTCTTATAAAATGTGACACACTATCTATCATGCGAGGCCAATAACAATACCTTCATAGATGCGCCATTGTTTTGCTTACCCAAAAGTGTCCAGCAATAAGAGATGAATGAGCCTCTTTCATGACACTTAGCCTCTCTCCTTATGGAATACATATCTTTCCCAAATGAAACAGCAAATTGTTATGCATGTGATAATATTTTTCTTCACTTTGATTCCCTTCACTCAAACTAGCATACACATCTTGAAAATCAATGTCATGTGCATATTGTTCTATGTAACTCTCATGTACAACAGAATCATTTTTTATTAAACTAGATGTACTAATGATTGGTCTTGAAAGCTGTTTGGTCAATTTAGTGTGTCCTAAATTGCTACATTAATTTATCAATCCTGGATTCGTAAGCTGATGAAGTGTGGTGCACTATATGTGCAAGATAACCTATTTCTTATCTTTTTGTCGTTTTTGGTTTTCTAATGTGAGATGGAAATTCTAAAGTAAAAACAAGTATGGTTATGATTGTTCAAGGCAATGATATCCTTTATAATGATTTACCAACTTCAAACTTCAAAAGGAATTTGAAACATACAATGACAAAACTTGAAAGGAAATGAAAGTGTGCTGCTAGCCTAATAAATCAAACAGTGAACTATTGAGCATGAAAACCAAACTATCCTTGTTGCTGTCTAAACACAAAAGAAACTATACTTAAAGAAATCCAAGAATTGCAACAAAGTAAATCTAAATCAAATTACATCAACTTATATTCTGATCCCTCACCATTAGTCCAGCTATGGCTTTCGGAGGTAACCATAAACAACTTGAGCAATCCGATATCTAATTTGCAGAAAAAGAAACTAATATCAAACTACACACTCATACTTCAATCCCTCACCATCAGTCTAGCTGTGGCTTTCGGAGGTAACTGAAAATGACATGAGCAATTTAATATATCTAACTTGCATAAAGTAAACTAATATCAAACTACACACTCATACTTCAATCCCTCACCATCAGTCCAGCTGTGGCTTTCGGAGGTAACTGAAAATGACATGAGCAATTTAATATATCTAACTTGCAGAAAGTAAACTAATATCAAACTACACATTCATACTTCAATCCATCACCATCAGTCCAGCTGTGGCTTTCGGAGGTAACTGAAAATGACATGAGCAATTTAATATATCTAAATCTAACTACTGAAACAAATGTGCAAGACTGAAATAAACAAAGCAGTGTTGGAATTAAACAAAAAGTAAATTAGCAGCAGAACAATATTGATTCCATGTCATTAGTCAAAAGATATGCAAATGCCCGGGCTTCCTATTTGAAATCTGAAACAAGAACACTGATCAGTTAACATAAAACATGAAAGATTATGGACAGAAGTAAGATGTAAAGCATGAAAGATTATAAACAGAGATGAAGCATAAATACCATGAAAGATGTAACGTATAAACACATGAATGACTTATGGCACAATGAGCTTAAAGAAATAAAACAAGAACTATACAATAATGCACAAAACCTCAGCGTGTGCAAGGGCCCTCTACACCAGCCTTGGCAACAGCCTTCAAATATGAATTACGCTTGGAAACAGAGTCTTCTTATATATTAAAATGTAGTCATAACAGAGAGGTGATATTACGGCACAGTGGCAACGTAATTACATTACAGAGTGGAGGCTAATGGAGACTAATCTAATATGTGTATGCAAACGCGTTATTTATAACAAAGGTAATATAACTAATTCCCTAAAGTTTATGCTGATGGAGACACGTAAATCATCACGTCCAGGGATCCAGCATCATGGCCGCAGTGAGGAGTAAATCTATGAGGAGTGGATGTTGGATTCGGCTTATGGAGCCGTGTACAGGTGTTGATGTGTCTCCCGTAAGTTAGAAACGGTCATGCAAATCCTCACGTGATGAGAAACAGAGTCCTGTCACTGTGGGACTCTACGGTTGACTTCCACTTGGCCACCTTTGACCGCAGCCTCCTTAGGTGAATTTGATCGAGCCAATAGGACACGATCCATGTCCACATCATTTCTGACTTGCCCATGTGGCTCGTTTTTCCTGAAGACACCTGTAACATAGAGTTTCACAAAATGGCTGCGGAAAGTTGCAGCAGCTGCGGAAAGTGGCAAGATTCCACAGCTAAATGAGAAAAATCTAAATCAAACAGCAGACACAAAAATATAGTTAAAAACCATTTTAGATGCTCTTTTGCAATTAATATACAATGATATTGACAACTTGGGAGGTTTAGGTGAATGAAAAAGGTCTAGGAAGATGTATAAGAACAATGCAGATTTGAGACTCAACATACCCCCACTGTGAAGGTGTTGCATGTCCTCATGCAACCAAAATTTTGATAATCTTTCTTCAGTTCATATGCCTTGAAACTTCAGCCAGTACATCCAATCCTCTCCTCTTCTTCCTTGGTGCTGCTAACATCCTGGGCTTCTTCATTAAGCATCTAAATTTGATATTAACCAGTGCTCTGCTTAACTTCTGGCATTTCTTTTTCAATTTCTTGTTCTTCTTCTGCGATATTCCTAGATGTAGCATGGTATTATCATGAATGATTTTGTCCAATTTTCTTTGTTCCTTCAATGCCTCATTTTCATTTTTAATGTGTTTATTTAAAAGCTCTAGCTCAAAGACTTCCTGTTTCAGTGATTGGACTAGATCATTTAATGCTTGTGTGGTGAATGAATAATCTTTGAGACCTATGGATAAGCTTTTTCTAAAGATTCTATATAATCCTGTGGTTAATAGTGAGAATGAAATGAACCAGGTTGTACTAGCGGCGAGTGAGATGGGTATGGTGTTGGGGGCTCCTTTCAGATGTTTCTTCTCCCAAATCGATAAAATGAGGTCCCTTCATTTGCGTTTTCCTCAACTTCCCCTTAAGCCTGGAACTTCTTCTCACACGCTGTGGACCACTGTCTTTTTGCTTTTGTTTCCCTTTCTCTTTCTTCTTGGCTATAGATAACTGTTCTTGAAGATGAACCAATCTCTCAGATAACACTTGATGATATTCTTCTTCGGAAGAAGGGGTTTGATGTATAGCCTCAATACTTTCTCTCTTTTGATGTTATTGGCTTTTTACCCTTGGTTTCTTTCTTCTTCCTTTTTGACAGTCTCTCTTCCCTACTAGTTCTTTCAATTGTAGTAGTAGGAGTACTTTGAGTTTCATCATTTTTTCTTTTTCTCCTACTCCTTCTTGATGTGCTACCTTGAGGAATTTCTTGAGGTTCCTCGAAGAAATTTCTAATCAAAAATTGTTCCCATGTGTCTTTCTTCTCCTTTAGCTCTTTTTCAATCAAAATTTTTACAAGACCATGGTGATATAGATGTGGTTCTACATCCCCTAAATGTTTCTGAACAGTCACAGACATCTTCTTCAAACTATTTAATAGAAAATATGCGAGATTGAGAGTTTGATTATCTAGAAAATTCATCAGCAATCTGGTATGGTACATATACATGGACCCAAAACGGCCTTCACAGGTGATGAATTTTTGAACAACTAGCAGCAAAGTAGCCCATTCCTCTTTCAAAGCATGAACAGGAATTCCTTTTTTAAAAATAGTTATGTCCATACCTAGGTTATGTAGAATTACTCTCCAAGCTTCATCACTAATGCTTTTGTTCTTAAACCATCGTTCACCCTCTTGAAGAAGTTCTGTGGCAGATGCTATAGATGCCTCATTCACCGTAAACTTAAGGTCTCCAATCTCTACCTCTAGGCCATTGAACGACCTTGCAAAAGCTTTTGTCACTTCTTTATGATAGCCTCTAAACTTTTGGATAAACCGCAGCCACTTTGCCTTCTTCAATATATCCCTGACTTGCGGATATCCTTCCATGAATTTAGGTCCTTCTGGTTCTGCTCTCAACAATTTACCCATCCTTCTTTCTGCTCTTTAAAAACTTGCTTGTGTGAGGAGGGTTCAATGGAAGTAGGACGGCTGAATGAACAGAAATGAGCACGATGACTGTAGGTAGATATCAGAGAGTGGGTATACAGACTGTAGCGTAACAGAGAATGAAATGGAGAGAAGCGGAACAGAGAAGGGTTACGTGAGCACAGCAGAAATGCGGCTGTGAGATTCATAGAACAATAGGAGGAGTATAACACATCCGGCAGTGTTTTAAAATTTGGTGGCTGCAAAATAAATGTAAGCATGTTTAAACAACGGCTATGGATTTTATGCGGCTGAAAGAAGCCGTAGTCAAATCAACTACGTCTCATTGTCATAGGTGGAATATCGGAGTATGAGTGAAGATCGGAGGTTTAATTATGGGACCGTTTGAGAATGAATGCGAGAAGATCATATGGAGATCGTGAAAGGGTTACAGAGTTTGTCAATGTAATCATTGCACATAATGGAGCTTATGGTTCATAACTATATAAAAATGTGTTTTCAATGCTATTTGAAATAAATTTTACTCATACCTTGGAATTCTTGCCTTTTTCCTTGGTCTTCAATTAGTTGCTCCTCATTGATATCTTGAATGCTCCATGTCTTCATAATTGGTCCTCATACCTGCTTTTTATTTCATGATTATGGAAATAACATCTGGCTATACATTCTTTTGAAAAACAGAGTGGTAGCTGCGGAATCTGCTTCTGGCTGCGAAAACTGGTGTCAGCTGCGGAAACAGATGTCAGCTGCGGAAACTGACACAGCTATTATTTGGGTGAATAGAAATGAACGGATGACAAATGACTAGATGGAAATGGTCATGAAAAAGAATTTTATTGGTGAAATGGAATGAAACAGATAAAATGAAGTGGAATGGAGTGAAATGAAGTGAAATGAAGTGGAATGGAATGGAGTGGGTGGTCACAAAACTTGTGAAATGAAAGAGAGATTTTTTGGAAAATATAGAGTGTCAGGTGTTCCTGATTTTCACCCTATATTTTCTGTATAAGACTGCCAATCAGTGATTGGTTTTCAGGCTTATACAATTTTTTTTTTTTTTTTAACTGAAAAGAACAAAAGCTAGGCTGGTGGAGAAGAAGAATTCTTCTGTACCAGCCTGATTGCAGAACTTTCTTGAAACATTTTGACAAAATCCTCTTTTGAAAGTGGCTTATGATAAACTTTCAATCTATGGCCATTCACAATAAGAGGAGTTTGAAACTCATCAATGGTCTTGATTCTTACCGCTCCATTGCTAAAGATCTTGTCAATCTCATATGGCCCAAGCCAATGAGTCTGAAATTTTCCTTGAAAATCTTTAAATTTGGAATCAAATAACAATGCCCAATCTCCTTCTTGAAACTTATTTTCTTTGATGTACTTGTCATGCCATTTAGCTCTTTGATATTGAACTAGATCAGTTCTTAGAATTGCCTCTTGTCTGATCTCATCTAGCTCGTTCAACTGCTCCATTCTATGCTTTTGGGCTTCTGATAAGTCCATCCCCAACTGAACTGCTATCTTGAAGGTCTTGACTTGGAACTAAATGGGGAGCAAGACTTCTTTCCCATAAACAAGTTCATAGGGAGAATGTCCTGTTGTATTCCTCCATGTAGTTCTGTAGGCCCACAGGCTTCAGAAAGCCTTTCTGCCCAATCTCTTCTATGTAGATGAACAGTTTTGGTGATGATACTTTCAAGAATTTTGTTTGTAGACTCCACTTGACCATTTGCTTGCGGATGGTAAGGAGTAGATCTTTTGTGCTTGATTTTGTATTCTTCCATCAACTTCTCCACCAAGTTGGATGTGAATTGGCTTCCATGATCTGTCACAATTTCTCTTGGAACACCAAAGCGAGTAAAAATATCCTCATAAAGAAAATGAACAACTGAATTTTCAGTAGCAGATACTAATGCTTTGGCTTCTACCCATTTAGTAACATAATCAGTACAAACCAATATATACTTCTTTTGCTTAGATGATGGATTAATAGGTCCAATGAAATCTAAAGCCCATTTTTCAAAGGGTTCGATGAGTACCTGTGTTTGCAATGGCATTTCATTTGAAAGGGTAGGTTTCCCTACTCTTTGGCAGCTATCACTCCTTTTGACATATTGTTTTGCATCTTTGAAGAGGGAAGGCCAATAATATCCTAAAGAGAGGATTTTATAGGCTATCCTTTTGTCTGCAAAGTGTCCGCCGCATGGTTCATCATGACATGCCTTAAGAATATCAGGCATTTCATCTTCCCTGACACATCTTCTGATCACAAGATCTGGCCCTGTTTTAAACAATTAGTTAGAAATCCATGAATATTTTGAACTCTCCTGAATAATTTTTCGTTTTTCACTTGGAAATAAATGTGAAGGCAGTTTCCCTGTAACCAAATAGTTAGCAATATCTGCATACCAAGGAGTTTTAATAGTTACTGCAAAAAAGTATTCATCAGGAAACTTATCCTCTACAGGAGAATCTTCTTTAGTATTCTGAATCCTAGACAAGAAATCAGCTACTGTATTCTGTTTTCCTGGTCTATCCAACACAGTAATATTGAATTCTTGCAAAAGTAAAAGCCATCTTGTCACTCTGCCATTAGTAACGGGTTTGTTCATTAAATATCTAATTGCATAATGGTCAGTATGAATAAAAGTTTCATAGCCTGTTATGTAATGTCTAAACTTATTAATTGCATGAACAACAGCTAAAAACTCTTTTTCAGTCACAGTATAGTTCAAATCTGTGGGAGTCAAATTTTTACTGGTATAATAAATGGCATAAGGAACTAAATCTTTTTGACCCAACACAGCTCCTAGAGCTGTATCTGAAGCATCCATAGAAATATGGAAAGGGAGTTTCCAATTTGGTCCTCTCAAGATAGGTGCTTCAGATATTCTTGTTTTCAAAGTTTCAAAGGTTGATTGACAATCAGGATCCCATTTAAATTCAAAGTCTTTTGTAAGCAATTTGAAGAGTGGAGATGCTATTTTAGTGAATTTTTCTATAAATATTCTATAGTAACCAGTAAATCCTAGAAAACTTCTAACATCTCTTTGACAATTTGGAATAGGCAACTTGGAGATGACTTCAACTTTTGATCTATCAACTTTAATTCCATCTCCTGAAATATGATGTCCTAAAACAATCCCTTCAGTAAACATCATAAAGCATTTTTCATGGCTTAATGAAAGGTTTGTTTCTTTACATCTTATGAGAACTTTTTCCAAATTTTCTAATGCCTCTTCAAATGAATTACCATAAACTGTAAAATCATCCATATAAAACTCTACACAATCATGGATTAGATCAGAAAAAATTCCTAGTACTGCTCTTTGGAATGTTGCAGGTGCATTACATAACCCAAAGGAAGCACTCGATAGGCAAAAGTTCCCCATGGACAAGTAAATGTGGTCTTATCTTGATCTTCAGGTGCTACCTGAATTTGATTATAGCCACTAAAACCATCCAAAAATGAAAAGTACTTTTTACCTGCTAATGTATCTAATACCTAATCGATAAAAGGAAAAGGAAAGTGATCCTTCAAAGTTGCTTTGTTCAATTCCCTGTAATCAATGCATACCCTCCATTTACCATTCTTTTTAGGTACTATAACCAAAGGAGAAACCCATCGGCTATCTGAAATTGGATAAATGAAGTTTACATTGAGTAGTTTTGGAGCTCTTCTTTCACTATCTCCCTAAGATTTGGATTCATCCTTCTTTGAGGTTGTCTGATTGGTCTACTGTTTTCCTCAATATAGATATGATGGATGCAAGTCTTAGGATCAATACCCTTCATGTCAGTATACTCCCATGCAAATGCAGTAGAATGTTTTTGCAAGATTCTGGTTAGTTCTTCTTGTTGTGACTTCTCCAAATGTTTGTTGATATTCAATGTTTTTCCTGGAAAAATCTCAATAGCAGAATTACCAAACTCTTCCATAGAGTAAAGAGACATTTGTCTTGATGATAAATATTCTATGTCGGATTCCAACTGAAATTGTGTGGGGTCATATTCTGAAGATGTCTCAAAATTTTCTAATGTGTTCAGAATTTGACTATCCTCACTGATTTCAGAAATGGTAAAGACAGGTTGTATAGTGTCCTCATCATCAACCCACTCATTGTCTCCTACTTCTGTGATTGCTTTTGCTGGAGGATACAAATTGAATTTCTTTGTCGAATTACCATTAGAAATGTACATATCCCCAGATCTACAACTAATGAAAGCATCAGCCGTGGCTAGCCAAGGTCTTCCTAAGATAAGTGGGTGCCCTCCTAGATTACTCTTGGGAGTCAAAATCATAAAATCTACTGGATATTCCCAAGAATCTAAGGAGACTGAAATATCTTCTAATACACCATCTGGTTTAATAATTGATCGATCTGCAAGTTGCAGTAAAGTAGGTGTAAAAAGAAGGTTAGGAAGTTTTAGCTGATCCATAATCTGTCTACTCATAATGTTAATAGCAGCCCCTAAGTCAATCAATGTGTTTGGAATTTCTATCCCATTTATATGTGTCTTGACAATTGGACTTCCTGGATCTACATACTTCTGCATGGTAATTTTCCCATCATAATATCTGCAATCTTTCCTACCAGGTGGATTCTTCTTGTGTCTTTTAGTTTCCTTCCTGGTCTTTTGAAACTCAACTCCTTTATTTTTTTTGCTAGAATAGGAATCTCTCGAATGGCTTGTAGCAAGGGAATCTTGATACAAACATTCTTCAATTCATCTAGAAAATCATAGTTAGGCAACAAGATTTGTTTTTCCACCCCCTTGTAAATTTGTAGTCTTTCAGGAAAAGGAGGTGTAGATGAAGATGCAGGTTGCTCAACTATAGGAGTTGTGGGTGTTAACTTTTCTTTTTCTTTTTGAATATTTGAGTTTTGAAGAGATACTTCTTCAGAACACTTATTGGCTCCAAGAGAGTCCTCCTCAGAGGTATCCTGTTCTAGGTCATCTATAGAAGGTTTTTCTAAAACTCTACCAGATCTGAGTTGTACATCATTGAGAGGAACAATCATATAGGTAGGAAATTGTTGTCCTTCTATCATGTAAGTATTCTGAGGATTTTTATTATTAGGATTTGGCAATGGCTGAGCTGGAAGTTGATTTATATTTTGTTGGTATGGGAGCATGAGTTGAGGATTTGGATTTTGTTGAGAAGGTTGTTGTTGTGTAAATGGCAATGAAAGTTGTGGATTTGGGTTTGGAAGTTGTGGAGCTTGTTGATTTTGAAAAGATGGAGGATATTGATAAAATTGAGAAAATCTCCCATAAGGATTTTGCATCCCTTGTACCCATGGCTGATATGAATTTTGATGTTAGGGCCAAGGTTGTTGCCAAGGATTCCAATTTGGTGGGGTTTGAAAATTCATAGGGTTGTTAAACCCTTGAGTTTGTTGTCCCTGCCAAGGTCTCCTTGCAACAAAACAGAGAGATTCTACTGAATTTGGGTCTTCTTGAAAGACAACTTTGAGTCCAGGAATTGAAGGACAATCCTTGATCTCATGATTCTCTGAGAAAATCATACATGTTTCTACAACTTTTTCATCCAAGGGACATTCCCTTAAAGCATGTTTCTTCCTAAATTTCGGACAAAAGATGGCTAAAGCATCTGTTTCTGCTTTCTGCTTGTTTTGGATTTTAAGGGTGTCTAGTTGTTCACTAAGGATCCCTAAGATATCAGTTTTGAATTCATCAAGCAAGTTACCAATCTCTGCCCTACTTACTGATCCAGTTGCAGATTTGTTAGCCCTAATAAGAGAAGGATACCTAGGCCCTTTTCCTGTTTTAGATTTTCCTCTTGAGAGATGGACACATAGTTCAGTTATGTCACGAAGTGGAAGTTGAGAAATGTCTCCTTTCCCCATCATGTTTAAAATATTTATCTATTCATCTCTAATGGCTTTTAATATGAGGGCTTTCAAGGTTTCATCATCTAAGTTTCTCATCTTTTCTCTTTTCAAGTTGTATTGAAATCTTTCAAGTAAATCTTCCAAATTTTCATCATCTTTTTGCATCATTTTAAATACCTCATCCTTGTGATTGTTGGGCATACAATAGTCCAAGTATCTATCCAAAAAAATTTGTTTCATATCATTCCAAGTCCTAATAGATTGAGTGGCTAATCCCATGAACCATTTCAAAGCAGCTCCCTTCAATGTTGAAGGAAACAGTTTGAGTTTTTGAGAGTCTTCCATATAGTCATAAGTTCGGCATACAACTTCAAACTCAAACAGAAATGTTTCAGGATCCTCACTTCGCAATCCATAAAAGTTAGGAAGGACAGATGGTGAGATATTTTTCATCGTTGTATGAGTTTCCTCATCAACTATAGGGAATCCAAAAAAGTTGTCTCCTTCCCTATTTCTTCCATTATTTCCTTCACCATTGTTGTCTCCATTGTTTCCTCCTCCTCTACCTCTACCTCTACCTCCAAATCCATCTATTATTTCCTCTACCATGATAGTTTCTTTAGAGTCCTTAAAGTCCTCTAGTTCTTCTATCAAGGGAGGATGAGAGGGAGTCTCTTCCTTTTCTAAATGAGATTAGTAGGTGGTATAGGAGAATCCTCTAATTCAGATGCTCCTTGAATTCCAAAAATCTTAAGGCTAGGGGTAGATGGTGGTGATTCTTGTCTATGCCTTGAAGAAGATGGAGTTGTGAAAATCGAACTCTTGGCTTTAGCTATAAACCTTCCCTAGAATCTCTTGCTCTATGCATGTCATTTTTTTATTTTTTTATTTTTTTAAAGTTGGGCTAATAATTCTCTTTCTGATCTTCCAGGTCACACTAGGTGCAAGAAGAGAGCATACTTAAGAAATTACTAAACCAATAATTCTCTTTTCTGATCCTCCAGATCACACTAGGTGCAAGAGGAGAGCATACTTCAAGAAGTTATCAAGTTTTCCCTTCTTTTATTATTTTGTTTTTGTGTGTTTTTTTTTTTAAGAAATTGGCTACCTAGTTACACTTCCCCGACAATGGCGCCAAAATGTTTGGTCAATTTAGTGTGTCCTAAATTTCTACATTAATTTATCAGTCCGGGATTCGTAAGCTGACGAAGTGTGGCGCACTATATGTGCAAGATAACCTATTTCTTGTCTTTTTGTCGTTTTTGGTTTTCTAATGTGAGATGGAAATTCTAAAATAAAAACAAGTATGGTTATGATTGTTCAAGGCAATGATATCCTTTATAATTATTTACCAACTTCAAACTTCAAAAGGAATTTGAAACATACAATGACAAAACTTGAAAGGAAATGAAAATGTGTTGCTAGCCTAATAAATCAAACAGTGAACTATTGAGCATGAAAACCAAACTATCTTTGCTGCTATCTAAACACAAAAGAAACTATGCTTAAAGAAATCCAAGAATTGCAACAAAGTAAATCTAAATCAAATTACATCAACTTATATTCTGATCCCTCGCCATTAGTCCAGCTATGGCTTTCGGAGGTAACCATAAACAACTTGGGCAATCTGATATCTAATTTGCAGAAAAAGAAACTAATATCAAACTACACACTCATACTTCAATCCCTCACCATCAGTCCAGCTGTGGCTTTCGGAGGTAACTGAAAATGACATGAGCAGCTTAATATATCTAAATCTAACTACTAAAACAAATGTGCAAGACTGAAATAAACAAAGCAGTGCTGGAATTAAACAAAAAGTAAATTAGCAGCAGAACAATATTGATTCCATGTCATTAGTCAAAAGATATGCAAATGCCCGGGCTTCCTATTTGAAATCTGAAACAAGAACACTGATCAGTTAACATAAAACATGAAATATTATGGACAGAAGTAAGATGTAAAGCATGAAATATTATAAACAGAGATGAAGCCTAAATACCATGAAAGATGTAATGTATAAACACATGAATGACTTATGGCACAATGAGCTTAAAGAAATAAAACAAGAACTATACAATAATGCACAAAACCTCAGCGTGTGCAGGGGCCCTCTGCACCAGCCTTGGCAACAGCCTTCAAATACGAATTACGCTTGGAAACAAAGTCTTCTTATATATTAAAATGCATTCATAATAGAGAGGTGATATCACAGCACAGTGGCAACGTAATTACATTACAGAGCTATCTGGAGGCTAATGGAGACTAATCTAATATGCGTATGCAAACGCGTTATTTATAACAAAGGTAATATAACTAATTCCCTAAAGTTTATGCTGATGGAGACATGTAAATCATCACGTCCAGGGATCCAGCATCATGGCCGCAGTGAGGAGTAAATCTATGAGGAGTGGATGTTGGATTCGGCTTATGGAGCCGTGTACAGGTGTTGATGTGTCTCCCGTAAGTTAGAAACAGTCATGCAAATCCTCACGTGATGAGAAACAGAGTCCTGTCACCGTGGGACTCTACGGTTGACTTCCACTTGGCCACCTTTGACCACAGCCTCCTTAAGTGAATTTTCTCAAGCCAATAGGACATGATCCATGTCCACATCATTTCTGACTTGCCCATGTGGCTCGTTTTACCTAAAGACACCTGCAACATAGACTTTCACAAAATGGCTGCGGAAAGTTGCAGCAGCTGCGGAAAGTGGCAAGATTCCGCAGCTAAATGAGCAAAAATCTAATTCAAACAGCAGACACAAAATATAGTTAAAAACCATTTTAGATGCTCTTTTGCAATTAATATACAATGATATTGACAACTTGGAAGGTTCAGGTGAATGAAAAAGGTCTAGGAAGATGTATAAGAAAGATGCAGATTTGAGACTCAACAAAAGCATATCTGCAACTTTATTGAATATACCTTTCTTGTACCTTATAACCAAGTGAAACTATTCAAGAAATCCCATCCACCTGAAATGTCTTGATTGTTGCAATTTTGTTTGTGACTGCAAGTACTGTAATGGTTGGTGATCGGTGTGTACAATAGTCTCTTTACCCATCAAGTAGTGTTTCCACTTCTTGACACTTTGTACCAATGCATATAGTTCTTTTTCCTATTTAGGATAATTAATCACAACACCATTAAAATTTTCAGAATGAAAATTGATAGGCTTACCATGCTGCAAAAGTATTTCGCCCATGGCATAATAACTAGCATCAGTTTGAATCTCGAATGGTTGTCTCAAATTTGGTAATGCAAGGACTAGAGCTGAATTGATCTTGTCTTTTAAAGCTTCAAAAGCTTCTTCTTCTTTTTTTCCCCATTGGAAGCCTTTCTTCACACTTATCACTGCATGCATAGGAGCTGCGATGGAAGAAAATTTAGCAATAAACTTTCTCAAATATTGAGCTACACCTAAGAAACTTATTACCTCGGTTACTGTTTTGGGTGTGGGCCAATTCACAATGGCCTCCACTTTAGAAGGATCAATTCTCAGTTCTCCTCCTCCTATAATATGTCCCAAATAGACCAAAGAAATCTTTCCAAACTCACACTTTGACATCTTAAGAAACAATTTCTCTTTCTTCAAAATATCAAGCACTCTATTCACATGCAAGACATGATCTTCTCTTGTATTGCTGAAAACCAATATTTCATCTAAGTACACAATCACAAATTCATCAAGAAATGGTCACAAAACACTATCCATAACTCGCATGAAATTTTTCGGTCTGTTACACAAACCAAAAGGCATAACTAGCCACACAAAGAATCATTGTGTGGTTTTGAATGCAGTTTTCCATTTTTTGCAATTCTTACTTGATGATATCCACTTTGTAAATCTAACTTAGTGAAAAACTTTGCTTCTTTCAGTTGATCAAGCCAATCATCTATTATTGGGGGTGGGTAACGATTTTTTACTGTAATCTTGTTCAAAGCTCGAAAATCTACACACATGCGCCAAGTCCCATCTTTCTTTGGTATCAAGACTATGGGTGAACCGCATGGTGAGGTGCTTGGCCTTATGATTCCTTTATCCAACATATCTTTGATTTGCCTCTTTATTTCAACATTATCCATTATCGACATGCGATACATGTCTATCTTTGGAAGAGGACAATCTTGTTGCAACTAAATCTCATGTTGAATTTCTCTTTTTGGAGACAATCCTGTTGGCTCCTGAAACATCTCATGATGTCCATTAACCACATCATATAAATCTGATTTCAAATTAGGATCACATCCCTCAAATGATTCATGATTAATATCAGCTTTAGGCTTAATCATAAGAAGAAGAAAAATTCTTACTTGAATTTACCAGCCTCTTTACCTGTCCATCATTTACCATAGCAATGTTTGTCTTCTTGCGATGCGCTCTAACAATGAACTCCTTGCCATCTTTGAATAAATGATACTTGTTCTCATGGTGATAGAAGATTGTTTTTTTGTCATACAAGTAAGGACTTCCTAATACAATACCAGTTATGTCAAGCGGAACCACATCTAATTCAATTGTGTCAACAAAGCTTGCAGTGATTGCAAACCTCAATATACATTTCTTTGAAACCTGTAGATTTGAATCCTTACAAATCCAACCCAATGGATATGGTTTTGGATGTGGTATGGTCTCAAGGTTAAGTTTCTTGACCAAATCTTCAGAGATTAATTTTTCTTGTGATCCACTGTCAAACAGTGTGTCAATCTTGGTATGCTTGGATATGACCCTCACATGAAACAGTTCTATTCTTTCTTCTTCATTTGGAGTGTTTATGTGACAGTTTGATGTACTGGTAATGGGTTTAGCTTCAATTTCTTTTCCCTTCATTTTATTCAATCCCGTGGCTTTAATCTTAGATTCATCACCTGGATCAGATCCTAAATCATGTTGAGTTGTAGCAGCAGTTTTATGTTTCCCTTTGTTATTGGGTTTCTTTGGCCTCAATTCAGGATGTAATTTCCAACAATGAGTTTCATCATGGCCTTCTTTTGAACAATGTTTACAAACCATTTTTTCTCCCTCTTTCTTAACATATGCATTCTTTTTGTTTTTACCTTTTGAGGTATTTTCCTTGGCTTTACCCTTAAAAGGTTTCTTCCTACCCTCTTCAGAAATGTTCTTCCCTTTAGCTTCTAGATGTGTGGCCTAAAAACATACTTCATCTAGACTGGTGGGGTTAAACATGAGAATAGTATGTTTTAGGTAGTTATGTAAGCCTCCTATGTACTTTATAAAAGTATCTTGGCACTACACATCCACCCCTAATAAGAGAGCTCTTCTCCTAAATTCTTGGGTGTAATCTTGCACATTTTGTCCCTTTAATTGCCTAAAGTTCTGCCAGTTTATGATGGCTTTCTGCATATGATCTAATGGATAAAACTGTTGTTTTATAGCAGCAATAAAATATGACCATGATAGAATAATCTTACCATGTTTCTTGATTTCCTCCTTTATCTTGGCATCCCACCAAAAAAGTGTTGCACCTTCCATTATCATTGAAGCTAATTGAATTTTGGTATCGTCATCTTGAAGGTTTAGGATTCTCAAATAGACCTCCAATTGTCTAATCCAATTATCAAGATTCTATAAAAAGGACTTTTACTAGTCAATTTTTAAACGTAGTCAATTCGAACTTAACGTCAAGTTTTAAAAAAGGACTTTTACCAGTTTTCTTTGACTTGTGCGATTGATGTACTGAAGAAGAAGAAGAGGATGATGATGATGAGGGTGAGGATGATCGCTCTCCATTGCATCCATTTTTTCCATTTCCCTTCTTTGTATTATCTTCATCATGGTGACGTACTGAAGATCCTTGTCCTTCCTTGTGGAGTTTAGATCCTTCTCCTTCTAGTCTCTCATTCCTTTCTTGATAAAGGATTCTAACCATCTCAGTCATGTCAAGAAATGCTTTCCTGAACACTCTTTCTTCCTCTTTAGGGTCAACTTCTTCATGGATTTCTCCTTCCTCATGGAGCATGCTTAATGGAGCTTATGCTTCTTTAGGAGGTGAACTATGTGGTGGATATTGTGGAAATCTTGCTCTCCTTTGCTTTGGCTCTTTCTGAGACCCTTCTGCTTCCACCAATTTGTCTTCTCCTCTTTTGAGCTTGAGCCTTGTAAGCATCTAAAACTTGCAAACAGTTAAACAATTCTTTGCACCAAAGAACACCAGAGAAAAACTCTAGCTTTGATACCAACCTGATCTGAAATGATTGTATTAGTTTTGTTGTGCTAAGTGTCTTTTTAGTTTTAAAACATTTTCATAATCAGTTCTTTAGTTTGCATTAGGTTTAAGGAATTTGACCATTAATTGTAGATTATTTTAGTGAATTAGAAGCATAAAACAAGCTTAAATAACACTAAACAGCAGTGTAAAACAAAGAAATAAGTCACCACATGAAATTTACATAGCAGGCATGATGAAGCAGTTCACCCCTCCTGGGCTACATCTGTTGGTCCAACTCCCAATGGCATGTCCATCTTTCATTATGCTAAAAATTTTGCTACTACATGTAGTTGCAGTGCTCTAAAGGTTTTTTTTCTCTACACCAATGGCTCCAGAATGCTCCAATTAGTCAAAAATGACTCTTCATTCACTCTAAATGGGTAGAAATTGAGTCTCCTACTCTTTTGCCCAGTTTCACCTAGAAAAACTCCACTAAAAGTGGATAACTCCACTTAACTGGAGTTAAAAGTGGCATAGGCCGCGAATTTTGGCGCGCCCGCCAAACTTCCCGCCGACTTGACCGTGCAATAAGTGTTAGTGGTTGGGGGTGGCCACATGCACACCCCCTTAGCACCAGAAGGAAAACTCACCCGATTCTGCTTCCCATATACACAATGTTCACAAAAATCGAAATCCAGAGAGCAATTAGACATACCTTCTACCATACCATTTTTATGCAGTATCTGAAGGCCCTTCTCTCCAATATGTCCAAGCCTTGGATGCCATAGCATGGTCTTTTCTCCAAAGACAGCTAGGCTTTCCGCTCCACTTTCAAGAACCACAAAACTGTTACACCCACTACTACATTTGGCGGAAATTCCGACACCTGTTTCCGACGCTTTTGACCAAATGTCGGAAATTTTCCAAAAAAATTTCCATCCCGCCCGAAACCGTCGCTATACCGACGTCTATAGAAAAGTGTCGCAATACCGACACTTAAACAAGTGTCGCAATTGCGACGTTTAAAGGAAGACGTCGCAATTGCGACACCATGGCCCAAAGCGTCGCTATTGAGACGACTCTAAACGTCGCAACTGCGACACAATGTCTAGGTGTCGCCATTGCGACGTTTGGAGGCACCATCCTAATAGCGACGCCTTTTCCGCTGTCGGTATAGCGACAGTTATTTTCGCGCTACATAAAAATACCAAACTTATATGGGCGCTACATAAAAATTCGAAACTTATATGCGCGCTACATAAAAATGTTTCGTATTTGTCGCAATAGCTACGTTTGATATCACGCGCGCATTCGCCCTCTGCTCTTGCAGAACAGAATTTGCCCTCAGCGTTCACGCTCAGCTCTTGCATAACAACATTATTCGCCCTCAGCGTTCGCCCTCAGCTCTTGCAGAACAGCATTCGCCCTCAGCTCTTGCAAAATGGTAAGTTCTTACTGCAGGCCCTTCCTCCTATAGTAGGGTTGACTCTATTTGGGTTTTTTTGGTCAATTCCATTGGATTGTGTTAGGCTGTAGGGTTCTCTGTAGATGTCAAGAGTCAAGATTCAATACCCTCTATTATCTTCATCACCCAATACAAGATTTAAATTTTTCCCAAAGAAACGCTTATTAATTTGGCCGCCATTATTTCTCCCTGCTTTAAAAACCCTACATTTAAATGAAAACAAGCATTGCATTTCAACTACAAAAATCTATTAGTGTTCAAATGTACATGTGTGCTACATTAACGTATGATATCACGCGCGCATTCGCCCTCCGCTCTTGCAGAACACCATTCGCCCTCAGCATTCGCCCTCAGCTCTTGCAGAACAGCATTCGCCTTCAGCATTCGCCCTGAGCTCTTGCAGAACAGCATTCGCCCTCATCATTCGCCCTGAGCTCTTGCAGAACAGCATTCGCCCTGGATTCGCCCTCAGCTCTTTCAAAACAGCATTCGCCCTACATTCGCCCTCAGCTCTTGCTGAACAGCCTTTGCCCTCAGCATTCGCCCTCAGCGTTCGCCCTCAGCTCTTGCAGAACAACATTCGCCCTCAGCGTTCGCCCTCAGCTCTTGCAGAACAACATTCGCCCTCGGCTCTTGCAAAATGGTAAGTTCTTACTGCAGGCCCTTCCTCCTATAGTAGGGTTGACTCTATTTGGGTTTTTTTGGTCAATTCCATTGGATTGTGTTAGGCTGTAGGGTTCTCTCTAGATGTCAAGAATCAAGATTCAATACCCTGTATTATCTTCATCACCCAATACAAGATTTAAATTTTTCCCAAAGAAACGCTTATTAATTTGGCAGCCATTATTTCTCCCTGCTTTAAAAAACCTACATTTAAATGAAAACAAGCATTGCATTTCAACTACAAAAATCTATTAGTGTTCAAATGTACATGTGTGCATCACTTGTGTAGGGTATTCCTTTTCCACTTTCACATTATCCAAGAATGTGTGCGGTATAGTTCATATTTTTTGTGATTTAGATTGTCTTGAAAAAGGAAAGGTAAATTATTTCCCATGGAAAAAGAAGGTTTTCCCTTTTTATAGGTTGTTTGGACTTACGTGGAAAAATTTATGGTATGTCTTTCATATTATGTAGTTTAAATTTGAATTAACAGATTATTCTACATGAAAATATAATTACCTATGTGATGTCCTTCATCACTAATTAAAATTATAGGCTTTCAATTTCCTAGACTCTAACTCATCTGATGCTAAATTATAGGTTCTCATTGGTGGATCACTCTTCCATTGATTTCCTTTCCCTCTGGATCTTGTCACACTTTAAAAGTCATCAATGATACATATATTATTTCAGGTATCCCAAAAGGCTTTATAGTAGAACATATTGTGAAGTTTTTTTGACACTTGAGGATTCTATTTAGAACTGCAACGTGGTCTATGCTATCGAGTTATATATCAAGCAACTTGTCCTTAATAACCACACTATGAGGTAGGTTCAACCAGTTTGAACTTGTTGGGACATAGCATATGAAGTTGTGTGATGAGTCCATATCACGGGTCTATTATGGTGAAAAAAGTGAAGACACGTAATGATAGTTATTATGTTAACATTACTAGAAACATTTTCGAAATTATCCATGCTATCAAGATGTCAAAATTCGAGGCATTAGGTGTCAATACTCGTAGCTAATAGATAATAATAATAATATAAAAAAATCACAACTTTATTCTTGAAATATGATTGTTACACATTGGTAACCTAGTTCATGAGTTTCTATCACCCAAAGATTGCAAAACAAACTTAAAATATAAATTAAACCAACATGAGAATCCAACTAAGGGTTTCTCAACAAAATCATGCCATAACCTGGCATTTTGAAACCCAAATTTGAATCCATCATAAGTAATACAATGCAAACTCAGATGGATTTTCAATGCATGTTTGCATGCTACACTTGTTCTCTGTCTAGATATCATTTTTTAAATGGAACCATTAGTCAAGCCCACAGTCCTTTTTATGTGAAAAATTTCAGCTCTATTTGAGCTCTTTTTTGCTCCACCACCTCCATATGGCATAAACATATGCAAACATATATCATGATCTTGGAATTCCATTGCATATGTATGTGCCAATGTTCCATAATCTTGCCCCATCATCAATTTAAGAAATTTCCATTGAATATCAAATTATGGAGGGGGGGAACTTTTTGCTGCAACATTTGGCTCAAAATCAGGGACCATCTCTGTATGAGGTGAATGAGAACTATAGATATTTGAAGAAGTAGATTAGTGCCTTTTCCTCTGGCCATGGAGTCATATACAGTCATCCATCACAAAAATTTGTCTTTGTTCATTCTCACCTTGAAAGTTGCAAAAAATCATGCCCTAATTGAAACGACACTAAATTTGAAAGATATAATAAAAATGCAAGCTAGAAGTGCCTATTAATACAAAGGGAAAACCTTCCTACCTACCCTAACTGAGATAAATTTTGATTGAATAGGAAACATGATATTTCCTATGGAGTTGATCCAACAACTTGTTAAATGTATGGGACTAAATCATGCATTTGATTTTCAGGGAAACATGCGCATGAAGAGAAAAAGTGTAGAATTAATGGAAAATCCATACATGCCACTTATAAAAACTACACCGAAAGGTCAAAAAATACTTAAGGCCTTAACTTAATTTGAATCCAAAAATGACAAAACGGGATTAGTGAAAACACGAGAGTGGTGTGGGTGAACAACATAAATAAAAAGTGAAGATACCTTTCCCCAAGATGCCTTTGTCACCGTTGTATGAAAACATGTTTTTCTTTCCCTTTATACATGCAAGTGAATGCATTATAGGTATGGTGTTTTCCCAGAATAGGAGAAGCCTACTTAAATATATCATTTGTGGATTGAATGTTTGGGTGCCTTAATGTGCAATGACATATTTCCAGGACTGAATTCAATGCAAGGCATATTTGAAACTCTAACTCTGTCTTCCGGTGTTTTATTAGAAATTATTTCAGTTTTCATTTTGTGTTTTCAAGTTAGATATTGTTTTCAAGTTTTTACATTTATAATTTTATTGCAATGTGGCAGACTGATCAGGGCAGTACAGGAACAACCCCGAGATAGGATGATCGCGGAAAGAGGCCAGCGGAAGAACATGTAAAGTGCCAGCATTGCTCTATCTTCAGGTATTTTAGTTATTTACATAATTGAAATAATATTAATTTTGTTCAAATATGCAGACACCTAGCCATGGTACGCCTGATGATTCCCTCTTTGAGGAAGAGCTTTCTTCATCCCTATCTCCAGTGTTCTTGTTGCAAAAAAAGGCACGAGATGCAAGGTCGAAATTTAATGCTTTGATAGACGCGCCTCAAACACCTGAAACAGAAGAGAGGATACAACATCTTATGAGGCAGCTATAAATATATCAGGTAATAATAAAAAGTCAAAAGGATATTTTTTTTGTTCTGCATGAGATGAATTGTGATAGTTTGATTTTTAATTTTTACATTGACTAAACTAACAAAAAGTTCTTTTGTATGTAGCGTTTTCTGGCATTTGCTGAACCCGGTGTTGGTGGTAGTGGGACACAAGGGCAAGAGATTGCCCAACAACTCTCTCGTACACCTTCTACTCCTTTAGGTGCCAGCCAAGAAACACACCCTGCCCAAGCAGACACCCAGCCAACCACTGAACGTGTTGGCAATGATGAGGCTGATATGGCCAACTACATTATTGCGTTTCTTGGAGCTACACGTGTCAGCTCCACAGGGACCATTAATGGCACGTTGTTGGTGAATGATGAGGGTGTCCCTATAAAGCATGTACAACTCCCAGGTAAATTTTAATATTTTAACTATTTCATGTACTTTATCTAAAACATATTTATCATGATTTTTATTTTTAAATTAATGATAATATCTTCTTCTTTTTTTGGTTTTATTTTGTGTAGGAAAAAATGAGTTCTACAGGATTCTGGAGAGCCATGCGTTGGTAATTTTTGGCCCAACCATACGTACAGGGTGGAATTCCCAGAATTCCAACCTGAAAAAAGAACTTCTAGATTATCTAGAAGCCCTTTTTGGGGTCGGCACATTTGACAGAAAAGCGGTGGCTCAGGTAGCCGGAAAATATTTGAAATATACCGGGGACACCTATAGGACGCAATTGCAATTTAACCCTAGATATGAGCGTCCTCTCGCAGTTTCAGAGAGTGAGTGGAGAGCACTCATCCATGACGGAAAAGAGAAAAGGGCAAAGAAAGAAGGAAAAATGCCAATTGGACCCGCAAGGTAAATTACAACTTTAATTCAATAGCTTTAATTTTCTTTATGTCTAAAATAAAAGTGTGCTACGTCATATCTGACTTCAATCTTTTGATGCTAGGTTGCCTGACACCTCAAAGGCACCCAAAGCTAGGATTGAGAAAAAGGGCCATCACAAGCTCGGCCAGGGTGGCTACTTGAAATTAGTTGCAAGAATTGTAATTAAGTAGCTAAACATCTTATAATTAATTGTATCGCCTTCCAACGTTTTTGTAATCCTATCAGATATGATTAAAAATACACAATCATATATAATGTAGGGTGATGACTTTGGAACAATAACTACAGAGGAAGATAAAAATATTGCTTTCCGTTTTGGCTATCAAGCTGTAGTTGAATGTCGTAGAAGCTTGGGGCAGGTCCCAAGATCTACAATGCCTGATAAGGTAAAACATTAACCTTTCAATATTTTTGTTTTCGTCCATAAATTTAATGTCTAACAACTTTGTTTAAATCAGGGGAGCAACACTACCGACGAGGTAAATAACCTAGTTTTAGAGCCAGATGTAGATGATCCTCTCGTGCAACCTGATCATTGTAGTGGGGACCAGGCCGACAATGCTGCTATCAGTGAGGGCCGTGATGGTAATTAATTTCCACTTATAATTTTTTTCTAATTATACCTTGATGGTTGTCCTTATAACGTTTTTTGTTTAAATGACAGAGAATGTTTCCCTTGAGGATCTTACCACCAGAGAGGAAGACAGGGCAACAGTCCCAACGGCGACAACTGGTGCACCAGGTAAATAATCTCATTGCAATTTTTTTTATTAATATTACCGAACTAGTTCAATGATATTTAAAAACCGATAATTAAAATTTAATATTATCTGTTTTTGGAGGCGATGCCCCGTCACTGGATGAGACCAGACATCGTGACAATGCAACTAGGTCAGCGGCGACAACTGGTGCACCAGGTAAATAATCTCATTGCAATTTTTTTTATTAATATTACGAACTAGTTCAATGATATTTAAAAACTGACAATTAAAATTTAATATTATCTGTTTTTGTAGGCGATGCCCCGTCACTGGATGAGCCCAGACATCGTGAATACGCAACTAGGTCAGCAGTGCGGGTTGAAAGGCACGAAACAGGAGCAGAGCACGATGATATTGATGATGTAATTAGGAGCTTTTAAAATAGGAAGAAGAAAAAGAAAATTTGACAATGTAAAATATTGTATTATTATAAGACAAACGTTACCATACTTGGAACGTTTTTTTGCGTTATATAAAAAACTCATTTATCATACTATTTTTATGTCAAGCATTAATTGCAATGTTTCCTTGTGTACTTTTTGTTGAATTGTTTTTTTATTAGTTATTGAATATATTTTTTTATGCTCATGAAAGTAAAAAATGAAATATAGATTGGGTATTGGGGAATTGAGAGTGATGTGAGGGGGGGGGGGGTGGGGCCATAAGAGCTTCCACCTTCACGTGGTTGGCCCTGTTTAGTAGAGAATAATTTATTGGAGCGATTTAATCTTGGAGCAAACCACCCTCGATCCAGTGTAGCAACAAAAAAGTCACTGTTGACTTAGTTGCTACTCTTTCAAATCGTGGGAGGCTTGTTCCAAGTTCATGCGACTCCAATAAATTGTTCTTGAAACGAAGAGGAGCTTATTCGGGTATGTTTTGACATTTTCAACATATGTTCTAACATTATCATAAGAATGCGTCTTAGAGTAAAAAATACTACATCAATTACTTGTATTTATTGTATAGATAATGATGGATTTTGATTGACTTGGCAGTGCAGGTACAAATCCTCTTGCATCATGAGCAATACAACTTGTCAACCAGGGTCATGTCCAGGATTTTTTTGCTTGTGCGCTTGACCAGGTTCGTAATGTCACATTTTGTAAGTTCCTTTACAGTTCATAATTCAATATTAAGCTTGTTCATGATTATTATCTAGGTTTTTTGTATGTGTTTTTTCATATATTTGATTGTAAGCAACTCTGCATGTTTCCTGTTGTTCACTATGATTTCTCCCATTACCACTCCCAGGATGAATCCAACTTTATTGTTACATAGGTTACTTTATTGTTACTCTGATTTCTCCATTTACGATTTCATAGGTTACATCATGTAAAGTTGTCAATCTCGGGTTGGTGATGAGCTTTAGTTCTCCAGATTTGGGGCTTTTCTGATATTTTCTCCCTCATGTCATTCCTGCATCACCTCGTTGTTTGAGCATGCCAATTTTCTACCACTTGTACCAATTGGCACATGTCAATCTCTGAGTGGTGCCACATTTCACCTATTTTCGGTGAGAGTTTAGGGTTTCTCTAACATAGCTTCAGAAATCCGATTCAGTGCCTGCTTGAATATTGTCACATAATACTTATGGTTTGGATTGATGAGCATGTTCTGAATGGTTGGTTGATTCATAAGAACCACCCATAAATCTCCCTTCCTCTAACACACGGAAAATAAAAATTTCTTTGACAGGAGACAGAGTTTCAATACTTTGAAAACAAACTTCTATTCCCTTCAATAACTCAAAAAAAAACTATTACACTACTTCCTCACTGAGAGGGATTACAAAATTATGACTGCTACAAAACGCGGTGCATAAAACCAACTCACTGTCTGTTCAAAACAAACATACTCTGTCTCTAAGACACTCTGCTGTGTTTTTCCCTTTCGCACTGCTGTGCATACACACTTAAAAAGTTACACTCAGTTTTTCACTTTTTACACATTGCTATGTAATAAAAAATTTACGTACTGTCTATAAAAAAAACTACCAAGCTTTTTCGACCTTTTTATTTTTATATGCCGGAACATATAAAACATATTATAATAAACCCTCTTTTTTAAAAAATAAAATTAAAACTAAATTCTATGGCCCACCTTTCATTTCGCATATGATATATATATAACATATGTATATATTAAACTATCAAAACATTAAAGAACCCTTTCCGTCGGACTTCAAAGTCTAAATAGATTGAATTTCAAACCAAATTCGCGTTCCAAAATGGGATGCTGACGTCTGCCTAATTTTAACTCGAATTCTCAATCCAATGTGCCCTATAAAAAATTCGGGTCCGGTTTTCAGGTTTTCAGATTCCCTTCAATTTCATGCGATCCAATATTAATGCTCCACGTGTCCTCCTTTTGAATTTACAAAACTATCGGGTAAATTTATGTTTGTTTAATTTCTGGTTGGTGAATTGCGTTAATGCTGGTTGTTGTGTTTAAATACAATCCTGTACAGAAATATGGCTGCGGCTGTCTACAAAAAAAACTTGCAGGAATTTTAAATGCTGAATTAAATTTCTGGATGGCATGCAAGCAACCTCCAAAAAAAATGTTGCTGCTGCATCCATCCTTCTGCTGCAGCAGTTGAAGTTAAAATTCAACAGCACAGGGTTTAATAAGTGAGGGTGTAAAGGTAACTTTTTGTCTATAGTATTGGATTAAGATCATCTATTCATTTTGTAGGGTCTTATGGTGTTTGGTTTTTTAGTTTTGGGTTGGGCTTATTGAGTCTAAGATAGTTTTTGAGTGAAAAAATTGCTATCAGGTATTAAAAAATTTTGGTTCTTTTGTCAAAATTTATGAGCTTGTTAGGAAATACAAAGCTGACAATGGTTGTATCTTAAATTTGTGGAAAATAATTTGAAATGAAACCTTTTTGTTTAGGTTGTTGCAGCAGGTGCAAACCCCGTTCAAATTACTAGGGGCATTGACAAGACAATAAAGGCCCTTGTTTCGGAACTCAAAATTTTGTCGAAGGAGGTAAACGCTTGCCTTTTGAGTAGGCTGGTTTTCCTTTTTGCTGATGGTTTGGTGTATCTAATTGAATTAGTTGCCTAAGGTATTTTTGGTTGCAAACTCCTTTTCATTTTTCATACGGTATTGGCCTTGTGGAATACATTTGATTGTGTGGTCTTGTTAGATCTACAACATTTGTAGTTGTTTAGTCTTATGGCCGAGGTGCACTTTTATTATGGAAATAGTTGATGCAATATTGTCATTTAATCCTTACTGCAGGGTAGCATGTTGAGAAGTTTTTTGTGAAACATTTGGTATTCAAAATGACACTTGATCCTATAAAGCATCATGCACTTGACTTCAAAATTTATATTCAAAGTGTGCCAGACAATTCTTGCAAAATTTCAAATATTTAGGTTGTTTTAAACCATTATCTTTTTCATGTATTGGATGTTGAAAATGTGAAAAAGACTTTGGTATGAAACCAACTGGTGAATAATTTCTAGCACAACAACCACTTCCAAGACATGATTTAGAAGTAGAACAAATGTGCTTATGAAGCATAGAAAGATATCCTTGATGCATTGTCAATGTTTGGCTAGGGTTATTTTTCGAGAAAATAACTCCTTATTCCTAGAATAGTGATCTTCAATACAAGTAAATGCCAGAGAAGAGAGATCATCGTGTGACGCAACAAAACTGAAATTGGACCCCCAAGGAGAGCTGGTGTGTCTACAATCGCTCTGTCAGCATTTTCCCTTGGTGTACCCCGTTCTTTTCCTCCAGGCTGAGTCTTAATTGACTTCTTCTTTCTTCGGGTTTATTTATCAAATTCGTAGAATTTGATAAATAAATACTATCCACAATGGTTGGACTATAATTTATATTCCCGACTTTATATTATCTCCAAGCCTTATAACCAATGTTTAACTTTCAACACTTTGTATTTATACTCCACGTTTCTTTTTAAATAAATAACTTGTAATGAACTTTCGGCTCTATATTTCACCACCCAACCTTACAACAATCACGCTCCGGACTTATGCTAATTATCCGCCAATCGTTTAATTAAACAATTTCATTATACTCTGGCCCCACCTATATATATCAATAACCAATCAAACACTCGTATCGTACCTGGCTATCCTCCGCACACCTTAGTTAACCTTCGGGCAAGTTCAACGTGCGACCACCGTCCGATGGCCCTTCTCCAAATCAACGACTCTTGGCAATTTCGCTCAGCTTCCAACGTCGGGCTTTAACGTGCGATGGCATGGGTTAAACGGTTGTTTTCCGGGGTCACTTCGCCACGTGTCGCATTCCCTATGGAATCGCTCGTGAATAGGAAATACCGCCTACTTCGCAAAAGCGGTGCGATATGGGCAACCCGCTTTTGTGATTCCGCTCGTGGTTTTGGTAGAGGGCTTGACCACGGGTGCATGTCTAGTTCCGCTATCCTTTTGTTTGTTAACTCATGTCCAATCCTCGGGTCAGGTTCCGAAAGCACAACAATTTTGTCTCTTTATTAAGTGGGATTTTAATATGTGTATTATCAAAGAAAACCAACACAAATTTTATAAGAAAATTGTTCAAAAGTCGAGCCCGCCGGACTTCAAACGGCGATAAACCATAATTCAAACCAAATTCGCGTTCCAAAATAGCCTGCTGACGTCGGCCAATTTTGTGACGCGATTTTCTTATCAAATTCGCCCTAATATTTTACGGGTCCGGATTTCCACTGCGCGAGCGGCCCAAACAAAGATCCGCTCCAATCAATTTCTGCCACGTGTCCTCAATAAAAACTTGCCCTGCTCCCGGCTGCGGGTGCATTCGATGGCGTTTAAGGTGATGGGACATGGATATGGCGATTTCATATCAATCGCATTAACATTTAACGTTGTTCAATTAAGTTTTCACATCAAATCTACATTAATTAATTTTTAACACTGTTCAAGATCGGACCTCCACTCCTCTGAGCGATTCCGCATGCTCCAATTTGATCCGGCCTTCGGCTCTCATTATTAATGATCAGAGATTCATTATGACGGGCGTCCTTTGATTTCATTGCAGACGGGTCGACATAAAAAATGGCGTTTAGCCATGGTTTTTCAGACAAGCCGGTTGCTGGATTACACTGTCTGGTAACTGTGACGATAAGGAGAAGTGGCCGGCGGAACTTCTGCCTAGACTTTGCTGCATATTTCCATTTCTCTCGGTTGTCTGTACGCGTCTTCCTACGGTGGTGGAATTCGCTGCT
Source organism: Pinus albicaulis (assembly GCA_034641835.2). NCBI lineage: Eukaryota > Viridiplantae > Streptophyta > Pinopsida > Pinales > Pinaceae > Pinus > Pinus albicaulis. The sequence continues at coordinate 364,113,965 of CM076578.1, forward strand.
TCGTCTCTTATTGCCCCTTGCGCCCGAGATTGCACCCATGCCTCGCGTGCGTCATAGGATGCGTTGCGCGGGGGAGCACTAGAGGTCAATCCGGCCCGCGCTCCCTCCAACACCTCCAACGAGATGACTTATATGAATCCGAGTGATTATTACTTTTTGGTCGATATCCGTGCAGGAGTGGGCGGGGTCGGCTTGTAGCATCAGCCGTATGGATTCCCCGCTCCGTTTCCCCACGCTAGTTCACCTTCTCCCACGACGCGCACTGCGCAATTTTCCTTTGATTGCACTCTCAACCGCCCGCGAATCACAGCTGTAGTCACTGTGGTCTTCCGCGAGGAGGCCCAAACGGAGGAAGAATGCACCCGTCCGGCGGGTCTGAGCTCGAAAAAAGCCAGCCAGCATTCGGGCCTTCAGGAGGGGAGCCGTGGCATGCATGTGGAGGTAGCACCTAGCGATCCTAGACCTTCCGAAGGATGGTGCCGAATCGTGGAGGAACCAGCGGAGGATTAGTTTGGTTAATTTGTTTTTCTTGCTTAGCAGGCCCAGTTAATTGGGCTACTTTTAGTTTATTTTACTGTGCTGGACCTTTAAGTAATATTTTTGAATTCTGTAAATTAAACGTTTAAGACTGGTTTCCCCGTATGAGGGCAGTCTTCTTAATTTTTTGATTTTTTGATGACAAATTTGCCATGAGTATGGCCAGGCAATGTTTTTGACTTCGGTGTAATTTTATTCGCAATGTTAATAGATTAAATTTACTTTGAATTCTCACATGATTAGCGTTTTTCTTGATCTGTTCAAGGATTTTGGGTACTTTAATTTGTATTTGGAACAATGGACGTCGGTGCTCTATCTGTTGCTTTACTGTTCTACATACTACTATTTCACTTTCTTATAGATGCCTCGGGCATATTTGAATGCTTTCTCAGATTGTCGATAATCTCCATGTGGACCGTTACTGGATTTTATATCATGTCCATGTATGTGACATGGGGTATTTTTCTATCATTGTCTAGGGTGGGACTTCCACTTTTCTGGATGGATATTTGGGTTCCAATCTTCGGATGTGAAAATGTAATGACTTCATGGACTGTTTTACTTCATATAATATATTCAAAACAACGTTTTTTCTCTTGTGAAAAAAAAATGATTAATGTTTATCACTCTGCCTTCAAAACTAGCGATGCTGGTCTATGTTGCTGGTTTATTGATATGGTCCGATGGTCTTTTTATATTTTGGACATATCACACTCCTCACATGATTAGCGTTTTTCTCTGTTCAAGGATTTTGGGTACTTTAATTTGTATTTGGAACAATGGACGTCGGTACGTACTCTATCTGTTGCTTTACTATTCTACATACTGCTATTTCATTTTCTTATAGATGCCTTGGGCATATTTGGATGCTTTCTCAGATTGTCGATAATCTCCATGTGGACCGTTACTGGATTTTATATCAAGTCGTTGTATGTGACATGGGGTATTTTTCTATCATTGTCTAGGGTGGGACTTCCACTTTTATGGATGGATATTTGGGTTCCAATCTTAAGATGTGAAAATGTAATGACTTCATGGACTGTTTTACTTCATACAATATATTCAAAACATCGTTTTTTCTCTTGTGAAAAAAAAAATGATTAATTTTTATCACTCTGCCTTCAAAACTAGCGATGCTGGTCTATGTTGCTGGTTTATTGATATGGTCTGATGGTCTTTTTATATTTTGGACATATCACACTCCTCACATGATTATGATTAGCGTTTTTCTCTGTTGCAGGGTTTTGGGTACTTTAATTTGTATTTGGAACAATGGACGTCGGTACTCTCTCTGTTGCTTTACTATTCTACATACTGCTATTTCACTTTCATGGACTGTTTTACTTCATATAATATCTTCACTTTCATGGACTGTTTTACTTCACTGTTGTAGGGTTTTGGGTACTTTAATTTGTATTTGGAATAATGGACGTCGGTACTCTATCTGTTGCTTTACTATTCTACATACTGCTATTTCACTTTCATGGACTGTTTTACTTCACTATTGTAGGGTTTTGGGTACTTTAATTTGTATTTGGAACAATGGACGTCGGTACTCTATCTGTTGCTTTAATATTCTACATACTGCTATTTCACTTTCATGGACTGTTTTACTTCATATAATATCTTCAAAACAGCGTTTCTCGTCTTTTAAAATTTTAAATTTTTTTTTTTAAATTGAACCCTCCGTCGGTCTACCAACGCCTTGTAGACGTCGGAACTGCGACAACCCAGAAACGTCGGAAGAGAGACAGTATGAAAACGTCGGAAGAGCGACGTTCCAAACGTCGGACCACATATCGTCGGAATTACGACCTCTTCCAGACGTCGGAAGAGTGACGTCCAAAACGTCGGACCACGTTTAGTCGGAATTGCGACAGTTTATAAGCGTCGGAAGAGCGACGTCCAAAACATCGGACCACGCTGGGTCGGAATTGCGATGGTTTATAAGTGTCGGAAGAGCGACGTTCCAAACGTCGAACCACATTTCACCGGAAGTGCGACAGTTTACAAACGTCAGAGGCGCGACGGTTTGTGAGACGTCGAAAGAGTGACGCTTGTTCGGAACGACGGAAGAAGTGTCGATAGTGCGACACTTTTTACTTGCGTCGGAACGGCGACGGCATGACAAACCACGGTTTGTTCGCCCCCGAACTGTCGCTCTTGCGACGACTATGTGTCGGAATAGCGACGAATTGGCCGTCGGAATTTCCGCCAAATTCTCTAGTGACCCATCAATAACAGTGCTACCTTGTAGCTTGTACAGAGTTCCAGTCCGAAATCCCCGCATTAATATCAGTGCTCCCCGAACCATCTTGCAGGCATCTTTCTCGAACATTGTTTTTACACCTGCATTATCCATCTTGCTTACAGAAATCAGATTTCTGGCCAATGCAGGAATATGCAGAACACCAGGAAGTGTTCTAATCCTTCCACCTTGTAGCTTAAGCTTGACTTTTCCACGTCCAACGATTCTGGCCTTCCTATCATCCCCTAGGAAGACATCACCATCATATTTTTCATACTCGCAGAACCACTCCCTATGGGGAGTGAAGTGAAAGGATGCACCTGAGTCAATCAACCATGACTCATGATCTACATGTGTATTTGAAGAAGAAGCCAAACACACATCCCCACCTTCATCCGAGGTGGTTTTTTCCTCTGCAGAAGGAGCTTCATCAGATCCCTTTCCTTTCTCAGGAGCTTTAGATCTGCATTCCTTTTTGTAGTGCCCTTCCTTTTCGCATTTCCAGCACACCTTTACAAAATTTCCAGGAGATTTAGATCTCCCTCTAGATTTAGATCTCCCACTCGAAACCTTATTCTTGTTTATGTTCTGGGACCTTCCTCGTACAGATAAGGCATCTCCATTCTGACCCTCCATATTTCTCCGTCTCATTTCCTCTGACAGCAAGGCTGAGACAATGTCATCAAAATTCAAGGTAGTTATATTGCTACCTATTGCAATAACCAGACTGTCCCACGAGTCTGGTAGAGAACACAACAAACTGATGCACTTATCTTCATCTGAGATTTTAATATCAACAGATGACAGCTGACTTACCACAGTATTGAAGGCGTTCAGATGCTCTGTCACCGAGTCTCTATCCTTCATCCTCAGGTTATACAGCTTTTTCCGCAGGAACAACTTATTCACGAGAGACTTAGATTGGTACAAAGTCCCAAGTTTTTCCCACAAATTCTTCGCCGTAGCTTCCCCAAATACATTCAACAATACTGAATTTGAGACACACAACCGTATTGTGCTCTTAGCCTTCCGATCCAGTTTCTTTCAGTCTTCATCTGACACTCCCATTGGTTTAGTACCTGGATCTATCGCGATCCACTGATCTTTATCCACCAGCAAATCCTCCATCTTGAGCTTCCACAACTCAAAACTCTGACCATTAAATTTCTCGATCTCTATCTTTCCGCTGCTCGCCATCTTCTTTCACTGCAAGAATCGATCCGCCGAGATCTCCCAGACAGGGTCTACCTCGGGCCGAAGCAAAAAACCCAAAACCCTCGGCGACAAGGTGTCCCCTTGAAGCAGCGATGGCGGCCCTCAATGTAGGTTTTAACCACAGAAAACAGACAGAAATTATCTACACACGAATCTTATAACAGAAAATAAACAATAGCAAGAGCATAAAACATAAAATAGATAAACACGGAGATTTTCCCCTGGATCCCAAATCGGGACGACCAGCTTGATTTTTCATTATATTCCTTTTAGTGTTACAACACATATATATACATGCCGAAGCATACATAAACCCCAATCCATTAACCCTGGATTAGAACATAACCGTAGTTCCCTTGACCAGATCTACAAAATACCAGGGGTTCAAAACCATCGTACCCCAAAACCATGTGCAAACTCATGCACAAAACATGGGTGGGTCCGCATATGAGTGGGACTGCATACCAAAAAAAATCTCGTCGGGGCGTTGTGCCCGGCGCAACGTACAGCACAAGACGCTAATCGTGGAAATAATATAACACATACCCAACAGCGACATGCACACCCCCCTAAACCTGCGGCTACATAACCGTTGGGCGGAACCTGCATCGAAACTCCAATTGGAAGCTTGAACTGCGGTAAGGCTGGCGAGTTTAAAGTTTATCACATGGAGACTTAACGTTAAATGTAGCCATGTGACAACACACGACACAAAACCGCTTGCAGAGACTGTGGGTTGAAGGCTAGAGGTTAGCGCTAACCACATGATGTTCGAAGTTTTTTGTTTGCCATGTGACCACCGTCGGGGACCGCTGGCGGGTTGGGACCACTGGCAGGTTGGGACCACCAGCGATTCCCAACCCCTGAAACTCCATGTCACTAAACTTTAATACAAACCTACAACCCAATATAGTTAAGAATCAACGTGCAGCTCGGGTGGTAAACCACACGCGTGCCCCGCGAGAGGTCTCAGGGTCGAGCCCTGCGGACCCAACAAAATTTTACATTACCATTTTAGGGACACGTGGTGGCCTCAAGGCTAGCCATGTGTCACCCTATGATTAGTTCTTCAAAATCCATTCAACCAATAGGAATCAGAAACTTGTCAACCTGTAATTGATTCTGAGGAAGGAATATTCCTCGAAATATTCCCTTTTTGCTTACTGTGCATCCCAGTCAAACTGTCGCAATTTTACCTGTTTGGCATTTCGATCATAACATGATATCTCCCTCATACGACATCGATTTTTCGAACCATTCATGGCACCAGAATCAGGAAGATGAGATCTACGCAACCATCCTAGTTTCAATCCAATCTTGTAACTTTGAATTTTGAGAAAAATCTATGAACTCCTAATCAACATGGGAGGAGACATATCCATTGGAGATTTTGCAATATCCTTGCAGTTGCTTGAGGACAAGAAACATTTTGGAGGGTAGGACTGTAATATCCCCAAATTAGCAGTCAGCTAATTTGGGATATTAATTTCGATAAATTTTTGCTTTTCCTAAGTTTGACAGGAAGTAAAGGGGTGAGGGGACCCATGAATAAAACATTAGATTATAAGCATTTTCTTAAAGTCAATTGAGCACATATATTTCTTGACAGCGTGGGGCCCAGGAGGGTGAAGTGGCAGCGTGAAGGAAGAGGCAGTGTGGGTAGCATGGGCCCATGACAGTGCAGTGAGAGAGGGACAGCGTGGGCCAAGAGGGACAACGCAGTTTGGTGGGGGTCGGATGAGAGAAAGGCTCTCAAAGCGTAAAAAGGGGGAAGAGGCTCCTCATTCTGGCATTCTATTATGCACCTATGATTTCTGTATTTTTACATTGAGCACGCTTTTGTTGTTGAACGAAGTCTGCAAGTGTTGTTTAGCACACCGAGTGTCTCCGAGCGGAGATCCCAACCTCAGCCCCGGGGGACTTCGAGTGCCTGCTCAAGTGAGGAGTTCTATCCATTGTTTTGCAGGAGGGAGCCATAACATCTTCAGCCAGGAATTACACATTTTCTTGGGCAGCACAGTCTTTGGGAGAGAGCACGCAATTTGTGGTAGAGGCAGTCTCGGGAGTCAGTATTTATCAAGGGATTTTGCCCGAGATAGTGTGAAGGGATCAACTCTTCACTATTTCATCATTTTGGTACAGGAGGAGGCGATTATTTGCAGAGGATCATTCAGGGCCAGTGTGTTTCACTGGGATAGCGTTATTCCTTAAGGGAGGTCAAACTCCGGGGTCATCCATTCCAGAATTCCTTTCTGATATTTTTTAGGTATTTGGAGGAAAACTCATTCCCAAAGTTTCATATTTTTCTAAGTAGGGGAACAGCCCCAAAGAGCCATCCCCTTCCAGCAGTAGCAGTAGTCCGACAGTAGCAGCAGCAGCTTTGGATATTATGCAGTCCTTAACAGAGTAACCATTCATTGAGCATTTCTGAGAGTACTTCCAACTTGCCTTGTGCAAGCCGAGGTGCCATCATTCTGATCACCTTTGTACACATTTTATCTTTCAATTACATAATAAAATGGCTCAACGTTTCTCCATATTTGCATTATTTATGTGATGTCTCTCTATTTGTTGTAAATGCTTGTTAATGTGGCTTTATATTACTGTCTATTTCTATTCGGGATATTACAATGGTATCAGAGCATGATCTTTGGCTCAGCTTGTGGAAATTATTGACAACATATGAAAAGCAGATAGTAGAGATATACTATAATGGAGGGATTATGTTTTGTTGCATATTTCTTTAGAACTATGAAGGATCTCTCCAATGAGATCAATGAAATGAATAAAGAAAGGCAAAGAGAAACCTCAAGAAGGTTTCAAGATGAAGAAGGTCCCAGTACTTCTTATCAACAACAAAGAAGACTAGAGAATCATAGATCTCCTCAAAGACCTACTATGCCCACTTTCTTTGAAGAAGGTGACTGGTATAGAGATGAAGAAAGAAGAAACATGGAACCGGAGACTCATGAGATTCTTAGTTTATATCTTGAAGAGTACAAAGCACAGTTTAGAGCATTCAATGATAATCTAACTCTCCAGCAATTCTTCAAACTCAAATAAGAAATAAGATCTTATAGCAGCAGCAGAAGAAAGAGGCACAAAAGATTCTATTTGCCTACATTTGATGAATCTTCCTCAAGAAGTGTAAAGGCTTGGAGGAAAGAGTTAGATGCATTTTTCAAGCTACATCTTGTAGCTAAAAAAGAGTCTGTTGAGATTTCAACACTTCATCTTCATTGTGAAGCCAATGATTGGTGGTTTGGTCACATGGAGCATGCAAAGGTGACTAAATATTCAGATTTCTTTCACAAGTTGAGAAAGAAGTTTGATATGATAAAACCAAATATATGTCACAAAGATACATTTCCTAAGGAATAAAAGGAGGATGTCACTCTTATCACTCTGGACAAAGAATCACTACGTTCACCACCAGCTGCAAAAGTACTTGTATCCGGAGGAGAGACACTTGCATCTTTGCAAGATAGTCTTAAGCTCTTGACATATAGATTCCCATGCGTGATTCAGGAGATGCATGAGGAAGATGAGGTAGATTCCAGTGTCGCTACATTGATAGAGAGAATCCATCACTCTTACCATCAGTTGGAGATACCATTGTCCCAGTTGGAGGAACTCATGTGGTCTTGCAAGAGGTTCCCACACATAATTTGATCCAAGGGCTATTGCATGACCAAGGATTAGAACAACATGCTGATTTGAAGTAGCAGCATATCACAGCGCAGAGGACTCTTGATCTAATCAAGGAGGAGATGAAGAGCTATCCCATCTCATCATTATTGAGCTACATTCAACCCTTTGAGTTGAAGTGTAGAATTTCAGAAGATGGGATGAGCATTATCCTATGTACAATGGTTGGTTAGGAGTTCAGCATTGTGCCTTACCATGAGATAACATATGTATCACCATGAAGATACACACAGGATAGGGATGTGTAGCATACTTTGGGTAGATTCTTTCTGCCTAATTTTGATGGGTCACCTAAATGCCCAACTAAGGCTTGAGTGAAGGAGATAGACACCTATTTGCAGCAGCACCAAGTTTCAGAAGAGGAAGCCATTAGAGTAGCAGCGCTGCATCTTGAAGACAAGTCTTATGCCTGGTGGTTTTATGAATCTTCTTCATTGAATAATGAAAATATATATACTTATGAAAAACATCCCATACATCATTCTTCATAATTAATTTATATTCTCCGGCCATAGAATCCTTCCAAAAATTTATTTTATGGCTTCTTCAAAAGTGGGAGGTTTGGCTTGAATTATAGTGCCCATAACTGCAACATATCCCTTGTATTTTCATGGCTTCTTGTTTTCTATAAATTATCTTTGAAGGGGAGCACGTCTCTTGTCATCCTATAAAATGTCACGAAGCCAAATTAGCCTCTTCTTGGCAGTAGGATCACATGGAGGATGATCTAAGGGGTCCATGAGTTCCATGGGACCATCAAAAATGTCTCTCTCGGATTCAGGCATAGAAGGACCATCTAAAATATCCATATCATCATTCTTCTTCTCAAGAGGAGGAGGTGGAGGAAGGTCCTTTGCTTTCCCAAGGGAAACATATTCCTAAAACATTACATCCCTACTAATTTCAAGCTTCCTTTAAATAGTAATATATATTATAAATGTTTTAGAATTCTCCAACAAACGTACCTTTTCTTCCTATGGCTTCCAGCTTGTTTCTTTTGTCCTTCGACACATGGAAATATATGGGGTAGCCAAAGATAAGGAGATGGCCAACATTAGGCTTGACCATTGTTCTTCTTGGGGAAGTCTCAAGCATAGTGGCCTTTCTTATGACAATTGTAGCATTCAAAATATGGTGATTCCTTGACTCTTTCATTCCTTCTATTTGAATTTTGAGGAGGAGGATTTATTGATGGACCTCCTTTTCCTTTCTTCTTATTGTTGTGAGTGATGAATGCAATGGGCTATTCTTCTTCATGATTTTGTATTCTGCCTCTAGAAACCATCTATGATTCTTCTTGAATTAGCTTTCCAACAATCTCATTAAATGAAGGGAAAACATTATTATTGATTATATTGGTAATGAAGGTTTCCCAAATAGTAGGGATACCTATAAGGGTTGCAATCACCAATTCCTTGTCAGGACTAGTTTCCAAAACTCTCTGTAATTGATCTCTAAGATGATATATCCTCATAATGTAGGATTGCACAGACTCTCCTTTATTCATCTTCATATCTTTGAGTTGATCTTTCAAGGTGATGATTTCATTAAAATTGTTGACTTAATACATGCCAACTATCTTTTCATACATGTCCTTAAACTTCTTCAAATTTCCAAAATAGGCAATTAAATTATCTTGTAAACCATCAATTATAATTTGCTTTACTTTTAATTCACCTTTCTTTTGCTTGTTCTTGACAGTAGCAAAATCATTCTCCAGAGGCTCAGGTAATTTTCTTTGAATGAATTCCAAAACATCATTGATATCAGCTATGATCTCCAACCCGATTTTCCATGCAACAAAGTTAGAAGAGTCACCTAACTTCTTATGTTCCTTGAAGAAAGAGGAAGATATCTTGACTTGATTAGATATTCTAATTCAACTTTCCAAATATGATTAATCCAAATCTTGTCTCCTTTTGGGCTTGTCCTTTACCTTACCTCTGATACCATGTTAAATTTCAGACTGCTCTATGCTATTTCAATTACTTTATCCCAATTAAATTCTTCAATTAGAAATCTTTCATCAGTAATTAATATTTCCAAGTATCAACAGTAATTGAAGATAGAACAGTAAATGTAATGAAAAAGGAGACAATCAACACATCAACAAGAGACACCAGATTTTCGGTCAATGACTAGGGAAAAACCCACTACAGGGTAAACCCTTTGTAATTATTATTCTATTAGATTGTCATTAAATGAACAACAAAGAGTACAATGAACCAATACACAATCATCCAACGAAATTATCCCAATCGCACGAAGGAAGAAGTATGCGTGCAGTTGAGAGCTTCCAACTGCATGGATGAGTCTGAATGCATGCAATTATAACCTAAAATTGCTTGTGTCAAGCATACGGTCAGAAACCAAAACCCTAAAACACGTGCGATCTTCGGACCCTGAAATCTCGAACTTGTACAAACCAATTTCCTCGAACCATCCTCAGAACTGTATGAACCAATCAATGAAGAAGAGAAGAACAAGATACATGGTTATGTCTAAATGAGCTTGAGGTCACTTGTATTTATAGGCTTCCAAGGGTGTCCAATTTCCTATTAGGGCTGACCTTTCCTTCTGTGCACATATGGGATTTTCTTCAAAAATACAATTTCCCTTGTTCAAATTGAGCGCTTCAAAAGTAAAAATTGGTCCTCTCAAAAAGAGGAATATAGTCCCATGGTTGGAATTTATCACTAAGATACTAAATTAACACATATTTCCTTGAATTAAAGAAATAAGTTTTTTGTTCACCCATCGGATTCTACTAACACATTTTGTATGTAAGAAAGGATTTTTGGTGGATTCGGGGAAGATTGCAGTGACTGTAAATATGCTACCTCCAACTTTCGTTCAACAACTTTGCACTACATTGGGGCACACTAGATAATATCCAAGTTTTATGTATGGGCATGTGTAGATCATTGCATCGTTGGAAATATTGTTGAAGAAGGATGTGAAGTTCCAGTGGACAAAAGAATGCCAGTAGTCACTAGATACCTTACAGGAGAAACTGGTTACTATGTCAATCCTAGTATTCCCTAACTGGAGCAAAGAGTTTCATGTTTATATGGATGCATCATCAATTGCACTACTAGAAGCACTTGCACAACCAAGAGAGGCCATGATGGATCACCCAATATCTTTTCCCAGTAGGATATTATCTTCAGCATAGTGAAATCACACCATGACAGAGCGTGAACGATTGGAAATTATGTATGACTATAGAAGTTTAGAAACTACTTATTGGGATCACATTTCAAGTTATATACTTACCATTATACATTACGCTACCTCCTCAACAAGCCACTGTTAGCGGGGAGAATATGCATATGGATGTTTTTGTTCTAGGAATATGACTTTGAGGTGATATTGAAACTTGGTAGGCTAAACACAAGGCCATACCACTTATCTAGGATACTTTCCAATGAATATTTAGGATACATGAACTATCTCTTACCGAATGCATAGTTATTTAATGTCGAGATCGTAGGAAATTACTTTGCAGAGATCATTCACTTCCTTAGCATGAGAACACCACCACATGGCTATTGGGTTACATAAAAGAAATAACTAGTAATTAAGGTTGTGGATTATCACTTGATTACAGGTTATCTATACATGTTGGGTGTGGATGGTATACTTTTTCACTGTGTATTCGAATATTAAATATCAACTATCTTGATGAAGGCACATAAAGGAGTAGTCAGCAGCCATTATCAAGTGAAATAAACCACACCTAAGATTTTGCATGCAAGTCTCCTGTGGCCGATAGTTCATCGTGGTGCGAACAAGTTATTTCGTAATTGTGATGTTTATCACAGTGTGGGAAAACCCTTGCATTAGGATGAAATTCCACTCCATCCATAGGTAAAATAAAAACCATTTGACAAGTGGGAAATGGTTTTTATTGGGCCGATTAATGCACTGGTGAAAAGAAGTGGAGTGAACTATATTATAACCGCAATGGATTATCTAACTGATGGGATCAGGTAGTGCCCATTAAATATTGTAGTGCAAAAACCGTAGTGTGGTTTTTATTTGAAAATTTCACCTGCTTTGGATGTCCTAAAGTTTTAATGAGTGACCAGGGAACTCACTTTCTGAATAGGACCATAAAGAATTGATGGAGGAGTTCCAAGTGCACCATCAAGAGTGCACTCCTTACCATCCATAGGCAAACATATAATTAGAGGCCTTCAACAAAATTTTGGAGAATGCATTGACAAAGGTAGGCAACATGAACATAGATGATTGGGACTTGAAAATTATTGCAACGCTCTAGACCTACCGAACTACGCCAAAGGAACTTACAAGACAAACACTATTTAAATTGGTATATGAGTAGGAGGCAGTGATTCCCATGGAATTCATAGTCCCTAGCCTTCGTGTTTTTGTCACAAGTTAACGGATTTCTGAATGATAGAACAAAGACTAATAGAGTTGCTACATTTGGAAGAACGTAGATTCATAGCAGGATTCCATCAAAATGTGTAAAAATCTAGGGAAAATGTGTGGCATGATCTTCATATTAAACATAAATAGTCCCAAACTGGAAATATCATGCTACTACATGATGGAAAATTTCTAAAGAACCCTAGTAAATTTTAGATACATTGGTTGGGACCGTATATCATCAAAGTATGTCATAAGTGAAATGGTTGTCCAACTAGAGAAACTAAATGGGGAGCGCCTCAAGGGACTTGTCAATAAGAGTCTAATGAAATTGTACAGAGATAGCAAACCTGCCTCTCAAATTTGATTTGGTTTTACTAACGAAAAAATGTGTGTGTGTGAATTTCTTTGCATTTACAAGTAGAATCCAAGAAGGAGAAAACCATAATGACTTCATCACTATGGAGAACACCATGTCACATTTGACATAATAAAACTTTCTTGTTATGATGACGATTTGATGTGTCGTGTACTGAGAGCACCATGTGGTCATGTGAATAGGTAACCAAATGGAGCATGTGTTACTAAAAAGAACCTAGAATTTGGAATATAGTTGGAATTTGGTGATGTTAACGGAAACTGGAACAATGCCGAAAAAGGCGTTGGAGAAAGTGTGTGCTACCCATGCGGATTGGACACTATGGGCCTTTACTAAAAAAAACATTAAAGTTATTAGAGTAAAATTTATTCCAAATCGATCTCTGAATGAAAGGTTGTTGACATGACATCCATTGTGGTTAGGTCCACAAAATAGAGTTCTCACCTAGAGACTCATCACATGTGAGATAAGCAAAATTATTATGGGAAATGCCAAAAACACCCAAATTTATTGTAGCTAGGAAGGCAAGTAAATAGCTATTATTTCATCTAGTTCAACATTCATTTTATTTTATTTACAAATGTGGAGCTATTTTTTTAGAGAAAACCAGAGAAATTATAGACCAAAGAATAATAGGCATTGTAAAAGGACATTCAGCTAACTAACACATAAATCATGGCCTCTTCCTCGACGTCGTAGAAATCTGAGACAAAGGCCACTCACACTATGCCACCCTCTGCACCACTACCAGACCCATGGCTCAATTGCTAAAAGAGCCAAAGTATAAGTTGATAACAACTTTAATTCCACCAAGGGTCATCAAGGAAGGTGGCATGCTCGACATGGAATACAAGTCGAAGTGTAATGACCATGATGTCGCGAACTACAACAAATTCCCTCAATTTGTAGAGGATAAATACCTAACCATCACATCATATTCAGGGCATCCATAGGTTTGCGAACCACAATAATGGGCCAAAGGGATAGAGAAATTAGATATTTTGAATTTACTGGATATCCCACATTTTGGTCGCAGTATTGAAGTGGACATTTGCATCAAATTGGAATTGAGTTGCATACACGATGAATTTATGTGGTTAAATGAGCCCATAGCAATTTATTCATGCCCCATGTCAAGAATTACAGGGTTTCTTATGGATGGAGAGTATCCAAAACCTCTCTTTGACAAGAAAAACGAGAGAGCAGTTTCCAAGGACATGCCAAAGAAATATGACACCATTGTGTATAGTGAGGAGTTTTGATCACCTCCATAAATGACCCCGTAGGTGCAATTTTCCATGTAGTTAATGGAATGCAAGTTACTCAGGAAGTGAAAAAATTATTAGTGCCCATCAAGAGTCGTGGTTGCAATAACAAAGTGTGTCATAGGTGTATAGATGAAATGTGAAACCTTCCTCCTCAATCAATTTACACAGAACTTCTTGGAGGCACAAGACAAGAATGTGGAGTTCCACTATTTGTGGCCAATGATCCTTATTACACTAAAAATTTAGCAAGTTCCTAAGGATGCCAATTTTTGACCACCGAAAAATCCAAAATTCATCATGCCACGAATTGGGTCACTATGGTACACTTTAGACAAGAAGCGTTAGACCAACACCAATATCAAGTTTTAGATTTGGAATGAAGTCATCAATAAGTCCATTTTGAAGGTACCATGCATTCTCGCATAGGTCATTTAATCCTATAGGATAGTGGTGAAGTTACACACCACACCACATAACATGTATTAGTCCTAGGAAAACCTATATAAGCTATGGTTGAAATGCACCTACAGTATTGATGAGCAAGTAGTGTCACAAAATTTTAATGAGTAGTTGACATAATGGCACACACCACCCACTTAACAACATTTGAAGGTAGAAACCATTGATAGTGGTGAGGATTAGGAGAACTAAGATCCACAACATGAAGGGTCATTTACCCCATAACAAGAAGAATGCCCATATGCCCCACTGCATGAGCCTAAAGAAGAGCATCCTAACACACTGCAGCGGGACGCTGGCAAAGAGGAAGCAACACCAAGAGGTGAAAAGAGACCACTAAAGCGTCAACAACAAGGAAAAAGAAAGAGGTAGAAGGCTAATAATTCGACCAACACAGAGACACCTTCTTTTCCAGAGGAATATTTACAAAGAATTATTGAATATATCAAAGAGTTAACAAAGCAGGGAACTGCTCCTCTCATCACTACCATTCTAAAATCAGCACGAGAGAAAATGGAATTGTAGGAATGGACACAACAACAGTTGGAACAACTATATATTTTGATTGAATTATAAAGGACATTCACTCCTTTGCTAAGCACAACAGAGCCCACTAATGCGATGAAAGTGAACAGTGCACCTCCTACACCAAAGAGTAATCCAAAGTAGTCACAACCATCCTCGACTTTGATGGAACATAACACCCTAGTTTTTCCCCCAGTTGTAGTGTACTTTTTAAACATTGACATTCAATAACACACCCAAGAATCGACCCAATTAGACTTAGTTTTTTGCAATTACCTTTAAATGTTTTATATTTGTGGAAACCATTTATTGCATAAGAAGTACAATTCAAAGCACAAGAAACCTCAATGTATCTAGTTTAGCTCACCAGTGAGCACAAGGCTTTGTTCAATTGATAGAAGCGAGATAGCAGGATGAAGAGAGAGAGGGAACACTGAGACAGGAAATGGACGAAGTATACAACAAACTTTTGGGAGTCCTAATGGAGATCAACACTCCCATAGAGGAGAAATCCTCGAAGATTGATACAATGATACAGGGATTGAAGACCATAATTGTAGAGCCACAATTATAGGTAAAATCAATTACTCTGCCTAAGGAATTAGAAATACAAGAAAAGGCATAAGAAACCTCTAAGTCTTTTGAAAATTCATGGGAGCTCAAGCACAAATGCACCAAGTTATACGAATTTAGTATAGGCTATGGAATAAGTTACAGACTTGTTTCAAGCTTAGGAAATCAATGCCAAGATTTAAATTGTGAAGAAACAAAGTGAGTCCATATGTGTAAAAAAATCATTGTACCATCACTAGAACGTAGATCTGTAATGGTAGAAAGTGTGGCGTTGGGAAATAAAATTAACCAATGGAGAACAGAACAACAACAACTTGCCCAAAAAGTGGTACAACTACAAAATGAAACCATGCAACTCACCGATGACCTTGCTACAACACAAAACACAATGCACTAGATGTTTACAAACAATGAACCATCGTTCATGGCTCTTCCTATGCTTATTGAGGTTGCATATGTTGTCATCAATTAGGTAGAGGAAACTAAATAAATGTTTGAGAATTTTTAAATACAATTGTAGAGATCCTTCCCTCACTCAGTGCACAACCAAGTTAGAGTGGCTTGGGGGTGAGCCATGAATAGTGCTAGGGGCCTATTTGGGCCCAAGGGGGAAAAAAGGAAAAAACCAAATTTTGGCTAGAAATGGAGAAACTGCATGGTAAGGAGGAAATAGACAATACCATGCACAACATAGAAGCAGAAAGACATACCGCATAGATGTCCAAAACACAACACAAATGTGCGCCAGAGGCCATGAAGACTCTGAAGTAAAAAAAATATGTGGTCGTCGATATCGCACTCTCTAGTTGTATGGTTTAGTTAGTTGTGACAAGAAATTGGTTGCGATTACACCCAATATGGTCAAGAAGTTGGTTGCAACTTGCCACAGACATGGAAAACTCATCAAGGTGAGAAGGCTCAGTGAGCTAACCTAATATTCTGAGGGCACGGTGATGAAGATTGAAGTTATATAAAGAGTTATTTTCGGTGTTGGACGATTGTGTCATTTTTTTTGTTATCGTTCCCTTTTCTGATGTTGTTAGCTTGATAATTGTTCTCTAGATGTTTTATTCAGCTTAATGTTGTTTCTTTTAATGTTATTTCTCTTTTTGATATCTTCTATATACTATCTCTTCTAATTGACTGGGGTTGGATGGATAATATAATATGGACAATGATGGTATTTTTCCTCTCATTTGGGTGTATGATACCCTGTTGTGATGTGTATTACTATTCTTTGTTGTTAATATGAAGTATCGAGAGGTTCCATGTCAATTTCTATGGTTTTGTTGTATATGAATTTTGTATTGATAGCTGGGTAAATGAATGGATTATGGAGTCTTTGTAGAGTTTTTGGATAATTTCCTATGTTGGTAGTTTGTGACTGAAACATAATGTAAATAACTGAGGGTCAATGTATGAATGAAGCTACATTCCCCTTTTAGCATCAGAAATGGCTTTGTGCTTGCATATTGAAATTATGTCAAATAGTTACTTTTCTGGTTATACCATGTGTTTTCACTTGACCGATGTATGTCGTAGTTTATTGGGAATGTTTCACTCACGCTTTAAAGGTGTTCAAACATAATTCTATTTAATGGAAAATAGTCTATATTTCCCCTTTTTCGTTGCATAACCTTTAAAGGTTCTTTCAAACCCATCTGCATACCTAATGTGAGACCCCACCTACTCACAGGTGTTGAAAATGTTGGTGTATGAGGGGGGTTTTTTGGCTCAACTCTGAACCCTGGGTCACCCCTGTGAGCCAACAAGGATTGTCCCTCGAGAAAATATATCTGATTTGGGTTAAATACACAAAATTATTTAAATTTGTATTAAAGTGGATGAAAATATTGAGTTTATTCCCTTTTCCACCTCATCAAATTTTATCTCCCCTCCAATCAAATTGATGTAATGAAAACTAGCATAGTAACAATAAATCTACAAATATTTTAATTTGAATAGATATTTCACACACATTCTGCTACCAAATCAACAATCAAATGAAATTTTACATAAAATACTTCTTGGAAAAATCCTTATAGATGTATTTATTCAATGTAAAATGCTCCTATGGATATTTAAAATCATAGATAATTCACCAAATCTTGAGAATCACAAACAACAACCAACAACAAAACCCTCAAAACAATTGAGAGCCAGAAGGCTCTTTACTCAATAACAAATCTCATATTTATGTTGAAGGCCATAACAATTCATTTCCAAAGAATTTTTTTCCTTAGGTAACTCAAACATTTTCTATAATCAACAAATGTGTTTTAATTAAATGATTTATTGGTTTAGGAATAACTAAAGTGATTTTTCCTATTTCTCCTTGTTTTAAAAATCATAACTTCTTTTTCTGGAAATCTCCTCATGGTGTCAGGCTCAAGAGGGATTGCCCCTTCTTTACCTCCCCCAAACCTTGACATAGATGCCTTTAATATGATCATTTCATATTGTTTTCATATTTACAAGTTGGCCCCTCTTGATTTGCCAAAAAAATGGATGACGTTCCCATGCCAATAATCTTGACAACGTCAGACTTTTCCCAAAGAGAGCGCAACCATGTTCTTATACCACCTGTAACGGCACCCCCCCTCATATCTACCCACTTTCACCAGTTCACTCGGGGTAAACATAAGATGAGGGACTACTATGACAAGAATCAACCTCCTTAGTGACTTTAAGGAAGTGGAATCGACGGAAATGTAATATCCAAAAATGGGGATGCAACAATATGTGAACACAATAATGGAATATCAGTGATACATCAACACATAAAATTTAAGAAGATCCCAATAGCCATCATATTAAGATTATAACAGCAAAAGCATACAAGTCCTTGAGGAAATGATCACTCAAGATAGGCAACAGCCTCAAGAGAACATGTACATAAAATATGAAGATCACTGCTACACCAATAATACCCAAGGCTATGACAGCGCAGTTTTATTATAGATAACTTCTGCTGAGAAGTGTCAATACACAAATATGCAAATATAGAGCTCATATAATGTTGGGAGCAAAGATATAAACCCCCAAACTGAATTTCAAGACAATCTGGAAGGGATTTCCTGAAATATGCAAAAATGGTAAAATGCCGGAGTTGCAGTCCTAGGACTGAGTAGCAGCTGAAACTCAAGAACTAGATGGATATGGATGAAGATAATACATAAGCTGAACAAACCTCCTCCAATGGATCTTCCAAGTGAAAGGCTGATCCTAACACTGAAGATCTCACCCTCCAAACAACCTGCAAACCCTCACTGCAAATGTTCTCTGAAAATAACGCAGTCACTGAGGGATACTATGTTGTAGGTGAAATTAAATGGGTTGGCCAAGTGCCAAGATATGAAATCTACTCTAGAATCTTCCTCACTAATCTCCCAGAGGAATAGAAGCTCCCTCCTCTGAAAAATAAGCTCCAGAAGTGGTGTTGTGAAACCTCCACTGCAACACCCTACAACACAACGTTATACTTCAGCAGAAATAACGTTGTAGCTGAAGGAGGTGGCTTGGCCTTGAGCCTGGATATAGAGAATTGAAGTAAAATATCCCTCAAGAGGCCTCTCTTGAAAGGAGAAGGAATTCCTAAACAGGAATGCATTGTGCTAAGCAGCATAGCAATCTCAACTAAACAGTTGAAGAAAGCACAATAGTCATGCAGATCAAAATTCAATATTCCATAACATGTCTTGCTATGGATGCCTTGCCCTCCTTTTATAAAAATGGAAGCACTCTCACCTTGGGTCCCACTCATTAGGGTTTCCTCCACCAAGGAATATTCCTCCCACTATCTCTGTGTTGTCTCTAAAGATGATCTACACCTCCTATCCCAGCACTGTTGACTTGGTCAAACTTGACCTTATCCACATGAAAGTGCCCCTTTTCACACATGAGGGTGTGAAATTCAACTCCTATGATGATACCTTTTCACATTATGAGGTATTTTATTCATATTTTTATTATGCATGGGCCTCCTTACCCATTTATTCAACTGTTAGGTGATAAAAACAAAAATCAATATTCCAATTAGCTGCATGCTAAATTTGGAATATTACAGTCCTCCCTTCCCAAATGTTGTTTGTCCTCAAGAAACTACAAGGATAGAACTGAGAAGTCTCCCCTCCTCCTGCTGTATCATCCACATATTATATGCTCCTCCAAGGAATGAGATGTTGTCTCATCAATAAATCTCCATATTGCCCCTCCCAAGCATGCAAGCTAGCTGAACAGTTATCATCATGAACAAGTAGAGTACTCAAGGAGGCAATAAGGGGCTGTCTAGAGGTCCCTTTGAGGAATGGGATCTGGAATGTAGTGGGAATCATCATTCCCATGTGGATCCTCCATCCCCAAGCTATCATCCATACAAAATGAGCCACCCTCCAAAATGGTAACTCATGCAAATCCTCCTCCACCTTGAGCTCCTGCAATATAGGTGGGCTGAAAATATTATCATGGTAGACAAAAAATCCTACCCCACGCTGTCCTCCTCTCCACTTATGATAAGTGTAGAGTATCTGCTACTCTTGGGCTGCAAAAATGTTGCCTCCAAGTGGCAAGAAGAAAACTGGATCTCCAAAAATCTTCCCTCCAACTTTGTGAATCATGTTGGCCCAACCCATCCCATATATGATGAATAGGAAATCATCATCATATGGCATCCAAGTGAGTGGAATACTGAAGGTTCCATTTAGAGTTGAAAGGTACCAACAGTTTCCCAAGTGGTCACAGTGAATTTTTCCTAACTGTTGTTGCACAACATGACATGGAAACTCATAAAAAAGCTTCTCCCAATGATATATGAGAGTCATAGCCCAAGTGCTCCAAACAATCTCATGGCCCACCTCATAAAGAAACAAGTGTTTTGTTGTGGTGGCCATATAACCTCCCATGCTCCCATTAGAACATGTAATGCAAAAAGTGTGGGAATCCTCTTCCCCAAAGGACACATCCACCCAATGTGTCTCTCCCCCAATCATGCTCCCAATAAAAATAAGAACAACAGCAACATAGGGAACCATAATGAGAATCATACTTGCTTCCATATGTAGCAAGGGAGAAGGACAATGGTCCCTCAAATGCAGCCAATGCAGTTTGACTCTCAACTGCGATAGAGAATGACATAATGTGTGGCTTCTCACCCATTTTCTAGTTGCCCCAATCTCCTCACAAGTTTGGAGAAAGTGTATGATGTATGGTGCACAGTAAGCATGTTCTCCATAAGATATCTCCTCCCCAAGTCCTCCTAGGGAGTGGCCATCAATACTGCTCATGGCCTCAAGTAGACCATGAGGTCTAGAAGGAAGAATGCTCCTCCTTTGAGCAATATTCTGCACATATATGGTTAAGGAATACACATATTTATTATATAAATCATTATGTGACCAAACAGTATCCTTACCATATGTTTTACTCATGCAAATGGAGTGGATCATAGATGAAATCCCTCTCATTCTCAAAGAGAAAGGAGGTGGTTGTGTTAACTCTTCCAAAGAGTTATGTATCTCCTCGATCTCCACATGATCCATGCATCTCCTCAAATGCTGATATATCTCCTCCTCAAAGCCTTCCCAAATGTACCCCTCCATGATGGTGTGGTATGCTCTCATAGAATAAGTATAACTGAAGGGAAAATCCTCATGAGCTTCTTGTAGCAACTTCTCCTTGAGCTTGGAGACTCTAGATAAGAAGATCCTACTATGATAGTAGATGACCCCATCTCTAACTGAATATCCCTCCTCATGCAACTGGCCATCCAATATCATACAAGTAAAAAGATCCTTGGAATAAATCCACCAACAGCTGGGATTTCCAATATGGATCTATCCTCCATAGTGACAGCGCTGATGATCTATCACAAAGAACATTTGTCATATGGTTGTCCTCCTCTTTGACATCTCTCATGCCAAAGATGTAATTTGGAAGGCTGCTATCCTTCCCTTGTTGTTCCTTCCATGGCGCAGAATCTAAAGTGAGAGTGGGTAATGATGATGTTTAGAGAATGCCTCTCCTCTCCTTGAATCTACTCAAGACTCTCATCACTATACCAGGCTCTCCCAAGGTCCTCACCCCTCTGGAATCAATGAGTGGTGCCTCCAAATGTAAAGCATCCCTCATCATCTATTGATCTGGTGGTCTCCCTGGTGAAATGCCTCCATGTAATGAGACATCATCATCAAGAGTAGACTACATATATGAATGGACAGTCTTGTCCCTACCTTCACTGCACAATCCAGTCTCCCTCTTTTTTGCATCAACCCTCTGAAATAGATAGGGGTGTGTGCTCCTCATCAAATGATATTGATCATCCTCCCTACCTCCTCCTTCCATCTGCATGGTTTCACAATCTATCAACAATGGCACATGCTCATCATGGGTTGTGCCTTGATCTCCTCATATGAGATCCTGGGGAATTCTTTGAAATGATATAAAGAACCCCTCTAGTTGGAGCATGTGCTCCCTCTACCTCTGCATGAGGTGTTATATCTACTCTAGACATGACAGCGATGTTGCCCTCAACTGTTTCTTCCTCTCCAATATGAATGGGCAAATTCCCAAGAATTGGATCCTCTTTTGAAAAAGGGATCTCCATACCCTCTTGTTCAAGAATATGAGATAGAGTTCTTGCCTCTAACAATTTATGATACAAGATTTCAGCCTCCTCAATGGTTTTCTGAAGTGGAATTGAGCTCATAGGTTCCTCCAACACATGCAAGGTTTTTGTTTTTTTAGGTTTGTTTAGTTCCACCACATGTGTTTTAGAATGTTTCTTGTCAAATATTTCCACTAATGCCCTAGTGAAGCTTGCATAAGAAGAAGTATTTGCATTTTTCAAAGGAAAAGACTCAAATATCCACCATGTGTTACACCATTTTTTGGTCATCTAACCTATTATCATTAGATGGACCCAAGTACACCATGTAAGACCAATTTTAACCTAAGTAAAATTGCTTTCACTATGTAAAATAACTTAATAAACCACATTTATTAGGTTGTTTATGGTCTAAACAGGAAACCCCAAAAGGAAATATTAAACAAACCTATATTTTTTTGATTTTCCTCATGGAATAATTAATTAAACCATAATTTAATTATTATTCCCAGTCATGTTTAACCCAAAAACAAAGAAATTAATTAGATAAACCTTTATTTATCTTGTTATTTTCTAGGAATAATTATTTAAATCTTATTTAGATAATATTCCTTGTTAAATATGACCAAACCACCCACAAATAATTAAATAAATCATTATTTATTTGATTATCCTTCAACCACTTCCTTAAAAAGATAAATAAATCATTTATTTATTTATTATTGACAAATAAAGGGATTTGACCCAAGTCAAATACTTTTTCCCTCCAACAAATATAATAATATATTCCATAAAAGGTGGATCTAGATTTGGTTAACATTATTTTAATCATGCACCAAGATCTAGAATGACCCAATATTTTGTTATAAATAGGAGGGTTTTTCCTACCATTCTTCACCTTTTGTTGCCTATTAGATCACTCTAGATCTATACACTTGGTCACATTTTTTCATTATTTGTTGTGCGAGCTCCCTTTGAGCTCTATTCTTTGCATGGGTTTTCTACACCAACAAGAGAGAGAGATTCTAGATCTGAAGTGCTGAGGACTTCCAAGAACCCATCCCATTGAGGAGAATTGGATACGCCTTCTTGTTTTCCTCCCAGGTGCCTTTAATACAAAAATTCTTTCAAAAATTGTTCTTGTCTTGTCTATTGGATATATGGAGCAAACCCTTCTTTTTACTGCTTAATGTCTTTCTATGCATAGATCTGGTTTTTTGCAGCTCTTTTCTTAACCAACTAACTGCAGATCTGAAGATATTGGCAGCCACTTTTGATGTTAGGGCTATTAGTTATGCGTAGCTAAAGTGGTCTTTTTTCGTACACTTCGGCAAAGGATTCATACTAACACCATGCATAGGCCTTACCTCCAAAATGCAGCGCTGCAACTTTGATGGCTTCATATTCAGAAATTTGGTGCTGTTGTAAATAGGTGTCTAGCTCCTCCACCCAAGCTCTGGCTGAAAATGTAGGCGAACCATCAAAAGTAGATAGGAAAAATATACTCCCATTTTTCTGCTTGCTTCTCTCCACCTTGATCTTGCAAAACTCCGAAAAAGTGATATGATCTCTAAACTTCTCAATTTGAGATTCATATTCTTGCAGTAAATCACTAAGAGTTTCCCTCTTAGGCATTCCTTCTTCTTCTATCTCCCTCATAGGAAATCTGGGCATATGACTGCACTGTGCATCATAGTGTGTGGTTGCATGCTCACACTCATCATATGAAAATCTAGAGTTTGCTTCAGAATCAAAATCTCTTGGAGATTCTCTACACATCTCCTTCCTTATCTCCTTGAGATCTCCTTTAATGCTTTGTATAGATTGAAAAAGAAGCTTTGAGAGCCTCTCTTCCTTCCTCCCTCCAAATAATGGAGTCTTATTTTTGTCTTTTCTGTTCATCTTCTCTTCTTCTTGTCTTCTTGATAGCATATTGGCTGAGATTCTAAAGGCTGAGCCAAGATTATGCTCTGATACCACTATAATATCCCAAAATGGGGATGCAGTAATATGTGAACACAATAATGGAAGAGTAGTGATACATCAACACATAAAATGTAAGAAGATCCAAATAGCCATCATATTAAGATTATAACAGCAAAAGTATGCAAGTCCCTAAGGAAATGATCACTCAAGATAGGCAACAGCCTCAAGAGAACATGTACATAAAATATGAAGATCACTGTTACACCAATAATACTCAAGATTATGACAGTGCAATTTTATTAGAGATAATTGCTACTGAGAAGTTTCAAAACACAAATATACAAATATAGAGCTCATTTAATGTTGGGAGCAAATATCTAAACCCCCAAACTGAATTTCAAGACAATCCAGAAGGGATTTCCTGAAATATGCAAAAATGGGAAAATGTCGGAGTCGCAGTCCTAGGACTGAGTAGCAGTTGCAACTCAAGAAATGGATGGAGATGGCTGAAGATAATACATAAGCTGAACAAACCTCCTCCAATGGATCTTCCAAGTGAAAGGTTGATCCTAACACTAAAGATCTCACCCTCCAAACAATCTGCAAACCCTCACTACAAATGCTCTCTGAAAATAACGCAGTCACTGAGGGATACTACGCTGTAGGTGAAAGAAAATGGGTTGGCCAAGTGCCAAGATATGAAATCTACTCCAGAATCTTCCTCACTGATCTCCCAGAGGAATAGAAGTTCCCTCCTCTAAAAAATAAGCTCCGGAAGTGGTGTTGTGAAACCTCCATTGCAACACCCTACAACACAACGTTATACTTCAGTAGAAATAACGTTGCAGCTAAAGGAGGTGGCTTGGCCTTGAGCTTGGATGTGGAGAAATGAAGTACAAGATCCCTCAAGAGGCCTCTCTTGAAATGAGAAGTAATTCCTAAACAGGAATGCCTTGTGTTAAGCAGCACAGCAATCTCAACTAAACAGTTGAAGAAAGCACAATAGTCATGCAAACCAAAATTCAATATTCCATAACATGTCTTGCTATGGATGCCTTGCCCTCATTTTATACAAATGGAAGCCCTCTCACCTTGGGTCCCACTCATTAGGTTTTCCTCCACCAATGAATCTTCCTCCCACTATCTTTGTGGTGTCTCTAAAGATGATCTCCACCTCCTATCCCAGCATTGTTGACTTGGTCAAACTTGACATTGTCCACATGCAAATGCCCCTTTTCACACATGAGGGTGTGAAATCCAGCTCCTATGATGATCCCTTTTCAAATTATGAGGGATTTTATTCATATTTTTATTATGCATGGGCCTCCTTACCCAGTTATTCAACTGCTATGTGATAAAAACAAAAATCAATATTCCAATTAGCTGCATGCTAAATTTGGAATATTACAAAAACCCATAACACAGACGTCATGTAAATGCCACAGTGACCTTAGAGGCTATCCCAGTCATCCACCTGACTAATCCTTGGGTCCCACTGAGTTTTAGTGAAGAAATCCCTCAGACGATCCCTTGATATGGGCAAGGGTGTGTCTAGGAGGCTATGGACGCTCCCACAACATGGGTATGCATGCATCCAAGGACTTTTTCCCTCAAACCTGTGCCTGCATCCACGAGATTTCTGGCACTTTTTAAGCCTAGAATCCTAGTCACTGCCTAGAACTTCATGTAGCTTCCAGAATCCATCAACACATGATGACAAGGCTAATGAACCAAAAACTGAATACAGGACTAGGCCTAACCATCCCAACTGGGACTGACATTATGTCAAACACTTGGCATCAATGCAATCTACAGGTCTAGGATACAATACAAAGCAAGAATGATTGAAAACTCTTATGAGACAGGACAAGAAGGATCACTATCCTCTTCCTTGAACTGTTATGACATCAATTATCTTTACAATTGCAAGTAAGTACATGAAATTACCATGACTTGAACCAGTCATATAACCATGCTTATAACCGAGATAAAACCATGTAAATAAAAATGAGATAAAATCCATTAAAGCCACACGTTAACAAGTACAAAAGCAAGAGAACTTAGCTTTTATTAAACATAGGCAAGAGCCAACCATGTTTGGGACTTCCACGTACCATCTGACCATAGACATGGCTGAGCCAAATCTCTCTTCAGCTAGTCACCCCCATACCATATTCCAAAAATGAATGTGGGATCTCATGAATAAACCAATCCAAAAAAAACGAAGGGAATCTAGAGGTTAAATCACCTCCACACTCACCATACCGTGATCACACCTAAACTGGTGTTGAGATCACAAAACCGAATTGAGCTTGGAATGCCTCTAGACTCGATCACTATCCTTGAGGAATTTTTCATCTCCTTGTCTCTCAAGCTTTACCACAAAGCACACCGAAGCACTAGGCCCTACATTGATATACCACCCTCAAGCTTACTGTGTATCCCTCGAAAACCAGTCAAGGGATTCCTAGGACTTTGGGAATTTCCTGAGACCACGTCTTCCCCAGATTTCAAAAACCATCTAGAAGTTCCAAAGCTCAAAATCGAGATTAATCGCATCACGCCATGGATATCCGGAAAAAAGGTAAGGCAAGGCTGAAAAATGTTGTCAAAACCCAGAAAAACCATGCCACCGACAGCTAGAGAACCAAAAACCAACATGCATAAGCGATGCATGTCCAAACCAGCTAGGAAATCACACATGCAATATGTTACCTACAAGTATTCCTGTTGAAGTTGCTTGATCTTTTCTTTCCTTCCCTTTCTGTGTCCTTCCTTTGCTTGCTTTCCCCTTTCTTGGTCCAATGTTGAAATTCTCCAAGAAAACTCTAAGTGTCCAAGTGTGAGAGAGAGAGATAATAGAGAGGGAGCTCCAAAATTGAACTAAAAAACGCCTTGAGCCAAAAAGCTTGCCTATCAATGAGGCCATTATTTTCTTTATTTTCCATTATCTTCCTTCATTTTCCTCCTCACATGAAACCTGTGACCTTTCACCTTATTTTTCTCCTATTTTCCATTATTTTCATAAATAAATGCCAAATAATGTTCTTTCCTTTTCCAATTTCCTTATCCATAATAACCAAAATGAACACCCGCTAGGATGTTTTTCCTACCATTCAACTTGGAATAAGTGTCCCATCAACCGTGGTTATTAATTTTCCACTATTAAATTTTATTACATGGAATTTTCACCAGGTTTGTTACAAAATTATAGGCCTCTCCCACTTCGATTCAATCCAAAGTGGTTAGACTCCCCTAGTTTTTTTCAGGTCATTTCCCAGTTTTGCACCAAATGGGTGACAGGTTCTATAGTACATATTTTAGGAGCGAAAAATCAAGGAGACCAAACTAGCCCTTAAATATTAGATAAAAGAGAATTGCATGATTCAAATAAAGATGACACAAGGCACAAAACCAAACTAAATGAAATAAAAAATAAGCTAGAAAGAGTATCAGTTCCAAAGGAAATATTACGAGAGGAAAAACAAGAATTTAATCTCTACCATTTTACTTTAAGGGTTGAAAAAGAATTGTGGATACTGAAGTCTAGAATCTTGTGGCTTAAGGTGGGGGGAAGTAATACCAAGTTCTCATATAGAAAATTTAAGATGAGGATATGGAAAAATAATGTGAAATCAAGTATAGTCAGTGGAAAGGTTGTTAATTCATATGACAAGATCAAAGAAGTGGCCTTGACCCTTCAATAATTTTTTTATTTGTACACATAATATAGAGGAATACAAGCTAAAGTAGTAAATTCAATGTTGGACCATATTCCAGAGGTGGTTTTGAAGGAAGAAAACTCAATATTGATGTGGTCGGTTTAAAAGTATGAAATTTGGAGAAAAATTTTCTCCTTTGAATGATATAAGGATTTAGCGCCAGATGGATTCTCATCCCATTTCTTTCAAAAGTGTTGGAACATAGTTAAATTTGATCTTAGTAGGATGGTGAACTTTATGCAATGTTATTCCAAAATTGGCAGTGAGATTAAATTTTCCTTTTTAGTGTTGGGGCTTAAGGAGGTAAATCCCTCTTCATTTGCAATATTTTTCCCCATCTCTTTATGTAATGTATCATGCAAAATCATTTCAAAAATTATAGCTACTCTCCTTAAATCATTACTTCCAAAGTTCATTTTTGAAAATCAAGGATTCATGGGAAAAAATAAAATAGTTAACAATGTAATCCTAGTTTAGCAAACTATCCACTCTAGCAAGAGTTCAGAGGAAAAGGGAATGATAATAAAATTAGACATGGAAAATGCATTTGATAGAGTTAGGTGCTCCTTGTTTTTTATTCTCCAGAAAATTGGTTTCAATGATTTTTCATAAAGTGGATTTCCACTTGCATCAAGGATCTTTCAATCTGTCGTCTAGTAATGGGAGGTTGGTTGGATTTTTTAATACTCCAAGGGGTTTAAGACAACGTTTTCCCGTTTCCTCTATTTTGTATATCATTATGGTAGATTCATTGAGCAAGAAATCATATTATGAATTTATAAGAACCAGAAATTTACAAGGATATGGTACTTGAGAGGATTAAAAATCATTAATCACTCTACATTTTCTAATGACGCCTTGTTATTAGGAGGAGCATCAACCATCGTAGCTTATATATTTAAATTTGCATCTAACCAATTTTGTATTGCTTCAAGGGGTTTAAGACAATGTTTTCCCCTTTCCTCTATTTTGTATATCATTACGGTAGAGTCATTGAGCAAGAAATCATATTATGAATTTATGAGAACTAGAAATTTACAAGGATATGGTACTTGAGAGGACTAAAAATCATTAATCACTCTACATTTTCTAATGACGCCTTGTTATTAGGAGGAGCCTCAGCCATCGTAGCTTATATATCAATGTAATTTGTTGGAAATCCAACAAGAAATTATGAATTTTGATTTTTTCCTTAATTAAAATTGAATTTGAAATTCCAAATCTATAGACAACTTGGAGGAGTTAACAGAGGTGGCATGGCTTTTGTCACTCAGTTAAGAACACTGAATTTAATTGAATGAGTTCAATTTAAATTTACATGAGTTGATTCCTAAAAAAATAAGAGTCTAGCTCGGTTAATTCGAGTTAGGGGCATGAAGTTCAGTTGTGTGCAGTGGGTACCTAAATTTTAGGAGCCTATGTTGAGTTAATTTCAGTTGTAGCAATTTAATTTTGTTAAATTGAGTTATCGTAAGTTAAACTAGTTCTAACTATTTGAGAAACTAGTGGAAGGTCAAATTGTGCATTGTAACTTCAATCACACCCAGTGATCATTCAGATGACTAATCAATCGGCCTAAATTAGCTCATGCATGCAAAAAATTAGAGTTACCCAATTGAGATTGGAGTTCAAGGGAAATGTACTATCATTTGTATCATATTCCAATGTGTACAAACGATGCATGCAATCAGAGTAATGACCTAAAGGAATTTTGCAATCGAGATGAGAGAATTTACTAATTAATAGGGGGCTAATTCCCAGAGGAACAGTGCAAGGAATTAAGAGCTTGCAGGGCTTGAAAATTGGCTAAGTGTTGGCCAGGTTCAGTCAATCAGGCAAAGGATAGAAGATACAAGTTTAGGTTGAGCTCAAGCTTGAGCATAGCATATTATATTCATCCAAATTCTTTGATTAATGCAATACATATAGTAAGGGGTTTTGAGCAGTTTCTTTCCCCTAGATAAATCTTTGTGTATGTGTGTTGAATCTTGATGCATGTTAATGATTTGAGTCTCGATCGTGAAATTATTTCCGCAAATCAGTAGACTAGATTATAGTCTTGTGATTTAGTAAATTTCATGAGTAGTTTAGGATATAGACATTAATTCCTAGATTCGCAGTAGATAAGAGATTTTAAAGTTGTCATTGCAGGAGGTTCAGATTTGAAGATCATTGTTATAGGTTTTCTCCAGGATTGAGAAGATGACTTTCAATGGACTCATGCTAGAGTATTCTTTGGAAGTAACCACAAACTTTGTGGCATGGAAGATCCACATGGAGGCAATATTGGATGACAATGGGTTGCTAGAATACATCAAGGCATATGTAGCGAAACCCCAATCATCTAATGCCCAAAATCTTGCTTAGTGGAAGAAATATGTTTCCAAAGCAAGGATAATCATATTGGAGGGAGTACGGGATCATATTATTTCGAATATCCACAGGAAAGAGACTTTGTTCGCGATGTGGAAAACACTAACAGAGTTGTTCGAGAATAATTGTGACCACAAGAAGTTGGCACTCAAGGACAAGCTTCGAAGCATTAAGATGCAAGAGAATGACACAATTCTGCAGTACCTAAATAGGCTTACACAGTGTCACGATAAACTTGGAGGGGTGAGTATTAAATTCCTAAAGAATACTTTGTATCTCTAGCCCTTTTCGGTCTTCCCAAGAGCTGACATAATTATCAAGGTTGGGTAAATGGTAGAGAGAAACTACCAAGCTGGGAGTGGTTATGGTCTGATCTAGTGCATGAAGAAATAATGCGGAGTAACAGAGATGGGGCCTCATCCAAAGAAGAGAAATAGGACTTTGCATTAGTAAACAAAGGAAGGAAGGCTAAGGGGAAGAAGTCCCAAGGTGAGGCTAATTCCAGCCTAGAGGGCAAGTAGAAATACTTGTCTAAAATCAAGTGCTTTCACTGTTATTAATTCGGACACTCTACCACGAAGTGTCCACAAAAGAAGGCAAGCAAGATGGAGCCTGCAGTAGCAAAAATAGGTGAAGCCTTGGCTTCACAGTTCGAGATTTACTTTAATCTCATCGCATGCATGGAAAAAACAGTGATGGGAAGCATGTGGTATCTCGACAACGGTGCCTCATTCCATAGGACAAGGGATAGAGATTTTTTCAGTGACTTGGAGGAGAAAATCCTCTAGATGAACATTAAGTTTGGATACGATTGAAAGTATAGTGCAACTAGTATCGGTACAATCACCTTTTAGAGGGAGTCGGGCTTCCCTCTCAGGCTCAAGGATGTGATGTTTGTATCGGGTGTAAAGAAGAATCTATTTTTCATCTCAGTGGTTGAAGACCGTGGATATGATGTGATATTCAACAAGGAAATGAATTCCTTAGACACGTAGCCATGGGATAGGTGAATAAAATCAGTGCTCGAGTCAAGAACCTATATACACTTGAGGTAGAATATGCATGTAAAGCTTTGAGGAGCAAGGCAGAGACTAGATATATGGTGGTTGACAAGGAGCATGTTATACCTCTCAAGATGCAGGCTCAGGAGCAGTCTCAGGAAGTTGTGGAGCAACCACAAATGGAGAAGCAGAAAAGAGGCAGAGTGGAGAAATCCACTAAAGAAGAGACCTCCAGTAGGGAGAAAGTTAGAGACAAGTGGGAATAGGGAGCAGATGAAGCCATACCTCCAGGTGTGAGGTGGGGCGATTTGAATCCCTAGTCCAAGAGTTGCAAAAATTTGGGTAGGGTCCATTAAGGTGCTCTCCTCGTGGATCATTACCTTGCTACAAGGGCCCACAATATTTAGTAGTAAGAGGATCAATGTAAGTCAAATACTAAGGAGTGCAGAGGAGTGTTGACAACATAGAAAGAGTGTTATCACCTAACCATTTCTAACTAGGTGGATCGAAATACACCATGTAGGATTAATTTTACCATAGTAAAATCACTTTCGCCATGG
Organism: Pinus albicaulis; assembly: GCA_034641835.2. NCBI lineage: Eukaryota > Viridiplantae > Streptophyta > Pinopsida > Pinales > Pinaceae > Pinus > Pinus albicaulis. The sequence continues at coordinate 364,145,455 of CM076578.1, forward strand.
GAAATAATTTTTAAACCATTTTTATTAAATTATTTCCGATTAAAATTTAAAAACCCCATGAGAATAATTGAATAAATCATTATTTATTTAATTTTCTCTAGGAATATTTATTAAATCATTATTTTATCATAATTATTTGTCACATTTGACTAAATCACCTAGGAATAATTAAATAAATCATTATTTGTTTATTATTCCTTAATTTTATTTTTGGAATAATTGTTAAATCACTATTTAACAATTATTTCAATTTCACACATTTCTTAATCCATGTGAAATAATTAATAAATCATTTTATTTGTTAATTATATCTAAATAAATATATTTGACAATTTTGAGTATCTTTTCCCTCTCCAAAAAATATAATAAAGTGTTGAAGTCCAACAAGAAATTGCAGCACCTAAACTAGTGTGGGACCAATAGGTCCTAGCAGCACCTACACTAGTGTGGGCTAAATTTAGTGGAGTGTCTAATTTAATTTTCCCTTAATTAAATTGGACAATCAAAAGTAATCTTATCTCATGATCACTTGTAACAGTTGACTGAGTGTGATAAACTGAGTTAGCTCATGCATTTCGAGTTGAGGATGGTTGGTGAGGCATGCAGAGTAATTCTATTAGTTATGGAGTTCAAACTACAGTTGGTGCATTAGTTTAATGCATGTGTAATCAGTTAACTTAGTTAGGTGAGTTAGAGTCAATTGAACTAGTTGTAACTGTTTGTTTCTCTAGTGAGAGATCAAGTGAATTAAATATTATTTAATTCACAATCAGTGATCTGCCATGCAACTGATGATTTACTATTAATAGCTACATGCATGTCAATTCCAGTGGAGACCCAGTTGAGACAAAGGTTAAAGGGATGATAACTATCAATTGTGTGATTAGTAGGTTGACCACATGCAACCAGACATAAATTGGATTTCCCATGATCCTTACGCAGTTTAGGAAGGCCAAAATTCCTAAAGAATAGGGATTGCATTCATTTGGAATTGTGTAAGCAAGGCAGGTTTTTTAGAGGCTGAGAATTGGCTAAGTGTTGGCTAGTTTTGTCCAGGACAATGTCAGACGATTAGCAGAGTGCAAGAGACCCTTGTGAGAAGAGTGCATTGTAATTGTTTCATGATTCCATGGTTAATATACAATATAATATAGATGGGTTTTGAGCACCAACCTTTCCCCATGAAATTAATTGTGTTGTGGTTTGATTTGATTCTTTTTTTGCTTCATGTGATTGGCGATTATGTTTAATTTCCGCAATTGATTTGTAGAAGCGATTCAGTATCTAGCTTTAGTACATTGTTAGATCGGATTGAATCCATTGATATATATGTGTGTGTGTGTGTGTGTGTGTGTGTGTTTGTATAATTTCTACATAGTATCAGAGCACAGGAAATCACTATAGTGGAGGAGAAGTTGAGTTTGTGACTGAATAGAATTCGAATTTGCAGAAGACATTCTTGGTGCTATAGGCGATTCAAGATCGAAATGGATTTCAATGGCTTGAGATTGGAGTATGCACTCGAGGGCAGCTCTAACTATATTTCTTGGAAAGATAGGATGGAGGCAGTACTGGAGGACAATGGGTTGAAAGAATTCATTGACAATGATGTTCCCAAACCCGTTGTAACAGATGTTGTAGATCTTGATGCTTGGCAAAAGAAAGTTGCAAAGGCGAGGAGGATCTTATTGGAGGGAGTACGAGACCACATTGTCTCAAGTCTCCATGGAAAAGCGAAACCATATGTGATGTGGAAATATTTGACAAATCTATTTCAGAGCAGCAATGATCATAGAAAATTGGCACTAAAGGATAAACTCAGGAAGATCGAAATGGAGAAAGACGATTCCATGCAAAAATATTTAACAAAGTTTGTCCAATGTCGGGATGAGCTTGGGAGCATCGGCATTACTGTCGTTGATGATGATTTGGTGAGCCTAGCTCTTCTAGGACTTCCCAAGAGTTGGCATAGTTATCAAACTCTGTCAATGGGAGGGAAAAGCCACCAGATTGGGAACGACTTTGGTCGGATTTGGTGCAAGAAGAATTCAGACAGAATACCAGAGATGGATCTTCATCTAAGAATGAAGATGAAGAATATTGTGCTTTGGCTACCAAGGGGAAGAAGGGGAAAGGAAATAAATTCCATTCCAAATCCAAGTCCGGTAAATATGGCAAGAAGCGCGACATGTCCAGAGTGAAGTGTTTTCACTGTCACAAGCATCGACATTATGCCACTAATTGTCCACAAAAGAAGAAGAAAGAGAAGGCTTCAAGATCTGCATATGGTGAGGCTTTGGCCTCACAATTTGAGCTTGGATTCTCGCTCATTGCATGCATGGTGTCAAGTGCAATGGGATCAGTGTGGTACTTGGATAGTGGTGCTTCCTTTCACATGACAAGAGACAAGGAACTTTTCAGTAGCTTGGAGGAAGACCTTCATATGCATATCGAAATGGTGATGACAGGAGGTACAGTGCTACCAGGATTGGTACCATTACCTTTCAGAGACAATCAGGTAAACCCTTTCAATTAAAATATGTAATGCATGTACTGAGCTTGAAGAAAATTTTAGTCTCAATTGCAATGTTGGAGGATAGAGGCTATGATGCTCTTTTTAGTGAAGGAAAAGATTTCCTGAGACACAAAACAATAGGAAAATCCAAGAAGATTGTGGTTCAAGTTAAGAATCTCTATAAACTTTATGTAGATGGCTATGCAGCATTGATGGGTAAGGCGGACAAAGTGGTGAGCCGGGATGAGGGTGAGTTATGGCACAGGAGATTGGGCCATCTTCACCATGGAGCCTTGAAGGTCATGCAACAGATTTCTACATGTCTTCCCAAGGGTACACTTGCACAGTCAGACACATGCAGGGGATGTACTATGGGGAAGTATGAAAAGGCCACTTTTCATCAGAAGGAGAACCGAGCTTTAGAAATCCTTGAGAGAGTTCACTCAGACGTGTGTGGACCATTCTCTACTGCTTCGACAGCAAAGCATAAGTACTATGTGATATTTTTTGATGAATTTTCTAGAAAGTGATGGATCTACTTCATGCAGAATAAATATCAAACGTTCTCAAAGTTTCTTGAGTTCAAAGCACTAGTGGAGAAAGACACAGGGAAGAAAGTGAAGGCTCCTAGGAGCAACAATGGTGGTGAGTACATCTCCAATGAATTCAAGAACTTTTACATCAAAGAAGGAATTCGGAGAGAACTGATTGCACCTCATAACCCACAGTAGAATGGGGTCGCAGAAAGAAAGAACAGAACGATTATGGGTGCAGCAAGAGTGATGTTGCATGATCAGGGCCTACCATTGCATCTATGGGCGAAGGCATGCAACACGGCGGTATTTGTGCAAAACTGTTGTCCTCATAAGATACTTGGCATGAGTACACCAGAAGAGGCTTTTACTGGTAAGAAACCTGATGTTTCACATTTTAAGATTTTTGGCTCATCTGTTTATGTGCATGTGACCAAAGACACCGGGAAGAAGCTTGAACCAAGAGTTAAGATTGGGATATTTATGGGGTACAATGAAACTCCCCACAAATATTGGGTGTATTTTCCAAACAGCAGAATGAATGTTGTGTGACGGGATATAAAATTTGATGAGGAGAAATCCATGCGATTATCCCTTGAGAGGGATTTGGATTTGCATGCAGAGGAGGAACTCTTGGTTCCAAGGGATGAGCTTTAAGATGTGGAGAAGACACATGCGGAGGATCATGGAGTGGTAGAAAACACTCATGCAAAGACATCCACTAGAAATGGCAAAAGGCGCACCACGAAAGCTGATATATTGAGACTTGATGCAGTAGAGAATGTAGGAGCCCCTACTTCACTGCGCAGACATAAACAGTCTCCAGACAGGTTTACTAGATACATGGCTCTTATGAGAAAGTGTATTGTGACATAACCATCTTCTTTTCAGGAAGCAGTGCAACAACCAATTTGGGTTGATGATATGGTAGAGGAGTATGACTCCATCATCAAGAACAATGCATGGGAGGTGGTCCCCAGACCAGTCAAAAAATCAGTGGTTGGATATAGATGGATCTATAAGGTGAAGAAAGTTGTTGATGGGAGTGTGGAGAAGTACAAGGCCAAATTTTTGGCCTGAGGATTCTCACAAGTTGAGGGGATATACTATGATGATACTTTCACACCAGTCACGAGGTACTCTTCCATTAGATCTATCCTTGCACTCTCAGCGAAGATGGGGTGGTGCATTCATCAGATGGATGTGAAAACTATGTTTCTTAATGGAGTTATTGAGGAATAAGTGTACATAGAGAAGCCAGAAGGTTTCAAGATCTTTGACAGTGATTCGCATGTGTGTCGACTCAAGACAGCACTGTATGGGCTGAAGCAAGCACTTCATGCTTGGTATACTCAAAATGAAAGTTATTTCACCGGGTTGGGCTTCACCAAAAGTGAAGTTAATGCAAAATAGTACCAGATTGTGGTTGATGGTAAGCTCTTGATTATCGTACTTTATGTTGATGATCTAATTTTGACAGGTGATGAGCAGCTAATAAACTCGTGTAAGGAGGATCTTGCAAGGAAGTTCGAAATGAAGGACATGGGACTCCTTCACTATTTCCTTAGTTTGGAAATATGGCAGCGGGATGGTGAAATTTTTGTTTCTCAAGGCAAGTATGCCAAAGAGATACTGGGTAAGTTTCACATGGAGAGTTGTAAACCCATGGACACTCCTCTTCTAGGAAATTGGAGGAAATAGGATGCTACTTCTGGAGAAGTATTGGATGCTACTATCTACATGCGGCCAGTAGGTTCACTGATGTAATTAGTGGACACCAGACCATACATTTGCTACGCATTTAACCAGCTGAGTCAAGCTATGGTTAAGCCGTCCAAGCTCTTTTGGAAGGCAGGGAAGCATGTCTTGAGATATCTCAGGGGCACTACAGAGTATGGATTATGGTACAGACGGACAAAGGGAGTGAAGCTTCAAGGCTTCACGAATATAGATTGGGAAGGCATTCCATTAGATGGAAAGAGCACATCAGGAGGGATTTTCAGCATAGGATCGACAACAGTTTCTTGGTATAGCAGGAAGCAACGATCTGTGGCACTCAGTTCAGCCGAGACAGAGTACATGGCAACAAGTCAAGTTGCATGTGAGGCTATCTGGATGAGAAAGATCCTAGTTGGTTTGTTTGGTTCTCATATGGATCGGATAATGATACATTGTGATAACCAGAGTTGCATTAAACTCTCAGTTAACCTGGTGTTTCATGATAGGTCCAAGCACATAGAAATATGGTACCACCATCTCATAGATTGTGTTCATAGGTGCATAATGTTCCTTCAGTACATTCCCATGGAAGATCGGGATGTAGATGTTCTAACGAAGGCGCTCACCAGGAGTAAATTCGAATACCATAGGGGCAAGATCAGGGTGGCAGATAATTCCTTTCTTTTTGAGAGGGAGTGTTGAAGTCCAACAAGAAATTGCAGCACCTACACTAGTGTGGGACCAATAGGTCCTAGCAGCACCTACACTAGTGTGGGCTAAATTTGGTGCAGTGTCTAATTTAATTTTCCCTTAATTAAATTGGATAATAAAATGTAATCTAATCTCATAATCACTTGTAACAGTTAACTGAGTGTGATAAACTCATTTAGCTCATGTATTTCGAGGTAAGGGTGGTTGGTGAGGTATGCAGAGTAATTGTATTAGTTACGGAGTTCGAATTGCAGTTGGTGAATTAGTTTAATGCGTGTAATCAATTAACTCAATTCGGTGAGTTAGAGTCAGTTGAACTAGTTGTAACTGTTTGTTGCACTAGTGAGAGATCGAGTGAATGAAATACTATTTAATTCACAATCAGTTATCTGCCATGCAACTGATGATTTACTATTAATAGTTGCATGCATATCAGTTCCAGTGGAGACCCAATTGAGACAAAGGTTAAATGGATGATAACTATCAGTTGTGTGATTAGTAGGTTGGCCACATGCAACTAGACATCCATTGGATTTGCCATGATCCTTGCGCAGTTTAGGAAGGCCAAAATTCCTAAAGAATAGGGATTGCATTCATCAGGAATTGCGCAAGCAAGGCAGGTTGTTTAGAGTTTGAGAATTGGCTAAGTGTTGGCTAGTTTTGTCCAGGACAGTGTGAGACGATTAGCAGAGTTTAGGAGACTCTTGTGAGAAGATTGCATTGTAATGGTTTCATGATTCCATGGTCAATATACAATAGAAGATAGAGGGGTTTTGAGCAGAAATCTTTCCTCGATAAATTATCTGTGTTGTGGTTTGATTTGATTCTTTCTTTGCTTCATGTGATTGGCGATTGTGTTTAATTTCCGCAATTGATTTGTATAAGTGATTCAGTATCTAGATTTAGTACATTGTTAGATCGGATTGAATCCATTGATATACATATGTTTGTATAATTTCTACATAAAGTATTCCGAACTGTTAGATCTTGATTTGGTCAATAATGTTTTATTATTTCCTATTTTTTAGATCAACCCAATACTTTGTTATAAATAAGAGGGTTTTCCATTTATTTTTCACTACAATCACTATCATCGTCACCATTATCGTCTTCTAGCATTTGAGCTCTCACTTGAGTTCCATTCTTCGTTTTGGGTTTTTCACACATTGAGAGAGAGAATAGATCGTTGAAGCATAAGGACATCAAAGGACCCATCCCACAGAGGGGTATTCTGCGGACCCTTGTTTTAGATCTCCTTCACTAGGTGTTATTAATAAAAGGATATTCATTTTAAAAGTCTTTCTCTATTAGGTTATTACATCGTATATTTCTTGTTGTTTTTTGTTTTGGATCGCATACAATTTTTTTCTGCATGGTTTTCTTGTTTTATTATTGCAGATCTGAAGCGTAAACAACCACATATTGTTATTAGTGTCACTTGTCACCAGTGACTTAAGTGAAGCGTTTTTTGTAAATCTTCTTGAAATATTTACACTAACAAATGACGACTTTGTTGGGGATTTAACTACATTGTTGTCAATAAATGGTGACTCCACTAGTGTAGTAATTCAGATCCTTGCTGACTGTTGTTTCGATGGTTTTCAGTATTTTCTCTAGCTATTTTTAGCCTCTCAATTTATATTTTTAGATCTCCTTTTCTTTTTTTGGAAAAAAAAATGGATTTTGTTGGTTTTCCGAATCTTTTAGCAAGTCACAGGTACCAGCTGAATAGGAGATGGCACAATATGGGAGATATCTACTGACCGAGCATAACGGGAGAAAAACACACTTTTTGGCCCATTATCTACATTCTGGAACACACTTTTTGGCTAGTTTTCCGAATTCCAATGCACTTTTCAGGTCAGAATCCGCATTATGCACCTTCCAAATTTTCCGATTATGCTGTGTGTTGACTGGGAAGGGTATATTTTCTCTTTTGAGTCACCCCTATGCCTAGATTCTATTAGTTTTTTCTCTTTGGGGTAGGAAAAAAACTCCCTAAGGTTTAGAGTACACCTCCACCTTTTTAGGAAGAGATTTGTTGAGTTAAGGAGTCTAGGGTTCCACATTTTCAGCCATTAATTTCTAGGGCCTGATCCATTATTTTATAGCCCTCTAGGATAGGTTTATTCATCAATTTACTCCCTTTAGATTTTAGTGTTTCCTTCCCCCTTAGGATACCATTGTGTGTCCTAGGTTTTAGAGCTTCTTTCCTATCCTTTGCAACATTTTTCACCTCTAAGTTTTGTTGTTTATCTACACCATTTACAATAGATTAATGCCTCTAGATCTCAATGCCTTTGACACTAGACATTTTAGGCCATTTGTGTGTCTTTGATTAGCTTGTTTGCCTCCTCTTTTTTAGTTGTTTGATATCCTTTTTGGGTGGGGTTTGTGTGCTTGTATTGGATGTTTATTTTACTGTCCATTTACAACATTATTTACAATTTTCAACACTTTATTTTCAGCAGCACATGACATCATAAAACATGCTCAATTCACTAATACATTGAACACACCTTTCACTCACATTTGCACACCCTAAGAAAACGTGAGTTTGGTTAACATCGCCAAGCCAAGACTTAAAATAAGCCACATAAAAATAACTTAACAAGCCAAGACTTGAAACAAGCCACACACATGGATTAAGCCCACTTGGGTACCAGGGCCAAACAACTTGTGTAGTTAGGTGTAGTATCAATGGGATAGGCTTCTAATAACACCCATCAATCACTTACATTGAGACATAAAAGTTGAATTATTAGGGAGCTTAAAATACTTCACCATCCCATGGCCCAAAGTCGAAGTGTGTCAGAAACCCGATACAGAGGGGGTTAGGCTAGGTCATCGTGTGATCAATTCTCCTCAAGACTACCCAACCCGTGGTAGGGAATTTCGTGTGGTGGCTGATAACCAAGAAGCTCAAGACTCGACCACCCCCATGGGATGAAGGTAACCGTAGTGACCAATCATAGGAAAACACCCTAGAGGGCTAGTTGTGGGCAGCATTTGGTTCTCTACCCCACCTTTCTCTAAACAACTCTACTTGCGGGGATCATATTTCGTCTAGTAAGATGTCTTTTGAAAGGCCATCTGAAGTAGTAAATTTAGGACTTTTTTAAGGATGTAGACCACCTATAGGCTAGAGGTAATTTTTTTTTAATAGGATGCATTTACTTGAATTAGAGTAGCATATTAATATATTTAGTTTACACTTAGCACCACTGCACTAGGTGTTTGCTTGTTGTTTATTTCTCTTTTTCGCCTATCACCCTTTAGTCATGTGAATCATCATTTTATTGACATCATTGTGCCCCCTAGGTGCTTTTTGCAAAGAATTTGTGGCCTTCGCCCCCAGTTTCCATTAGAACATATTACTCATCGATGTCAAGTAAGAGTTCATCCTCCTAGTCCTCCATCGAGTCCTCATTCTCACTCTGGTTCTACTGATTCTTCTAGTTCTTCCTTTGATTTTGCGTCTTCCCAACCCCGTACCTTCACTATGTCAGGCACCAATGTGGGTGCAGAAAACCAAGGTAGCCCCATAAGCGAAACCTCTACTAGTATGGTCACTCCTACTCCATTGCTACCATTTATGGTTGGTTTGAGTCCCCCTGATTTTAGCCAGCTTATCAATGAACCTCTTCTCAATGACCCCAATTGGCTTGTTATTCCTACCAAAATTCCTTCTAACAAACCCAAGTTTAAAGGAAATCCTGCAGAAGATCCAAGAAATCATGTTTGATCTTTCCATATGTGGTGTTCATCCAATTTTATCACTAAAGACTCCATATGTATTCGCATATTCCAATGCACTCTTACTAGAGTTGTTGTGAACGGTATGTAGATCAAACTAGGGCCTCTCATAACACTTTTGCGACCCTTGCCAAAGCCTTTCTATCATGTTTCTAGTTTCCTCTCTGTTATGACACTGGTACCGAACTCTTCACTTATTTTCATCAAACTTCTGCCACTCACCTATCTGACCATGACCAAGAATGGCACAAAAGGAGGAGCATGTGTAGGGTCCCTGAATTTGAAGACCGTGTTTACATGGATTCCTTATATCGCTTTTGGCCCCCATAGGTAAAGATGTCGCTTCACACTTCTCCCAATCAGAGGAAGATGAGCTCCAAGTAGATTTGAAATATGATCCAGACTAATGCAGGAACGCAATAGAATAAAAATATAAACATAAAGAGAGAGATGAAACAAAAATAAAACTTCTTTTCATTAATACCAAAGAACTAAAACATACTTACATACAAAATGGAAATAAACTAGCTTAGGTGATGGAAACAGATCTCTAAGAAGAGATGTGGCAGCTACGTGCCTCTGAACTATGTTATAATGAGGCTCAAGGGCCTATTTATTATTGAGAAACAATGGAAAACACTAAACATCCAAAAACATAACCCTATGATATGAATCGCCAAATCAGTGGGCCCCGTTGGGGAAAATTGGTACATCAACTTTCCGGGGTTGTAACTATGGCATATGATCTTCGTTTGATGTGCACAATACTTTGTTAGAAATATCTATCTGAGGACTACAACTTTCGACAGGAAACATGAATCTTACTTGTTTTCCAAAAAAACGTCGTTTAGGGCCTCAAAACAACTCTGGAAGTTCAGGACCCAAAAAACTGCCAAAAATAGTAAACTGTGCTACGATTAAGGAAACTAAAAAACTGAAAGAAACAATGGTGGGGGTCAAAGTGGAATAAGCGGGTGGCCACCAAATATCCACTTGGACCAAAATATGACCTGATCTATGCATAGTTAGTATTTTTTTATACCGTTCTTTCCGATCTACCTCGTCCCGATGCTACTAATGCACCGTGGGATCTCATGCCATGGACAATATCATTGCATCCATTTCACACCCTCAACCTCCACCATATACTCCACCTCCAATGAGTTATGGTCAACCCCAAGGGGGGCCAATTCCTCTTACACTTATCCCCGTCCCAATCCTTCACATGGAAACACTTATACAGGTCCAAGCACGTCATACGCATATCCCCATCCGCGTCAGCAGATGTTAGGGCCAATTGTTACTCCACCTGTTTATATTAATTTTTTCCCTTCTCCTTACTATTCATATGCACCACCTAGCACTCCAGACCCATCAACACCAGCGTCCCAGCCCCCCATGCCTCCTCCACCTCTGCCACAACAACAACCTTCTCCTCAAGGTCAAGTGTATACTCAACAGAGCGCAACCAATTCCCCCAACCCCAAGAAAAATAACAAGGGGAAAGGTAACTGGAACCAACAATATCAAGGTAACTAGGGTCCACCACCTAATGCACCTCAGAGAAACCAGCCTAATCCCACAACCCAGCAACAGGGCGGAAAACGCAAGCAAAGCAAGGCTCTTCGTATGAATAAACCTTGTGCCTATTGCGGTGTATTTGGCCATTATACTCATGAGTATCCCCTTTTACCTCAGATGTGCCAAGTATGGGAAGCTCAAGCAACTTCTTCTAGAGGACCTCAACCCATTACTCCACCTCCTCCTCCCCTTGCTTCATCTCAACTGATTGTGCTTACCAATCCTTTTCCTCATCAAGGATATATCCCTGCTCAACCTACACAAGATCATGGAGCTACCCAATATTCACAATTTGGTCACAATGATTATCAGATCCTTATGATGAATTCTGACGAAGTCAATACCGAACAAGTTAACCTTTAGACTCAATCGCGCCAATATGACAAGCCACCTGCTAAGTACGTGATTGATTCCTAACCTCAAGTTTCCACTGAGTCTTTGTTGTCATCCAATGGTACCTTACAAATCCCTCTCCTTAAGGTAGAGGTTATCCCTAAGATCCCCAAAGGTTCATTACATCGAAATTTTGTTTCTTATAAATTCACCCATACCTATAGCATAGTAGATGACTCGGCACAGTCTCCTACTGCCATGTCAATGTTGGAAGTCCTCCAGACATGCCCATCCCAATGAAAAGCTCTACTATTTGCTTTGGGAATTGTGGATCCTTCTGAAAATCGCTTGATTGTATTTGATGTTGAAAAAGTAGAACATCTTCCCCTTCCTTCATCTGTTGCCTTTCAAATACCAGTCTCCATAAGAAATACCATTACTCAGTGGTGTATCATAGACGAAAGCGCCTCCACCTGTGTGATGTTTGCCAGTGTTTGGAAGCAACTTGGTTCAACTGAAATGTCCCCATCCACCATCACTCTTTGTGCTTGAGACGGTCATCCCTCAAAGCCCCTTGGATTATATCGCAACTATCCAAATATTGTTTCTAGAAAGAAAATCTTAATTAATATCGAAGTAATTGATTCCCCATTAGATTATAACATCCTCTTCGGTCATAGTTACACCTATGCCATGTGTGTTGTCACATATGTTGTCTTTCGCAATATGTGCTTTACTCACAATGGAAATATTGTCACTATCGATTAGTTGACTTACTATGATCCTCAGTATCACACTTCCCCTTATTCAACTATCTCATCGATGAATGGAAATAATACTATCTCATCCCTCGCCAATGTTTAACCTGGAACCTATAAATATTTCATGCTTCTTGGTGCTTATTATGGTACACCACCTACCTCTTCGGAACCTAGCTCTTCCAGTGTTTGCATGCTTCAAGCGTCATGGGCTGGAAAAAAGTGATCTGGTATGCCTTCATAGTAGCCAACCCCTTTGCAACCCGTTGCTCCCAACTCAACCCAACCTTAAGGTATAATTCTCAAGGTCCATTTCCTTATGTTGGTATCTCTCCTAGTCATTTACAGCCCAGAACCGTTCCCCTGGGTCTTAACCATCCAGGAGACGTTCCTCCAGGTCATTACCATTCTGGTTAGATAATTTTCTTATTCCCACCACCTGGAATATTTTGTACCCCTATTATGGATACGTTGAGTCTTCCTAATATCACCTTGGGGATCCCAGTCTGGTACATTGATTCTCCCGTAAATACTCCTCCTAATCAACTCAAATATTACATTGCTTTGACCCTGGTTCATCCTGTGGTTACCACCCCTTCCTTTGCTTCAGTTCTACAACAACCTCAACAGGAACATACTCCTGTTGCAAAAGCATCTGGTGGGGGGGGGGAAAAGCCTAGAAAATGGACCCAAAGACAAGGCACCCCAAGCAACTCCAGCGCCTCATAAGCCTCCAAAGCCTACTCCTACATGCGCTTTGTGTGATGTTGTTGGAAACACCACCAATAATTGTCTTAAGATCCCTCATATCAAGAATGTGTTCTTTGATACCTTTCCTAACTCCAACATTCCAAAGGTCCATGTCACCTTACCCGATTCAAATAAGAATAACAAATCCTTACACATGAATCGCCCTTATCCTTTGTGTGATAACTATGGCCATTATTCTCATTACTATCCCCATCTCGAATACTTTTGTGATACACTTCAAGTCCTTCGTGAGTTAGATGTCGCTCATAGTGAGTCCACCTACCCTCTACCTATAGGTTCTGGTCCCCCTATTATGCTAGAACATGAGGTATCTCAACCACCCATCATGATCCCTCCTCCTAATGTCGAGATGATTGATAATACCACCCGTATTCTCTACCTGTCATCATCCATGGGATAGATGTATTAGGACTCTCTTGGATTTTACTACTGTGATTATATCAAACCTTCTTCGTCGAACACTTCAGTCTCAACATCGATAGATGTACCATCTACTAGTCATTTGTCTTCCCCTTTTGACAATGTGTGTGTGAACCTTGTCTCTCATGACGATGCTTCAGGTACTTCCTCATCATGTGGTACTTCTTCCTTGAGTCCCCTCATATTTCATTCTAATGAAGACATTATGTAAGCTATGACCGCCGCTGACTATCCTTGAGATGATATGCACCATTGTGCATACTTCCTTTGTTATGAAACCAGTTCACAAAATAGAAGAAAAGATAGATCAACAACTTAGAAATTTGCCTCTTCGAGGAGGAAACCTCCTTTACATGACATAAATGAATAATTGTTGATACAAATGACAAAACCTCCTTTCTATATATAGGATTCCAAGGGGTCACATTATAATCATATCCAACATAACAATGACAATGTAAGGGCACAACAATAACAATAATGGGCTTATATGGGGCACACTAATAACAATATGGGGACTAGATGGGCACAACAACAACAATAAGAGGGGTATACTAACAATAACAATAAGGGGATACACTAATATGATAGGGACCTAGCATGACCCTCTCCTTCAAAAAAGTGGTGTCCTCAACACTAGAGTAGTTCTGGATGCTTCTATATAAAATTTTCATCCTCCCAGGTCAAATCTTCAGTGGGTAAGTTATTCCACTTGATGTGATACTCTGAAATTGATCGATTTCGTAGCTATCGAGTTCTTGTTTGTGTGACTGCTTCAGGTTCCAATATGATTTTTCCTTCTTCGTCAAGTTCTAGCAATATTGTTTGAACTAGGAGTTTGTCACCTATAACCTTCTTTAAGCATGAAACATGGAAAACTTGGTGCACTCAAGAAGATGCAGGAAGCTCCAATATGTATGCCATATACCAATCTTTGCAACATTTTATAAGGACCATAATACTTTGGTGATAATTTATTATCCTTCTTAGCTTGCTTGAGGGACATTTTTTTGTATGGTTATAGCCGTAAAAATACCCAGCCACCTACATCAAAACTTCTTTCGCTCCGATGTTGATATGTTTGTTGTTTCATTTGATTCTGCGCCACGATGAGGTTACTCTTTAAGAGTTGGAGAACTTATTGTTGATGCTCGTTGTGATCTTCCACTGCTTGAACCTTAGAATTTTCTCTTAAAGATGATGTGATGGAGGGTGGATGATATCCATAAAGTGCCATAAATGGGGTAATTTTCGTTGCAGTATGCAAGGAAGTGTTATACCACCATTCAGCTAGAGGTAACCACTTGACTCATTGTGTGTGTTTATCAGATACAAAGAAACGAAGATATCCTTCCACACATTTGTTCACTATCTCAGTTTGCCCATCAAATTAAGGAGGATATGATGAGATATGAGCTAATTGAGTACACAAACAAGAAAATAATTTCGTCCAAAATTTTCCTGTAAAAATGGGATCTATGTCACTTACAATAATCTTAGGGTTTCCATGTATCTTTTGAATTGTTTCCATAAATGCAATAACAATTGTACTGGCTTTAAATGGATAAGATAATTCAAAAACGTGTGCATACTTGGTAATTCTATCAACTAACACCATGATGACAGTCTTTTCTTCAAGCTTGGGTAAACCTGTGATAAAATCCATGGAAACCTCCTCCCAACATTGACTTGGAATGGATAAAGGTTGTAACAAACTCGGGTCTTAATTGTCTCAACTTTATTTTGTTGGAAAACCAAACTTTCTGCCACAAAATTTTGAATATAAAATTTAAGGCCATCCCAAAAAAAAAATTCTTAACCCTATGGTAAGTTTTTAAAAATCTTGAGTGCCCTCCTAATGGAGAGGTGTGAAATTCCAAAAGAATATTTTGTTTGAGTTGGGAATTCTTACAAATATATAAGTGATCTTTGTACCATAATGAATCAGTTTTCAAGCTAAATGTTTTAGATATACTGGGATCTTGCTGTAACTTTTGAATGAGTTTCCACGCCTCTTCATCATTCTTCCATTCATCCCTTGCTTTGGTTATCCATTGAGGTTGGATAATAGAAATGGCACAAAGAAATGCTTCCACATACTCATCCTTTCTTGAGAGTGCATCTACAACAACATTTTTCTTCCCTTTTTTGTAGATGATTTCAAATTCATAACCCAACATTTTTGTGAACCATTTTTGCTACTCTTATGAAGATAATATTTGTTCCAAAAAGTATTTAAGACTATCATGGTATGTTTTTACCTTGAAGTGTCTTCCCATTAGGTAAGGTCGCCATTGCTTTAGTGCATGTAGTATTGCCAACATTTCCTTCTCATAAATAGGTTTCAGTAAATGCTTTCCTTTAATTGGATGCATTTCAAAAGAAATGGGTCTTCCTTCTTGCATTAAACCCGCTCCAATTCCATTTCCTGAGGCATCACATTCCACAATAAAGGTTTTTGTGAAGTCTGGTGTAGCTAAGACTGGTGATTGGCACATTGCCTCTTTAAGATGTTCAAAGGCCTTAGCTGATTCTGGAATCCAAGAAAATGCATCTTTATTCAATAAATATGTTAAATGTATCGATATTTTCCCATAATTCTTAACATACTTGTGATAATACCTTGTTAACCCCATAAATCCTCGAATATGTTTTATGGTTGTAGGGATTTTCCATTCCTTAATGGATTTAATTTTTTCAGGGCCTACCTTAACACCCTCATGAGATACAACATGACCCAAATATTCAACATCCTGTACTCTAAAGAAACATTTGGAGGTTTTTTCATATAGTTTTTTCTCCTCCAATAGATTGAGAACCATGTCAACATGTTGAACATGATCCTTCCAAGAATTGTTGTAGATTAGTATATCATCAAAAAAAATTAACACAGAGTTTCTAAGGAAGGGTTTGAAAATGGAATTCATCAAACCTTGAAATGTCGAAGGTGCATTAGTAAGGCCAAAAGGCATGACCAAAAATTCGTAATGACCCTCATGAGTTCTGAATGTTGTTTTCAAAATTTCTTTAGTCTTCATTCTAATTTGATGATATCCAGAACGAAGATCCATCTTGGTAAAGTAACTTGCTCCATGTAATTCATCAATGACGGGGATGGGAAATTTATCTTTAATAGTGAGCTTTTTGAGCTCCCTATAATCAGGACACATACGCCATGATCCATCCTTCTTGTGCACCAATACTACTGGAGCAGAGAAAAAACTTTGAGTAGGTTGAATTATACCAGCCTCTAGAATTTCTGCAACCATACGTTCAATCTCACTCTTTTGAGCATAAGGATATTTGTGAGGCCTAATGTTTGGAGGAACACTTCTTGGAATCAAATGAATAGCATGATCATGATCACGAATAGGTGGGAGTCCTTTGGGCATCTCAAATACCTTGGAATGATTATCCAGTAATTTTTAGAGATATAGAGAAATATATGATTTTGATATTTGAACCTGTAGTGAGCACAACTGTGCAATTACGCCTCGTTGTTATTTCTTTAGAATATTTGTCATGAAATTAGTGTTGATTATCTTTCCTGGCTTCCCTGGCATTCATTTCCTTCCGAAAAAATAAATAAATAAAAATAAAAATAAATTAATTAATTAATTAATTAATTAATTAATTAATTAAAAAAAATTAAAAATAATAATAATAATAATAATTAAAAAATAAATAATTAATTAATTAAAAATAAATAAATAAAAATAAAAATAAATAAATAAATAATTCAATTCAATTCCTTGGCTACCTTACAATGAATAAAATTTATGGGTACTACCTGAATCAATCAACACTGTTACATTTTTCTTCTTGATATGTCCTCCTATCTTAAGAGTTTGAGGAGTGGTAATTCCTGCCAATGCATTACAGGATATGGTCGGATTCATTTCTTCTTCCTCTAGGGTTGGTTCCTGGTGTATATCCTCTTCTTTTTAAATTTCTTGTTCCTTTTCTTCCTCCTCTTCACTATCTATGTAAAATAATTATTAATCAGGACACTTATGACATTTAATGTATTTTCTATCACAACAATAGCGAAGCCCTTTTTCTCTTTTTTCTTCCAATTGTTGTGGTGTCAACCTTGTAGGTTGTGGAATTCTGGGAGCAACAACACTTCCCTCTTTATAGTTGTGAGTGGTAGGCTTCCTTGTCGCCATAATTTTGCTTTCAATTTTTCTTGCCAACCTGAAATCCTTCTCCAATGAATCAGGTTCCCAAAGGAAAACCTCATGTTGGATGTTATCCTTTAAAGTCCCTAAGAAGACATCAATCTTGTGTTCCTCTGGAATATCAATTACCCTTGTATTCAATTTTTGGAAGTCCTCAATGTGCTCCATTGAAACCTTTTGTTTGAGATTTATCAATTGGATAAAGAAGGTGTTTCTCTTTGTATCCTCATAATGTGCTATCATTTCCTCTATAAAAACTAACCAAGTGACATTTTTTTTACGAGATTAAACCCATCGATACCGTACAAATTTATTTTGTTCTAAATATAAAGTTGCAATGCGTACCTTTTGTGTGTTTTGCGCATTATGGAGATCAAAATATTACTCCATCTATAGTATCCATGTTATCGGATCCTTGCCATCAAACTTCCTCATATTGATATTTGGAATATGGTGGGTCTTAAATCCAAAATCAGATTCTATGAAATCATGATTAACATTTTATTTGTTCTCGTCATGAGTTTCATCTACTACTGTTTTTCCATTAGGAATCATTTCTTGTAGCAGTTTTGTCAAACCTTCCTTAAGACTTTCCATGTTTGCTTTCAGTTTTTCTTCTATACCATCAATCTAAGGTTCCACGCCTTTCTTCAATCCATCCATGTCTTTCTTCAAACCATCCATATTATCTTTCATTTCATTTTTTGTTACTCTTTGAGAGAGCAAAATTTGTTGCACATGGTCTCATAGTTTCGATATATCATGTTGCACTTCTTCCTCTTCATGAGTCATAGTAGAGCGTTTTGAGGGTTTAATGGGTGTGGAATTATTTTTGGGAGGCATTTTAGAACCCAATACTAATATCTATGCTTCAATATGCCCTTAGAATCACTTCAAACTAATTTTTCAAACAAGACTTATGCAATTTAAAAAATAAAAATAAAAATAAAACAAACTTTTTTCTTGCTTTTGAGGAGATCGATATTGAAACTGATGTATCTCTGTAATTTTGGATCCCCGATATTTGATATTTGGTCTTGTATTATCCCTCTGTGTCTTCTTTCCAATGCCATAGGCCAGACCTAATTTGGATTCTTCAAGATAAAGTTATGCTCAAACGCCCACAGTGACCTAATTATGGGCAGTTCCAGCAAAGCAAACTTGTACAACGTGCCACATGTCACTGTTTTGACCTTCGGCTCTAAAATCAATACACAAGAAACTAAATTATATGAAATTTAGTTCACTTCTTATAGAATTCCAATCTGATGTCTGAAACAAAGGTTATAACATTTTTTTCTCGACCACTTGTTTGAGATGAAAATATGGAGCTTGGAAAAACCCTAACTACTTGAGATGATATCTCTAGAAATATAGCGAACCAAGATCTACAATTTTTACACAAAGTTCCTTAGGATTATGGATCAAGGGGGTTTTTTGTCACCTTCTGAACCTTTGTAGAAAAGAAAGTTATAACGAAAATGCCAAGATGGCCTATTTGCAGTAGCGAAACCCTAGAATCCAAAGCTCTGATACCAAATGTTATGAAACTAGCTCACAATATAGAAGAAAAGATAGACCAACAACTTAGAAATCTGCCTCTTCAAGGGGGTAAACACCTTTACATTACATAAATGAACAATTCTTGGATGATACAAATGATAAAACCTTCGTTCTGTATATAGAAGTCTAAGGGGTCGCAATATAATCCTAACCGACATAACAATATCAATGTAAGGGAACAACAATAAAAATAGTGGGCTTGTATGGGGAACACTAATAAAAATATGGGGACTACATGGGCACAACAATAAAAATAAGGGGGCTACACTAACAATAAAAATAATGGGATACACTAGCATTGTAGGGACCTAGCATCCTTCAGCAACAAACCCATGATCAATGTGTTGTGGAGTCCAAAGACTTCATCAACAGTGAGGTCGATTGGTTCCATCACCCCTTTCTTCGAACCTAAGAATTTGAACCACATCCACCTTGTGGCCATTACATTACCACACAATGTTTGGGTAAGCGGACATCCATTTTTTAGAGTCCAAGAGAAGAAATTCTCCACAACCCTCCTAATGCATTTGGTAGTGTCGTCTCTAGTACAATCATTATTCCCCATTTAGAATAACATCTAGAGTCGCATATCACTTCATATCACTCCAGGGATGATCCACTTAATAATTTCTTCATATTGTATCAACGACCTAGTCCCTTATACAATGTTGTTTTTCAACTACCGTGTTGTATAGATGAGCATTAGTTCATTATATCTGAAGCCACTATTTGGTATAGTGACACCATGCATGCGAACCCAAAAATTCAGTCCATTTCATTCATGTATGTAGTGCCAAACAAGATTGTAATCCACCATTTCCTTTATCGTACTACATCATTTATCTATTCTTCCCACAAGAAGACATCCATACCATAAACAACAAATGGCGAACCACATCATCAGAATGTGTTTGAAATCCATTATTCCAAATAGATCCTACATGTCCATAGCATGCTACATCCATCCAAACAAAACTAGGGGGAATCCATGCCCCTACATCTCCTCATTGCCCTCTGGAGGATCTCGTGCCAGTAGGGACATATGCTCAAATCCCTTATTTGAGTACTTGGAACACAATCGCGCTCCACAAACTCCTCTAGATACGGGCATCATTCCCACCTTTGCATACCTGATCAATCCCCTCCATCATCATATGTTAGGGGGGAATATCTCCACATATATCATGCTTGGGGGCATGATGGAATCCCTGGCCACCTTCTTACTTGATTAACATAAGTCTTGGCCTAGACCCAACTATCTAGGTATGGTCGATTATCCTTTCATTTTGTGGATAGTTTGTCCTATCGACCTCTCTAGAGAGCCATATACACATCACATATCATAGATACTTGATACCATACATTCAAACATTCTGCTCTATGTGATGTCCCACTTACCTCACAATCCCCATGTTTGACTTGGTGGGTGGGGATGATCCTAAACCTTCTCTAGTAGTTTATTCCTTTATTTATTTCTTACCTTTATTCTTCACTAGGAACCATCCTTCCAAGAAGCATTAAGGCAATCCTTAGACAAGTAAGGCCACCTACATGAAATTTGTTGACCCAAAATCTAACGGTCGATTTTTGTGTTATGCGCTCGTTAATATTTAGTGCATTCTCCTCCTCTCCAAATTATCTAATAGATCACTATGCAAATGAATTGGATTTTGGGGCAAGAAACCCTTTTATAGGAAAAACCCTTGTTTTTTTGTCGCCCATTTCGACCAAACCATAGCTTGGTTTTCTGAACCATCAGCACCGTTGGAAATCTCTCATCTAGTTTTATAATGGGTATCCTGTTGTTTTTGGTAATTTGACACTTCACCAGGAAGACATTTTTTCCATGAGGTTTCACTTTGCCACTGATTAAAATTGAATTTATTCATATGAGTCGTATGTACTCTAGTACCACTTTACCTTTGCACTTGTCGACTCATGTGTTGATTTTCATCATGATTAACCATTAGTTACTCGTGTTTTTATGGTCCCATTCGAGCCTTCCCCATGTGACAGCATCATCAAGTCACCCTCGTTCAGAGCATTCGAGATGAGTCACCCTTACATTCATGGAGTCTGTTTTGAGTCCCATTGAGTCCGGTTACAGTGTTTCATCCATATTTGCATCGCATTCATCGCATTTTTCTCATATTTGGCCTCCAGCTATACTACTCCGTCCATGAAAAGCCTTTCTCTGAGTAATAGACCATCCCCTCTGGAATAGAGTCAGTCGTTGTCGGGTCAACCATGCATATTATGCTCTAAAAAAGGAATTCATTAGTCCACCACTCATGTTGTTTCTTTCCATCATCATCCCTGGTGTCAGTCCATCAATCACTTTACTATGATCCCTTGTGTCTTTGTTGAGGACTCCTCATTGCTTCCACTTTGGCGGGCCCTCTTTTGTCAACTTCATCAATTTTATTCCAAATGTGTGGTCTAGAGGGTGGTGTACCTTGGTTCCAACTTTCATAATTTTTCAATACCTCAGATTAAGAAAAGGAAATCATTATTGCCCTGTGACTTGGTTGTTTCTTGTGTGCTCGACTCCAGCTCATTATCACACGATCGAGAATCGTACACTTGATGGTCCGATGATCCAACATATTGTACTAGTATTTATCGAGTGTGTGTGAGTTGTTCCAGACCTCATGAGGGGGTGGCCCTTTAGGTAGCCCCTGACATGCCCGGATGACAGCAGATTATGATCTAGCCTCAGATGTAGTCCCTCAGATTTGATTGGTTCGATTCCAACCACTTGCAACGCCCATAGCATGGATGTATCCTTAAAATGATACATTCAAATATTCAGAGCCCTTTATTTTTCAACAAGGATTCTTTGGTTATGACCCCTCCTCACCCTGTCATCTTGAGGGGAATTATGTATCATGTACTCATATCATCATATGTTCTTGTATATAGCCCTGACCTATGTTTTTCCAGACACATTATGTACATGCGACTCATTGTATTATTGTATCACATTTTGGCCCATTGATGTCAGCATATCATGTATCATGTACTTTGTATCTTAGTCCCACATTGTTGGGCTCACCATTATTATTTGTACTCAGTTATCTCAGTGGGTATGGATATGCCTCCCCCACCTCATTTGAGATCATGTACTCCAAAATAAAAAGGAGACTTATATCAGCTTAGTAGGTCTTGCCCCCTCCATTCCTTCGTCTTTCCTTGCATTTCTTCAACTCCCCTCACCCCCCCACCCTTTTGTGTCTCGTGGAAATGTAACCTACAACGTATTTCAGTCATATGATTTGCTCCTAACACTCATACGTTGGGGGGAAATCTGTTATCACCTAAAAAATGATCACCTAACCATTTCTAACTAGGTGGATCAAAATACACCATGTAGATTAATTTTACCATGGTAAAATCACTTTCACCATGGGAAATAATTTAGTAAACCATTTTTATTAAATTATTTCTCATTAAAATTTAAAAACCCCATGAGAATAATTGAATAAATCATTATTTATTAATTTTCTCTAGGAGTAATTATTAAATCATTATTTGATAATTATTCTTTGTCACATTTGACTAAATCACCTAGGAATAATTAAATAAAACATTATTTATTTATTATTCCTTAATTCTATTTTTGGAATAATTGTTAAATCACTATTTAACAATTATTTTAATTTCACACATTTCTTAATTCTCGTGAAATAATTAATAAATCATTTTATTGTTTAATTATTTATAAATAAATATATTTGACCATTTTGAATATATTTTCCCTCCAAAAAAAAATCTAATAAAGTATTCCCAACGGTTAGATCTTGATTTGGTCAATAATATTTTATTATTTCCCATTTTCGAGATCAACCCAATAATTTGTTATAAATAAGAGGGTTTTCCATTCATTTTTCACCATGATCACGATCATCGTCACCACTATCATCTTCTAACATTTGAGCTCCCACTTGAGTTCCATTATTTGTTTTGGGTTTTTCACAAATTAAGAGAGAGAATACATCGTTGAAACACAAGGACATCAAAGGACCCATCCCTCGGAGGGGGATTCTATAGACCCTTGTTGTAGATCTCCTTCACCATGTGCTATTAATAAAAGATTATTAATTTTAAAAATTATTTCTCTATTGGGTTATTACTTCAGATATTTCTTGTTGTTTTCTATTTTGGATTACATACAATCATTTTGCTGCAGAGTTTTCTCGTTTTATTATTGCAGATTTGAAGCGTAAACAACCACATATTGTTGTTATGGACAGTTGTCACTAGTGACTTAGTAAACATTTTTGGCACATCTTCCCAAAATATTTACACTAACAAGGAGGCTCGGTAGCAAACTCATCGGAAACATATTTTTCCCAGTAGACGGTTGCAGGCACAGTTGGTTTTGTTTGTTTTTCTTGGATGCTTCTTAGTTGCAGATGTTGTTGTAGCAGCAATAACAGTGAGAGGTGTTGCATGCAGTACATTCCACAGATGTAGGATATGGGTGGTTGATAATCCCTTTCTTGCTAAGACTACTCCATTTCCTTGAGACAGTGTGACCAATCTACACATCTCACATAATTTCCCTATAGAATAAAGATAAGCACACACAAAGGCTTTGAGTTGACCTTGATCTATGTTATTTGTAAGTACAAGTTATCTTGCCGCAATGACATAACCATCTGTTAGGTTTGTATAATACTATTGTAGCCCCCTCATTATTATTGTTGTGTCGATGTAGCCCCAATATTTTTATTGTTGTGCCCCATATAAGCCCACTATTGCTATTTTTGTGCCCTTACATTATTATTGTTATGTAGGCTCTGATTATATTGTGACCCCTTATACTCCTATATATACCAAGGAGGTATTCTCATTTGCATCAGCTAGAAATTGTTCATTTATGTGATGTAAAGAAGGTTTCCCATCAAAGAGGCTAATTTTTAAGTCTTTGATCTATATTTTCTTTTGTTTTGTGATCTAGTTGCATAACATTTGGTATCAGAGCTTGGATTCTAGTGTTTCGCTGCTTCAAATAGGTCATCTTATCATTTTCTCTATAATTTTTTCTACGAAGCTTTAGAAGTTCAAATTTTGACCACATGCAGCCTAAATCTTGGTGAACTTTGTGTAAAAATTTTAAATCCTAGTTCGTTGTATTTTATGAGATATGGTCCAAAGAAGTTAAGGTTTTTGCATGCTCCAAAATTCAGTCTTACATCTGTGGCCTGAGTAAAATAGTCATAACTTTCTCTATAAGAATCAGATTTGAATTTTGTAAAAATTGACCTGAAAGTGCACATATATATTTTTTGTGTTTTCAGGGTCAAAGGTTGAAACAATGACACGTGGCATTCTGTACAAGTTCACTCTACTGAACTAGTCCATAATGAGGTCATTGTGGGAGATTGAACATAACTTTATCTTGAAGAATCCAATATTGGTCTGACTTGTGGAATTGGAAAGATAGCTCGGAGGGATACGACAAATCTTGGATAATCGAAAATACATATATACAACAATTTCAAGATCAACCTCCAGAAAATGAGAAAAAAAGTGTGTATTTTTTAAAAATTGCATAATTTTTGTTTGAAAAAACAGTATGAAGTGATTCTAAGGGAATAGTGAAGCATATATATCATTATTTAGTTCCAATATGCCTCAAAACAAATCAAAAAAGGATACACCTAGTAAGCAAACATAAAGCTCTACTATGATGCATGAAGAGGAAGAAGAAATGTAACATGATATATCAAAGTTACAAGACCAACTACAACAAATTTCACTCTCATAAAGAGCAAAAAAAAATGAATTGAGAGTGATGAATGTTAAGATAGATGATTTAGAAGAAAAAATATAAAGGGGCATGAAATGTTGAAAAGCATATATGGAAGGTTTGAAAGAAGTTTTGACAAAGTTGTTGTAAGAAATACTTCCTAATGGTGAAAAGGTAATCCATGAAACTTGTGATGAGAACAAAAGAAATGAGAATCATGATTTTAGAGACTCTAACACAAGGATGAAGATCAAACATATTTTAGAGATTGATATGAGGAAGTTTGATGGAAAGGGTCTGGTAACATGGATAATACAGATGGAGAAATTCTTTGATCTACATGATGTGTCGTGCACAGAAAAGTACACATTGCATCTTTATATTTAGAGAAAAAACAATTTATGTGGTATCGATGGATTTGTTCTCGTAAATCGGTTTTCACTTGGATCATTTTTACAGAAGAATTGGTAGCACTTTATGAGGATACAAAGACAAATACCTTCTTTAGCTAATTGATAAATCTCAAACAAAATGGTTCAATGGCGGAGCACATTGAAGACTTCCAAAGAAAGAATATCAAGGTAAATGGTATTCCAAAGGAGCATATGATTGATGTCATCATAGGGAATTTAAAGGATAGCATCCAACATGAGGTTTGCCTTTGGGAACCTAATTCATTGGAGAAGGCATTCAAGATGGCAAGAAAAATTGAAATAAAAACTATGGAAACAAGGAAGTTTACCACTTACAGCTATAAAATGGAAGTGGTGTTGCTCCTAGCCTCCCACAACCTACAATGTTGACACCACAACAACTGGAGGAAAAAAAAGAAAAAGGGCTTTGTTACAGTTATGATAACAAATACACTAAGGGTCATAAGTGTGTTAAAAATAAATTATTTTACATAGATTGTGAAGAGGAGGAAGAACAAGAACAAGAAACATAAAAAGAAGAGGATATGCACCAAGAACCAACCCCAAATAAATAAGAAATGAATCTAACCATATGTTGTAATGTATTAGCAGGAATTACGACTCCCCAAAATCTCAATAGAGAAGGATATATGAAGAAAAAAAAGGTAATATTGTTGATCGATTTTGGTAGTACCCATAATTTTATTCATTGTAAGATAGCAAAGGAGCTGAATTGTTTTCTATATCCAACGCCAGAGTGTCAAGTGATGGTTGCAAATCGAGGAACTATAAATTTCTCATGGAAGTGCCATAATATCACTACAAGGAAAGGACCTTCTAGCAGAGGTTATAACGGAGGTTTTTGGTGTTATAAAAATGACCAAATTTGTCAAAAAAACATTTTCTACAACATCTATTTTTGGTAAAAACACACCGGTGAGCAGTATCACATAAACGCACCGGTGCACAGTGTCACACAAAAGCACTGAGCATTCTAATTGGTATTGGTATTTGTGTGGTGCCCATAGGTCGTAGAAATGCACTGGTGTGCATTAGCATACAAATGCACCGATGCACAGTAACTAACACGCACTGGTGTTCATTTTGTATTTTTTAGAAACATCGACTTGTGACAGTGCAATTATTGTGATTTTTTAAGATTCATTATTCATCAAAAGTAAACACATATCTTATAACAATATTCATATCAATTAAATTTTTATTAGTGCATTTGAATGTGATGTTTGGATTAATTTTTTATATCATATCATCAAATTTTGCATCTCTTCATTATCATATTTAGTCATCCATATATTTAATCAATGGTGTTACATTTCACAGCGAAAATGGAGAACGCAATAGAATAAATTAAAACATATTTTATCATATATTTATTAATAAGACCCTCTTTGTCATACAAAATGGGACAGTTATTGGTATCCCTCTGTCTTTCAATTGGGACACTATGTCCATTACATTAAACAAAATGGTTGATTTCATAGACAAATATTTCAAAAAAATGCAATGCCTTGCTTTGATATCCAAACGTATTGATCATCATTCTTTGCTTAAACAGTTGTCACTGCTTGAGCTACTTCCATGACTTGGGTTATTTTGAGGAATTTTTTGTTCACAGTGTTGATCGTTTTCTTCTTCTTCAACTTCCATCTACAAACATAAAAATAAATTGTAATGAGTGTATATACATTGGTGAGAATAATGAAAATTGCAATATTAAATAATATACATCAATGTAAATCGAAAAGAAATGACGTAACATAGCAAGAATTGACTCATGAACTATACACATTCTTTCAAAACCAAATTTCATGCCATCTTTCAACATTTCATTTGTTGGCGCAGTTCCATACTTTATTTCTTGCAAGTTTTATACCCCATAACAAATCATATATTTCATATAAAATATTTTTTTGTTCTATTAATTGTAGACAAAGCTAAGTAAAACAAGATCGATAGATGCTTACAAATTCCACAATCAATTTCTGATATGTCAACATATACTGACAACCCATATTTAACCCAATGTCAATCAATTCGTCCGATGGTTCTTCTTTGTATGTTAACACCTGTTTGAAGACATTCAATGATGATTGTTGTAAAACAACTTAAAATATACAAAAATGAAATCTAGTTAAGTTGTTCTAGGGAAGTAACAATTACTCACAAACTTCGATATCAACCCTTTTCTTCTGTGTCATCCTGTTTCATGTGTTTTAATGGGTTCCATTTTCTTTTATTTTTTGTAAGAAAATACTTGAAAATTAATATTTAATGCTAAATTGTTTATTTATTGTACCTAACCGAAAAATTCAATGATTACATATTACATTTGAAGCACATTATTGTTGAGATGGCTCCTCGTGCGATGCAATTATGTCCATTTCTTTGACCATCTCCTTGTACACCTTTTTGGACATTCCTACTGGCATATTCATGATATCAATTCCTTCATCCTTTGAGATTTTCATTATCTTCCTGAAAATGTAACATGACGATAAACTATTTAATTTTTATATTGATATATGAAAAGTAAATATAAAAAAGTGATATTTATAAATGATTGCTTTCTAGTAATATATACATATAATTCTAGAAAAACATTTAAAGGAATATTACTTTTTCATTCCTTCTTTTTTGTTGTTGTACGTTTTTGCTATTAAAAGTCTGACATGTCTCATTGACCAATTCTCTAGAAACTCATCATGTAGTTTAAATAAAAATTGGTTCTTGGAATCATTGGATTGATTTTTGTATTATAAGTGAAAAGAACGTCTATACATTCTGTTGTACATTGTTCCCCTCCATTCGGATTTAGCCATCGATCCCTTTCAAACCTGTTTTTATTATATTTCATGGCTAAAAAGCCCCCATGCCGCTCTAAAAAATACGTTGTTCAAATGTTCAAAATACATATTTTATATGTCGGGCCGAAGCCCCTTGGGCTTTAGCCCCCCCACCCTGATTTTCATAAGACCCGAGTCCAGGACCACAGGCCAGAAGAAAAAGGGAGGTTATCGTTTAAGTCCTGGGCGCCGTTATAACCGTCCGATTCAACTAAATCAACGGCGCGGTGATCGTTCAGGAACGAGGACCCCACATATGGTCCCGGCACACAACAAAACCGGCAGTTTCCCCCCCGCACCACCCTTGTCGGTTGGCGGTATTTACCGCGGGGACCAGCGATTTCCACAGGAATGGTGCCGCGTGTCCTCAGTACGGCGAGGAAACCACTTTCCTCCCGCGCAATAAAGATCATACCGTGGCCGGGTAGCGGAATTTGTTGGGGCCGTTGGATCTGTCAAGCCCGATCTGACGGTGGACTTCCTCTTAAGTTGCTCGCTTGCTATTTTGTCCCCACCGTATTGCATGGCCCGCCACCGTGTCCCTGTTGCGTCCCTCCGCCCATTAGTCCACTCGCCACGTCGCCTCCCATTTGCCCCCTGTTCACCTACGTGTCTCCCCCCCCCCCCGTACATCCCTCCGCGCCAATGTATACATGTATATATCTTGTGTGTTTTATTCGCATTTGCCGCTAGTTTTTCTCCCCGACCTCACTGTGTGACATTTCGTTCTTTTTGCGAAAAGTCTCCATTGTTCACTCCCAACACCCCGTATGTCACCGTTTTTGGTCTGTGTCCCCAACATCTCCTCCCTTCACACCTCCGTCACCGCTGCCCTCGTCTGAGTCAGTTTTTCTAACAGTTTCGGGGTTTTGCAGGTTCTAAATGGTAGAAGAGGCGTCTAAACCCACCGCCTTCATTCCAGAGAAACAAGAATATATCAGAAGGTGATTTCCTATGGGCGAAATTTAATGAAGAAGCTGAGAGCAGATGCATGAAATGACAGCCATTAAAGAAAATACAAATGTAAATTCTCGGAACCCTCCAGAAAAGTTCACCTCGCATTTAAGGTCCGGGACTCCGGTTCAAAATCAAAAGCTAGGCGTACAGTACTGAATGGAAGATTTTCTCAGAACTCTCATGGTAGCAGATTTTCCTTCAGCCAGAAGCATCCCGATGTATATATTTTATTATTTCTGTCTTGTACATAAGGAGATTTTTATCTCCCAGCATTAATTTCTGTATATAGGTGGTTAGGTATTTATTTATAACTTGTCATTCATAAAAAAAGGCGCGAGTGTTTTCCGCCATTGGATTGAAATGTAGTCATTAATTGCTCCTTTTCCTTTCCCCCCTCCTCTAGAAGTTTCGGTCTTCTCTATAAATACCAAAAAAGAAGACATTGTTAGGGTTCCAGATCTCTGTAAGCAAGCTGTGCAGCGAGAAGACTATTGTATTCATCTTGTGACATTTCTGTATGAAGTTTCAGAGCCTGTTGGGTCTCAGTGAGGAGGGGTTATGACTGTATTGAGGATTCTGGTCTTTGGTATATTACAGTATGTAATTTTTCTCATGTGTTAATATATCATCCTTTTTCATGCAAACTTTCTTCTTGTATCATGTTCTAGAATGCGAGTGGCTCACTAGTTTGCAGTAAGGATTCATCTTAAGTGGTGCCCTTTCTGGAATTAGTCAAGCACTTTAAATAGGCCTAGAAGTGGTATACTGTTCCATGTTCACTCTTTTCATAATTTCGGCTATATTAGTGGCTTAAGGATTCGTAAATTGGTGCGCCCTTCTGCCAGTAATATCTTCTTATGTTTCCTCACTGCTTGCACATCTTAATACTTGATCTCTGTGATATATTATTGAATCAGCCCTCTTTACAGTAAAGCGGTCTCTTAACTGTCTGATACTTTCGTGCTGAAGTCTTACTTGATGTCTTTACATTACTCCTATCCTTGTATCAGCCTCTGAGAGAGAATTTGGACCAATTCAATCTAATTCAATTTCCTTGTTTAGAACAAGAGATAGTAGGTGAGTCCCTTGGACTGACAACCCAAACTATAAAGGACTCCTTGCTATATTAAGATGTCCTAGGCACTGGTCTATGGAAACTCTAGGCTGTCTCTAGGAGGGTGAAAAAATCATCCACAACATCTTTCTGGCGCCGTTGCCGGGGAGCGAATTCAAGAATATCAGTTTCCCTGGGTTCTCAACAAATTATTTCACTCTCTAATCAGGTGAGCACAGAGAGGTGAAGAGTTGCAGATTTCTCACCTTGGCGACTCCACTCGTCTTTATTGGATAAATCTTATCGGTAGTCCTGGCTCCTCGTAGGCCGCATTTGAGGTCAGATACAGCTCAACTGAAAACACCCTACATGTCTGACCCAGAGAAAGTTATTCATAAAAGAGTTTGGAAGGAGAGGAAGTCAGCCCGTGCTGAAAATCCCGAGTGTTCTGTTGAAGATTACCCGCCCTCTTCTTCTCAAGAAGTTAGAACAGAAAATCCCGAGTTTTATTTAGAAATCCCACGTAGGGGAAGTGCCTCAGTTGGAGAAGAATCTTATCCTGTTTTCGAGGCTGAGGAAATTAAAGAGGTCACTGAGGTAGCCCTTGTTAACCGAGAATTATTCCCATCCACACCTCAGACCTCGGTGCAGTATATTCCCATTGTTATTCACACTCTGCTTCCCCCTACCCCTCTCCCTTCATTTGTTTCTCAGACTATTGCGCAACCCCCACCACCCCCAATGGCCAATGTTCCTGCATTTCTCCTGAACAAATATGCTCCTCTGGCGTTACCCCAAGTGTTGAATGATATGCCGCAGGATTATCTGAAGATTCTGCCAAGATTCAATGGTGAAAATGATATTGATGCTCAGAAACATCTCGAGACCTTCTGTTATTTTGCAGAAAATTTGAATGTTGAACATCTGGATGTGGTTTTGAGATTATTTGTGCAGTATTTGGAAGGAGAAGCCAGAAAATGGTTTAAGACACTGGGAAATCGCTCAATAACCACCTGGGATCAAATGGAGAATGCTTTTCTCAGAAAATGGGGAGAAAAGAAAGATCACGGTCAGTGTCTCACCGAATTTTATACTATGAAGAAGAAACAGAATGAAGGAGTATCAGAATTTATCAAAAGGTTCAACAAGTTATATCTAAGCTTGCCTCCGGAAATGAAGCCAAATGAAGCTGCTGCCAAGATAATTTTCATAGCAGCTTTCGACTTTGACTTCGGATTCTCCTTGAGAGAAAGGAAACCTGCCACACTAGATGATGCACAATCAGATGCTCTGGAACTAGAAGCGAACTTTGCCTCCACAGGAAAGTTAAAAGGGAAAATTGAGCCAGATGCCAGGAGGAAAGGTAAAGAAGAGGTTTCTACCTCTAACCAGGATAAAGATTCAGATAAAATGGATGAAATAGGTAAAATGATAAAGAAGATGGTCAAAATGGAACTAGAAGCTAAAAATGCAGCTCCCAAGAACTATTACAATGCTCCGAACAGAGGGTACAATCCCTAGTATAAGAGGCCACCTCTCCAAATATTGCCGAGAGAGACAAGGGAGCAGCAAGATCAGGTACCTCACCCCTTGTACCTGGAAGGACCAGCAGATGACTCCACTGGAGAGGCAGCCTATGGATTAGAAGATTCCAATCTGGATTTTTCAAATAATGATGATATGGACTGTCCCCTGCAAAAAGAAGATGAAGAAGCAGACATTGACCATTATTGCAAGCAATTTGCTGATTTCATGGAAGCCCAATTTAATGTCAAATATGATCTCAGATCCTCGAGGAAGAGGACCCGAACTCAGGAGCAAGAAGAAGATCCACCTAAAGAAACATCTGCTCAAAAGGAATCAGCAACAAAGAAATGCGTAGAAAAAGGTAAGAATCTCCTGAATATCCCCTTGCAGTCAACTGATCATTTTCCTTCTTCCTCTAAAGTAGCCAGTCCTTCTAGTGCTAAGCCAGTGTTAAAAGAAGTAGTGATAGAAAAGTCCACATCTGCTTTTAATTTGCAAAGGGAGCTTGAAAAGATTAAGATTCCCGTTCCTCTGACTGAATTATTAAAACAGCCTGTATATCAGTCTCAGGTTACCTCTTTCATGCCTCTTCCTGAACTTCCAATTACACCTGATAGTCTAAATCTTCAAGAAGAAAGACCCATGGTAGTCTTTGGCCCACACGTTGAGGAGGTAGACCCTTCTACTCCGCCCTTTTATGTGTCCCTAGTCATTCATGACCTGCTGCTTCACAATTGTATGCTAGATTATGGGGCTTCCCATAATCTTATGCCTCTGTCTGTCATGGAGCAACTAGGACTGCAAATTACAAGACCATACAAAGATCTATATTCATTTGATTCTAAAAGGGTTAAATGCTTGGGAATGATAAAAGATTTAGTAGTCAATTTAGCTCAAATCCCAGTAAAAAGCGTGGTCATGGACATTGTGGTCGCTGATATCCCAGCTCGCTTTGGCATGCTTTTGTCAAGGTCCTGGGGTACTAAGATTGGAGGATCGAGTAAATTGGATTTAACATATGCTACTGTCCCAGTCTTTGGTGGTCAGGAGAGGAGGTTGTATAGGGAGACCAGATTTGTTAAAATGGTGACCACTGCTGATTGCTCAGACAATTCTCCAGTTTATAATAAAGAGGGTGATTTCTCATGTTTTGTGTTAGAAGAGAGTCAAGACTATGCACATGAGTCCCTCTCTGGTCAATTCCAAGCCGAGCAATCCAAGGAAGGTCAGGAATCAGAAGTTTGGACTTTGCATTTTGATGGAGCAAATTCCAGGGAAGGTAATGGGGCTGGGGTATTGTTAATCTCCCCCACAGGAAAATGGATACCGTTGTCTTTCAAATTGGAGTATGAAGCTACAAACAATGTAGCTGAGTATGAAGCATTGTTACTAGGCCTACAGACAGCTAGAAATATGGGCATCCAATGTTTGAAAGTGTTCGGGGACTCTGAGCTAATAGTGAGACAGATTAAGAATGAATGTCAAGCTAAACATCCCAGGCTCAGAGCATATAGAAATGAAGTATGGGACATGATCGAAAATTTCTTCTTAGCATTCAATATACATTTCATGCCCCGGGAGCATAACAGAATAGCAGACTCTCTTGCTGTGGCTGCCAGTACATTCCGGCCTCCTCAGAATCCATTATTAAGATATGAAGTGGAGGTACGTTACAGACCATCTATCCCAGACAATATAAAGCATTGGCAGGTCTTTGAAGATGACGAACAGATGAAAAGATTCATGGAGACAGTGGGAGAATTCACAGGCATGGAAATTGATGATGACGAGGAGGAAGAAGCTGAAAACATTGCTCAAGGAAAATGGGAAGAGAATATAGCAGGAAATAAAGTGCTGCAGTTAAAAGGAAATGTCATCCCTAGAGGTCTAGTGCCTCTAGAGAGATTATTCAATAAGAACGATGTTCCCACGCAGCCAAACAAAGCAGTAGAAGAAGACCAAATGAGGGATTTGAATTTAGGTACTGCTACTGATCCCAAAATTGTTAAATTATCCAAGAGAATCTCAGAAGAATACAAGGAAAAGTATTTCAAATTATTTCAGTCTTATAAAGATGTTTTTGCCTGGTCCTATGAGGACCTAAAAACTTTTGATGTAAATATTATACAACACAAGATTCCACTCAGGGAAGATGCAAAGCCATACAAACAGAAGCTCAGGCAGATTAATCCCCTGCTTCTTCCCTCAATAGAGAAAGAAATTAGAAAATTGTTGAAGGCCAAAATAATTGTGCCCTTGAGGTACTCAGAATGGATAGCGAATCTTGTTCCTGTCAGAAAAAAGAATGGAGAAATCAGGTTGTGTGTGGACTTCAGAAATTTGAATAGAGCATCTCTCAAGGACAACTATCCACTGTCTAAAATGGATCACATCCTGCAGAAAGTGGTGGGAGCATCCAGAATGTCGATGATGGATGGATTTTCAGGTTACAATCAGGTAGCTGTTTTCCCAGAAGATCAGAAGAAGACTGCGTTCACCACGCCATGGGGAACCTTTATGTATGCAAGGATGCCATTTGGACTGATTAATGCAGGTGCTACTTTTCAAAGGGCAATGGACATAGCCTTTGTGGGAGAACAGGACAAGTTTCTGGTAGTGTACCTCGATGATATCACAGTGTTCTCAAAGAATGATGATGAGCATATTGAACATTTGAGAAGAACTTTCGAAAAATGCAGAAGGTACGGCCTTTCTCTGAATCCCCAAAAATATTTGTTTGCATTAGACGAGGGAAAACTCTTAGGACATATTGTGACTAAGGATGGTGTAAAAATTGATCCTAAGAGAATTGAAGTAATAAACAGCATTTCTCTGCCAAGAAATAAGAAAGAAGTACAGGTGTTTTTGGGCCGAATAAACTTTTTAAGGAGATTCATTCCTAACTATGCAGAAATAGTTAGGCACATAACCAATATGTTGAAAAAGGACAATGAAGTTAGGTGGTCCCAGGAGTCTAGGGATGCATTCACCAGAATTAAACAAGCATTTGCTGAAGCTCCTGTGCTAGCAGGACCAGATTACAGTAAGCCATTTATGGTATTTTCATTTGCTTCACCTCACACAATCGCTGGAGTATTACTACAGAAAAATGGAGAGGGATATGAACAGCCCATAGCGTTCTTCAGTCAGGTATTGTATGATGTTGAATTGAAATATAATATATTGGAGAAGCAGGCATATGCCCTGGTAAAGTCCCTTAAAGATTTTAGAGTTTATATTTTGCAATCCCATATTACTGCTTATGTTCCCACAGCAGCTGTAAAAGACATTCTAGTTCAGGGAGACAGTGAGGGCAGAAGGGGAAGATGGATTGCAAAAATCCAGGAGTATGACCTAGACATAAAGCCTACTAAATTGATCAAGGGACAGGGACTTGCCAAGATTTTATCTGAATCTAATCATCAGGCTCTGGGCATTAATCTATCCATGGTGGCAAATGAAGAATCAGAAAAAGAAGAGGAGCAACATGGACTAGAAATGGCCACACAAAAGGTACATGTGAAATATCTGACTAGTCCTTGGTATAAGCAAATAGTTGAATATCTGTTGACACTTAGTTGTCCTCCTGGCTGTGACAAAGAAAAGTATAGAGCTTTAAGGATGAGGTCTCAGAAGTATGTCATTGCCAATGGACAGCTCTATTGGAGAGACCCTTTGGGTATATTGCTGTTATGTCTCACAGAAAATGAAGTACAGAATATAATGACAGAATTCCATGATGGAATATGTGGAGGACACTACAGCTGGAGGGCTACAACCAATAAAATCTTGAAGGCTGGTTTTTACTAGCCAAAATTGTATTCAGATACCTTTGCTTGGGTCAGAGCATGTGACAAGTGCCAAAGGTTTGCAGAAAGACAGAAGTTAGCATCTTTGCCCTTAATTCCCATTCATGTAAATGAACCCTTCCAGAAGTGGGGATTAGATTTTATAGGAGAAATACACCCCCCATCAAGTGGCCAACATAAATGGATACTCACAGCCACAGACTATTTTACGAAGTGGGTGGAAGCCATACCTACAAGAAGAGCTACAGATGCTGTAATCATGAATTTTATAGAAGATAATATCATATCTAGGTTTGGCTGCCCTGCAAGGATTGTAACTGATAATGCTCAAGCTTTTAAGTCTGCCAGATTTGTAAATTTATGCCAAAGATATAATATTGTATTAACTCATTCCACAGCATATTACCCCCAGGGGAATGGTTTAGCAGAATCATCTAATAAAACCCTGGTGAGGGCCCTCAAGAAAACAATAGCTGAAAATCAGAAAAACTGGGACTCTCAATTAAAGTTTGCTCTGTGGGCAAACAGGATAACCAGCAAAAGAGCAACAGGCAGGTCTCCATATGAGCTGGTGTATGGGCGGGCTGCAGTGTTTCCTGTGCAATTGGCATTGCTAGTGGCACGTTTCTTGCAGGAAAACCAGGATGAACCAGATGAGATGATTAGGAGAATTAATCAGCTGGTAGAATTGGAGGAAACAAGGAACCAGGTAGACCAGAGATTAATGGAATACCAGGAGAAAATGAAGAAGGTCTTTGATCAGCATGCAAAGGATAGGAATTTTCAAGTTGGAGACCTAGTTCTTAGATGGGATGTTCGCAGAGCAGAAAAGGGCAAACACGCTAAGTTTGATCCATTATGGTTTGGTCCATTCAGAATCGTGAGTCAGGGGGGGAATAATACTTTTATGTTGGAGAATTTACAGGGTGATTTATTGGATGCGCCCGTGAATGGCCAATTCCTCAAGCCATATTTTCAATTCTGACCCAGGTGAAGAATGCCAGACTGTATATACTGTATATAAATTGCTTTCATTTTAGTTTTTGCAAAGGAAAAAGAATGCTGATAGTTACCGGAAGGTGAAGCGCAGAAGAAATTGAGCTGCAGAAGGGAAATTTTGAATGGCCTGCGTGTTCTCGACACGCCCGAAGTCGAGCATGCCGTCCCCAGATGGAGCCGATGTTGTACATTTTTCCCCTCCATTCATATTTAGCCGTCGATCCCTTTCAAACCTGTTTCCATTATATTTTATGGTTAAAAAAGCCCCCATGCCGCTCTAAAAAATACGTTGTTCAAATGTTCAAAATACATATTTTATATGTCGGGCCGAAGCCCCTTGGGCTTTAGCCCCCCCACCCTGATTTTCATAAGACCCGAGTCCAGGACCACAGGCCAGAAGAAAAAGGGAGGTTATCGTTTAAGTCCTGGGCGCCGTTATAACCGTCCGATTCAACTAAATCAACGGCGCGGTGATCGTTCAGGAACGAGGACCCCACATATGGTCCCGGCACACAACAAAACCGGCAGTTTCCCCCCCGCACCACCCTTGTCGGTTGGCGGTATTTACCGCGGGGACCAGCGATTCCACAGGAATGGTGCCGCGTGTCCTCAGTACGGCGAGGAAACCACTTTCCTCCCGCGCAATAAAGATCATACCGTGGCCGGGTAGCGGAATTTGTTGGGGCCGTTGGATCTGTCAAGCCCGATCTGACGGTGGACTTCCTCTTAAGTTGCTCGCTTGCTATTTTGTCCCCACCGTATTGCATGGCCCGCCACCGTGTCCCTGTTGCGTCCCTCCGCCCATTAGTCCACTCGCCACGTCGCCTCCCATTTGCCCCCTGTTCACCTACGTGTCTCCCCCCCCCCCCGTACATCCCTCCGCGCCAATGTATACATGTATATATCTTGTGTGTTTTATTCACATTTGCCGCTAGTTTTTCCTCCCGACCCCACTGTGTGACATTTCGTTCTTTTTGCGAAAACCTCCATTGTTTGTTCCCAACACCCTGTATGTCACCGTTTTTGGTCTGTGTCCCCATCATCTCCTCCATTCACACTTCCGTCACCCCTGCCTTCATCCGAGTCAGTTTTTCTAACAGTTTTGGGGTTTTGCAGGCTCTAAAATGGTAGAGGAGGCGTCTAAATCCACTGCCTCCATTCCAGAGAATCAAGAACATATCAGAAGGTGATTTCCTGTAGGCGAAATTTAGTGAAGAAGCTGGAGTCGGTACATGAAATGACTGCTATTAAAGAAAACACAGATAGAGATTCTCAGAACCCTCCAGAGAAATTCACCCCTCATTTAAGGTCGGGACTCCGGTTCAAAATCAAAAAGCTAGGCGTACGATGTTTGAATGGAAGATTTTCTCGGAACTCTCATGGTAGCAGTTGCCTTGACCCGAAGCATCACGATGTATATATTTTATTATTTAAATACTTGTACATAAGGAGATTTTTATCTCAGTGTTAATTTACGGTATATAGGTGGTTAGGTCTTTATTTATAACAACTTGTCATTCATAAAAGACGCAGTGTTTTCCGCCATTGGATTGAAATGTAGTCATTAATTGCTCCTTTTCCTTTTCCCCCTCATCTAGAAGTTTCGGTCTTCTCTATAAATACCAAAAAAAAAGAAGACATTGTTAGGGTTCAGTTGCAGCAAGCAAGTTGTGCGACGAGAAGACTATTGTATTCATCTTGTGACATTTACGTATGAAGTTTCAGAGCCCGTAGGGTCTCAGTGAGGAGGGGTTATGACTGTATTGAGGATTCTGGTCTTTGGTATATCTCAGTATGTAACTTTCCTTATGTGTTAATATATCATCTCTTTTCATGCAAAATTTCTTCTTGTATCATGTTCTAGAATGCGAGTGGCTCACTAGTTCGCAGTAAGGATTCATCTTGAGTGATGCCCTTTCTGGGATTACTCAAGCGCTTTAAATAGGCCTAGAAGTGATATGTTGTTCCATGTCCACTCTTTTCACAATTTCTGCTCTATTAGTGGCTTAAGGATTCGTAAATTGGTGCGCCCTTCTGCCAGTAATATCTTCTTAAGTGTCCTCACTGCCTGCACTTCTTGATATTTGATTTCTGTGATATAGTATTGAATCGGCCCTCTTTACAGTAAAGCGGTCTCTTAACTGTCTGATACTTTCATGCTGAAGTTTTACATGATGTATTTACATTACTCCTATCCTTGTATCAGCCTCTGAAAAAGAAATTGGACCAATTCAATCTAATTTAATTTCCTTGTTTAAGAACAAGAGATAGTAGGTGAGTCTCTTGGACTTACAACCCAAACTATTTAGGACTCCTTGCTATATTAAGATGTCCTAGGCACTGGTCTATGGCAACTCTAGGCTGTCTCTAGGAGGGTGACAAAATCATCCACAACATCTTTCTGGCGCCGTTGCCGGGGATCGAATTCAAGAATATCAATTTCCCTGGGTTTTTGACATCTCATATTCACTCTCTAATCAGGTGAGCATAGAGAGGTGAGGAGTTGCAGATTTCTCACCTTGGCGACTCCACTGGGCTTTATTTGATAAATCTTTATTGGAAGTCCTGGCTCCTCGTAGGCCGCATTTGAGGTCAGATACAACTCAACTGAAAACACCCTACGTGTCTGACCCAGAGAAGATTATTCATAAAAGAGTTTGGAAGGAGAGGAAGTCAGCCCGTGCTGAAAACTTTGACTTTTCTGTTGAAGATTATCCGCCCTCTTCTTCTCAAGAAGTTAGAACAGAAAATCTCAAGTTTTATTTAGAAACTCCACGTAGCAGAAGTGCCTCAATTGAAGAAGAATCTTATCCTGTTTTCGAGGCTGAAGAAATTAAAGAGGTCACTGAAGTAGCTCCTGTTAACCGAGAATTATTTCCATCCACCGGACCTCGGTGCAATATATTCCCATTGTTATTCATAATCCGCTTCCTCCTACTCCACTCCCTTCGTTTGTACCTCAGATTGTTGTGCAACCCCCACAGCCTCCAATGGCCAATGTTCCTACATTTCTCCTGAACAAATATGCTCCTCTGGCTTTACCCCCGGTGTTGAATGATATGCCGCAGGATTATCTGAAGATTCTGCCAAGGTTCAATGGTGAAAATGATATTGAGGCTCAGAAACATCTCGAGACTTTCTGCTCCTTTGCATAAAATTTGAATGTTGAACACCTGGATGTGGTTCTGAGATTATTTGTGCAGTCTTTGGAAGGAGAAGCTAGAAAATGGTTTAAAACATTGGGAAATCGTTCCGTAACAACCTGGGATCAGATGGAAAGCGTTTTTCTCAGGAAATGGGGAGAAAGGAAGGATTATGGGATGTGCCTTACTGAGTTTAATACTATCAAGAAGAAACAGAATGAAAGAGTATCAGAGTTCATCAAAAGATTCAACAAGATATATCTAAGCCTGCCTCCGGAAATGAAGCCAAATGAAGCTGCTACCAAGATAATCTTCATAGCAGCCTTTGACTTTGACTTCGGATTCTCCTTAAGGGAAAGAAAGCCTGCCACACTTGATGATGCACATTCAGATGCTCTGGAACTAGAAGCAAACTTCGCCTCCACAGGAAAGTTAAAAGGGAAATTTGAACCAGATGTCAGAAGGAAAGGCAAAGAAGAGGTTTCTACCTCTAGTCAAGAAAAGGATTCAGATAAAATGGATGAAATAGGTAAAATGATAAAGAAGATGGTCAAGATGGAACTAGAAGCCAAGAATGCAGCTCCCAAAAACTATTACAATGCTCCAAACAGAGGATATAATCCCCAGTATAAGAGGCTACCTCTCCAAATATTGCCGAGAGAGACAAGGGAGCAGCAAGATCAGGTACCTCACCCCTTGTACCTGGAAGGACCAGCAGATGACTCCACTGGAGAGGCAGCCTATGGATTAGAAGATTCCAATCTGGCTTTTTCAAACAACGATGATATGGACTGTCCCCTGCAAGAAGAAGATGAAGAAGCAGACATTGACCATTATTGCAAGCAATTTGTTGATTTTATGGAAGCCCAATTCAATGTCAAATATGATCTCAGATCCTCGAGGAAGAGGACCCGAACTCAAGAGCAAGAAGAAGATCCACCTAAAGAAACATCTACTCAAAAGGAATCAGCAACAAAGAAATGCGTAGAAAAAGGTAAGAATCTCCTGAATATCCCCTTGCAGTCAACTGATCATTTTCCTTCTTCCTCTAAAGTAGCCAGTCCTTCTAGTGCTGAGCCAGTGTCAAAAGAAGTCAAGTCCTCAGTTGAAAATAAGGAGTCAAAAGAAATAATGATAGAAAAGTCCACATCTGCTTTTAATTTGCAAAGAGAGCTTGAAAAGATTAAGATTCCTGTTCCTCTGACTGAATTATTAAAACAGCCTGTATATCAGTCTCAGGTTACCTCTTTCATGCCTCTTCCTGAACTTCCAATTACACTTGATAGCCTAAATCTTCAAGAAGAAAGACCCATGGTAGTCTTTGGCCCACACGTTGAGGAGGTAGACCCTTCTACTCCGCCCTTTTATGTGTCCCTAGTCATTCATGACCTGCTGCTTCACAATTGTATGCTAGATTATGGGGCTTCCCATAATCTTATGCCTCTGTCCGTCATGGAGCAACTAGGACTGCAAATTACAAGACCATACAAAGATCTATATTCATTTGATTCTAAAAGGGTTAAATGCTTGGGAATGATAAAAGATTTAGTAGTCAATTTAGCTCAAATCCCAGTAAAAAGCGTGGTCATGGACATTGTGGTCGCTGATATCCCAGCTCGCTTTGGCATGCTTTTGTCAAGGTCCTGGGGTACTAAGATTGGAGGATCGAGTAAATTGGATTTAACATATGCTACTGTCCCAGTCTTTGGTGGTCAGGAGAGGAGGTTGTATAGGGAGACCAGATTTGTTAAAATGGTGACCACTGCTGATTGCTCAGACAATTCTCCAGTTTATAATAAAGAGGGTGATTTCTCATGTTTTGTGTTAGAAGAGAATCAAAATTATGCACATGAGTCCCTCTCTGGAAAATTCCAAGCTGAGCAATCCAAGGAAGCTCAGGAATC
Source organism: Pinus albicaulis (assembly GCA_034641835.2). Lineage (NCBI taxonomy): Eukaryota > Viridiplantae > Streptophyta > Pinopsida > Pinales > Pinaceae > Pinus > Pinus albicaulis. Next base: position 364,186,721 of record CM076578.1, read on the forward strand.
AGAAATATGGACTTTGCATTTTGATGGAGCAAATTCCAGGGAAGGTAATAAATTTGGGAATTGTGTTAATCTACACGGGAATTTGGATCTGTTTGTCTTTCAAATTGGAGTATGAAGCTACAAAAGATGTAGTGAGTATGAGCAGTCTGGAGTATGAGAAAATATTAAATATGGGCATCCAATGTGAAAGTGTTCGGGACTCTGAGCTAATAGTGAGGCAGTTAAGAACAAGATGTCAGAGCTAAACATCAAGGAACCGAGCATATAGAAATGAAGTATGGGACATGATCGAAAATTTCTTCTTAGCATTCAATATACATTTTGTGCCAAGGAGCATAACGAATAATGAGACTCTCTTCTTTTGTGGAAATTTGCCAGGGGAGTACATTAAAGCCTCATCGAGAATCCATTATTAAGATATGAAGTGGAGTGCAGATTGGACCATCATGTCCCAGAGACAATATAAAGCATTGGCGGGGTCTTTGAAGATGACGAGCAGATGAAAAGATTCATGAGACGGTGGAATTCACGGGCATGGAAATTGATGATGGCCAGGAAAGGTAAACATTGCTCAAGGAAAATGGGAAGAGAATATAGCCGGGGAAATAAAGTCTTTGCGGTTAAAGGAAATGTTCTTTCTAGAGGTCCCAGGCCTCTAGGTGTTATTCAATAAGAACGATGTTTGTGATAAACAATGGTAGAAAAGACAAATGAGGATTGGGACTGATCTTACTCTGATCCCTGAACATTAAATTATCTAAAAGAATCTCAGATGAATATAAGGAAAAGTATTTGAAGTTATTTCAATCTTATAAGGATGTTTTCGCCTGGTCCTATGAGGACCTAAAAACTTTTGATGTAAATATTATACAACACAAGATCCCACTGAGGGAAGATGCAAAGCCATACAAACAGAAGCTTAGGCAGATTAATCCCCTGCTTCTTCCCTCAATTGAGAAAGAGATTAGAAAGTTGTTGAAGGCTAAAATAATTGTGCCCTTGAGGTACTCAGAATGGATAGCGAATCTTGTTCCTGTCAGAAAGAAGAATGGAGAGATCAGGCTGTGTGTAGACTTCAGAAATTTGAATAGAGCATCTCTCAAAGATAACTACCCACTACCTAAAATGGATCACATCCTGTAGAAAGTGGTGGGGGCATCCAGAATGTCAATGATGGATGGATTTTCAGGTTACAATCAGGTAGCTGTTTTCCCAGAAGATCAGAAGAAGACTGCGTTCACCACACCATGGGGAACCTTTATGTATGCAAGGATGCCATTTGGACTGATTAATGCAGGTGCTACTTTTCAAAGGGCAATGGACATAGCCTTTGTGGGAGAACAGGACAAGTTTCTAGTAGTGTACCTCGATGATATCACAGTGTTCTCAAAGAATGATGATGAGCATATTGAACATTTAAGAAGAACTTTCAAAAAATGCAGAAGGTACGGCCTTTCTCTTAATCCCCAAAAATCTCTGTTTGCATTAGACGAAGGAAAACTCTTAGGACATATTGTGACTAAGGATGGTGTAAAAATTGATCCTAAGAGAGTTGAAGTAATAAATAGCATTTCTCTGCCGAGAAATAAGAAAGAAGTACAGGTATTTTTGGGCCGAATAAACTTTTTAAGAAGATTCATTCCTAACTATGCAGAGATAGTTAGACACATAACCAATATGTTAAAAAAGGATAGTGAAGTTAAGTGGTCCCAGGAGTCTAGGGATGCATTTACAAGAATTAAACAAGCATTTGCCGAAGCTCCCGTGCTAGCAGGACCAGATTACAGTAAGCCATTTATGGTATTTTCATTTGCTTCACCACATACAATTGCTGGAGTGTTATTACAGAAAAACGAAGAAGGATATGAACAGCCCATAACATTCTTCAGTCAGGTATTGTATGATGCTGAACTGAAATATAATATACTGGAGAAGCAAGCATATGCCCTGGTAAAGTCCCTTAAAGCTTTTAGAGTTTATATTTTGCAATCCCATATTACTGCTTATGTTCCCACAGCAGCTGTAAAAGACATTCTAGTTCAGGGAGACAGTGAGGGCAGAAGGGGAAAATGGATTGCAAAAATTTAGGAGTATGATTTAAACATAAAGCCTACTAAATTGATCAAGGGACAGGGACTTGCCAAGATGTTATCTGAATCTAATCATCAGGCTCTGGGCATTAATCTATCCATGATGGCAAATGAAGAATCAGAAAAAGAAGAGGAGCAACATGGACTAGAAATGGCCACACAAAAGGTACATGTGAAATATCTGACTAGTCCTTGGTATAAGCAAATAGTTGAATATCTGTTGACACTTAGTTGTCCTCCTGGCTGTGACAAAGCAAAGTATAGAGCTGTAAGGATGAGGTCTCAGAAGTATGCCATTGCCAATGGACAACTCTATTGGAGAGACCCTTTGGGTATATTGCTGTTATGCCTCACAGAAAATGAAGTGCAGAATATAATGACAGAATTCCATGAGGGAATATGTGGAGGACACTACAGCTGGAGGGCTACAACCAATAAAATCTTGAAGGCTGGTTTTTACTGGCCAAAATTGTATTCAGATACCTTTGCTTGGGTCAGAGCATGTGACAAGTGCCAAAGGTTTGCAGAAAGACAGAAGCTAGCATCTTTGCCCTTAATTCCCATTCATGTAAATGAACCCTTCCAGAAATGGGGATTAGATTTTATAGGAGAAATACACCCCCCATCAAGTGGCCAACATAAATGGATACTGACAGCCATAGACTATTTTACGAAATGGGTGGAAGCCATACCTACAAGAAGAGCTACAGATGCTGTAATCATGAATTTTATAGAAGATAATATCATATCTAGGTTTGGCTGTCCTGCAAGGATTGTAACTGATAATGCTCAAGCTTTTAAGTCTGCCAGATTTGTAAATTTCTGCCAAAGATATAATATTGTATTAACTCATTCCACAGCGTATTACCCCCAGGGGAACGGTTTAGCAGAATCATCCAATAAAACCCTGGTGAGGGCCCTCAAGAAAACAATAGCTGAAAATCAGAAGAACTGGGACTCTCAGTTGAAGTTTTCTGCTCTCAGGCAACAGATAACCGTTAAAGATCAACAGGGTGTTCCATAAGTGAGTCGGTGTATATGGCTTAGTACGGTAATTGGCACGCGTAGCACGATTCTTGGCAGAAAATCAGGATGAACCAGATGAGATGACTTGGGAGAATTAATCACCGGGTAGAATTGGAGGAAAACCGTAACTGCAGACCGTAAATTAATGGAATACTGGTGGAGAAAATGAAAAAGGTATTTGATCAAGATGCAAAGGGTAGAAATTTTCAACTTGGAGACCCGGTTCTTAGGTGGGATGTTCGCAGAAAGCGTAAAAGCGGGCAAGCACGCTAAGTTCGATCCATTATGGTTTGGTCCATTCGAATCGTGAGTCATAAAAATAATACTTTTTATGTTGGAGAATCTGCTGCAGTGATTTGTTGGATGCGCCCGTGAATGGCCAATTTTCTCAAGCCATTTCCACTCCCGACCCAGGAAGAGAATACTATGTTGTATATATTGTATATAAGTGGTTTTATTGATTATTTTTGCAAAGAAAAGGTGCCGATAATTACCCGAGGTAGAAGCGCGTATAAAATAGAGAAGCAAAATGAAATACCGAGTGGTCTCGTGTTTCGACATGTCCGTGGATCTTTTGACATGCCGTCCCTGTGATGGAGCCGATAAGCCACATATTCCTTCTCCATTTAAATTTTAAGCCACTGTACTCTCCCAAAATCCATTTCCCAATGTTTTTGAGATCAAGAACCCCATGCTTCCGTTTAATTCTATTATCTCCGCCCGAAAATCTGCTTTATAATGCTTAAAACATGCATATTTTATATATTGGGCCGAAGCCCCCAAGTCCTAAGCCCCTCCCCTGTCGTCATCGTATGATCGGAGTTCGAAAACCGTAAGTTAAAAGGAAAAAGGGCTTATCGTTTTGTTTTTCGGGTGTCATGGTAGCCGTCCGATTAAAGACAGATCAACGGAGCGGCAATTAACCTGTATGGCGGTCCCCACACATGTGCCCCGCACTCCCAGACCGGCGGTATAGCCCGCACCACTTCCACTGGGCTGGCGGTTTTGGACCCAACGCCAACGATTCCACATGGGATGTGCCGCGTGCCCTTGGTACGAGCGGGAAACCGCTCTCTCCCCGCGCATTAATCTTCAGCCGATAGCTAGGCAGCGGGATTCACGAAGACCGTTGGATCTCCCGATCTCCATCCAACGGCGGAGAGGTAACAAAACCGTCCGCTCGTTAATATGTACCTGCCACGTCCTATGGCCCACCACCGTGTCACTATCACCCGCTTCCACCCGTTGATTCTTCTGCCACGTCGTCCCCCCGCTTGTCCCTCGTGTGCCTACGTGTCTCGCCCCCGTACATCCGTAAGATCCCTCTGCGCCAATATATATATATATATATATATATATATATATATATATATATCTGTGTGTGTGTGTGTGTGTGTGTGTGTGTGTGTGCGTTTTTATGCTTTTCATTTATATTTACCGCCAGTCTTTCCTCCCGACCCGACTGTGTCACATTTCGTCCATGTGTGAAAACCTCCATTGTTTTATTTCACCACCCTGAGTATTCCCTTCTGCAGTCTGCGTCCACATTATCTCTTCCATTTCCACCTCCCTCACTCCCGCCTTCATCCGTGTCTGTTTTTCTAACAGTTTCGGGGTTTTGCAGGTTTTAAAATAGTAGAAAGAGCGTTTTGATTCGTCGCTTCTATTTCAAGAACATACTAGAAGACGATTTCCTATGGGTGAAATTTAATGCAAGAAGCTGGAGTTGGTGCGTGAAATGACCGCCATTAAAGGAAACACAGCTATGGATTCTCAGAACCCTCCAGAGAAATTCGCCCTGCATTTAAGATCCGGAATTCAAATTCAAGGCTAAAAGGCCGAGGGTACAGTACAGGCACGCAGATTATTCCAAATCTCTCACGGAAGCAGATTTTCTCTTAGCCAAAAGGATCACAGTGTACATATATTTTATTATTTCTGTCTTGTACATAAGGAGATTTTTATCTCCCAGCATTTATTCCTTCAGACAGATTGTTAGGTATATTCACTTATAGCTAGTCATTCATAGAGAAGGCGCGAGTGTTTTCTGCCTTGTATTCAAAATGAGTAATTAATTGTGCCTCGTCTCCCTCCTCCTCTAGAAGTTTCTGTCTTCTCTATAAATACTCGAAAATAAGACATTGTAAAGGTTCCAGATTTCTGTCAGCAAACTGTGCAGCGAGAAGACTACTGTATTCATCTTGTAACATTTATGTATGAAGTTTCAGAGCCCGTAGGGTCTCAGTGAGGAGGGGTTATGACTGTATTGAGGATTCTGGTCTTTGGTATCTCACAGTATGTAACTTTTCTTATGTGTTAATATATCATCTTTTTTCATGCAAACTTTCTTCCTGTATCATGTTCTAGAATGCGAGTGGCTCACTAGTTTGCAGTAAGGATTCATCTTAAGTGGTGCCCTTTCTGGAATTAGTCAAGCGCTTTAAATAGGCCTAGGAGTGGTATACTGTTCCATGTTCACTCTTTTTCATAATTTCTGCTATATTAGTGGCTTAAGGATTCGTAAATTGATGCGCCCTTCTGCCAGTAATATCTTCTCATGTTTCCTCACTGCTTGCACATCTTAATACTTGATCTCTGTGATATATTATTGAATCGGCCCTCTTTACAGTTAAGCGGTCTCTTAACTGTCTGATACTTTTGTGCTGAGGTCTTACTTGATGTCTTTACATTACTCCTATCCTTGTATCAGCCTCTGAGAGAGAATTTGGACCAATTCAATCTGATTCAATTTCCTTGTTTAGAACAAGAGATAGTAGGTGAGTCCCTTGGACTGACAACCCAAACTATAAAGGACTCCTTGCTATATTAAGATGTCCTAGGCACTGGTCTATGGAAACTCTAGGCTGTCTCTAGGAGGGTGACAAAATCATCCACAACATCTTTCCGGCGCCGTTGCCGGGGACCGAATTCAAGAATATCCGTTTCCCTGGGTTCGACATCTCATATTCACTCTCTAATCAGGTGAGCACAGAGAGGTGAAGAGTTGCAGATTTCTCACCTTGGCAACTCCACTGGTATTTACTTGATAAATTTTATTGGAAGTCCTGGCTTTCCGGAAGCCCCATTTGAGGTCGGATACCTCCCAGCCGAAAACACCCGTGTCTGACCCGGAAAAGATCATTCATAGAAGAGCTTGGAAAGAGAAGAAGTCAGTTCGTTCCGGAAATCCTGAATATTCCGTTGAAGATCATCCGCCCTCTTCTTCTCAAGAAGTTAGAACAGAAAAATCCGAGTTTCACTCGGAAACTCCACGTAGAGGAATTACCTGGATTGAAGGAGAATCTCATCCTGCTTTCGAGGCTGAAGAAATTAAAGAGGTCACAGAAGTAGCTGCTGTTAACCGTGAGTTATTCCCATCTACACCTCAGGCTTCTGTGCAATATATTCCCATTGTTATACATACTCCGCTTCCTCCTACTCCTCTCCCTTCATCTGTACCTCAAATTGTTGTGCAACCCCGCCTCCTCCAATGGCTAATGTTCCTGCTTTTCTATTGAACAAATATGCGCCTCTGGCCTTACCCCAAGTGCTGAATGATATGCCGCAGGATTACCTGAAGATTTTGCCAAGATTTAATGGGGAGAATGAAGTTGATGCTCAGAAGCACCTCGAGATCTTCTGCTCTTTTGCAGAGAACTTAAATGTTGAGCATCTGGATGTGGTTTTGAGATTATTCATGCAATCCTTGGAGGGTGAAGCCTGAAAATGGTTCAAGACATTGGCAAACAATTCAATCACCACCTGGGACCAAATGGAAAACGCTTTTCTCAGGAAGTGGGGAGAAAAGAAAGACCAAGGGCAGTGTCTCGTTGAATTTAATACGCTAAAGAAGAAACACAACGAGGGAGTGGCAGAATTTATCAAAAGGTTTAATAAATTATATCTAAACCTTCCTGCTGATATGAAACCTCAACAAGCTGCTGCCAAAGTTGTTTTCATTGCAGCTTTTGATTCTGATTTTGGTTTCTCTCTGCGGGAAAGAATGCCTGTTACCCTAGATGATGCTCATACAGATGCTCTAGAGTTGGAAGCAAATTTCGCTGCCACTGGGAAGTTGAAAGGAAAAATAGAACAGGAAACTAGAAGAAAAGGTAAAGAAGAGGTTTCTACCTCCAACCAAGAAAAGGATTCAGATAAAATGGACGAGATAAGCAAGATGATAAAGAAGATGGTCAAGATGGAACTGGAAGCCAAAAATGCAGCTCCCAAAAACTATTACAACGCTCCAAACAGAGGATATAATCCTCAGTACAGAAAGCCTCCATTGCAAATATTGCCAAGAGAAGCGAAAGAACAGCAAGATCAGGTACCTCATCCCTTGTACCTGGAAGGACCAGCAGATGAATCCACTGGAGATGCAGCCTATGGATTAGAAGATTCAAATCTGGCTTTTTCACACAACGATGATATGGAGTGCCCCCTGCAAGATGAAGATGAAGAAGCAGAGATTGACCATTACTGCAAGCAATTTGCTGATTTCATGGAAGCCCAATTCAACGTCAAATATGATCTCAGATCCTCAAGGAAGAGGACCAGAACTTAGGAGCAAGAAGAAGAATCACCTCAGAAAGAAGCATCTGCTCAAAAGGAATCAGCAGCAAAGAGAGGCGTAGAAAAAGGTAAGAATCTTCTGAGTACCCCCTTGCAGTCTAATGATCAGATTCCCTCTTCTTCTAAAATAGTCACTCCTCCTAATACCGAGCCAGTGTCAAAAGAAGTCAAGTCTTCAGCTGAGAATAAAGAGTTAAAAGAAGCTGTAGTAGAAAAATCCGCATCTGCTTTCAATTTGCGAAAAGAGCTTGAAAAGATTAAGATTCCTGTCCCCCTGACTGAATTATTGAAACAGCCTGTATATCAGTATCAAGTTACTTCTTTCATACACCCTCCTGAACTACCCATTGCACCTGATAGTTTAAATCTTCAAGAAGAGAGACCAATGGTAGTCTTTGGCCCACAAGTCGAGGAGATAGATCCTTCTACTCCTCCCTTTTACGTGTCCCTAGTCATCCATGATCTGCTGCTACACAACTGTATGTTAGATTCTGGGGCTTCCCATAATCTTATGCCTTTATCTGTCATGGAGCAACTAGGGCTGCAAATTACAAGACCATATAAAGATTTATATTCATTTGATTCTAAAATGGTTAAATGCTTGGGAATGATAAAAGATTTAGTGGTCAATTTAGCTCAAATCCCAGCAAAAAGTGTGGTCATGGACATTGTGGTTGCTGATATCCCAACCCGCTTTGGCATGCTATTGTCAAGGTCCTGGGGTACAAAGATTGGGGGATCAATTAAATTGGATTTAACATATGCTATTGTCCCAGTCTTTGGAGGTCAAGAAAGGAGGTTATATAGGGAGACCAGATTTTTCAAAACGGTAACCAAGGCTGACTGCTCAGATAATTCCCCAGTTTATAACAAAGAGGGAGACTTTTCATGTTTAATGTTGGAAGAAAATCAGGATTATGCACATGAGCCCCTTTTTGGTCAGTTCCAGGCTGAGCAGCCTAAAGAAGAGCAGGAATCGGGACTTTGGACTTTACATTTTGATGGAGCTAATTCTAGAGAAGGCAATGGAGCTGGGGTATTATTGATTTCCCCTACAGGAAAATGGGTGCCACTGTCTTTTAAATTGGAATATGAGGCTACAAACAATGTATCTGAGTATGAGGCATTATTACTGGGGCTGCAGACAGCTAGAAACATGGGCATCCACTGTCTAAAAGTGTTTGGAGACTCTGAGCTAGTCGTAAGGCAGATTAAAAATGAGTGTCAAACTAAGCACCCTCGGCTCAGAGCATATAGAAATGAAGTATGGGACATGATAGAAAACTTCTTTTCAGCATTTAACATACAGTTCATGCCCCGGGAGAAAAACAGAATAGCAGATTCTCTTGCGGTAGCTGCCAGTACTTTCCGTCCTCCTCAGAACCCACTCCTAAGATATGAGGTGGAGGTACGTTACAGACCATCCATTCCAGACAATATAAAGCATTGGTAGGTATTCGAAGATGATGAACAGATGAAAAGATTCATAGAGACTATGGGAGAATTCTCCAATATGGAGATTGATGATAATGGAGAAGAAGAAGTTGAAAATATTGCTGAAAATAAATGGGAAGAAAGAATAGCAGGTAGTAAAGTGCTGCAGCTAAAGGGTAATGTCATACCCAAAGGGTTGGTACCACTAGAGAAGTTGTTCAATAAAGATGACGTACCCGTGCAGCCAAATAAAATAGTAGAAGATAATCAAGTAGAAGATTTGAATCTGGGTACTTCCACCGACCCCAAAATTGTTAAACTGTCCAAAAGGGTCCCAGAAGAATACAAAGAAAAGTATTTGAAGTTGTTTCAATCTTACAAAGATGTTTTTGCTTGGTCCTACGAGGACCTAAAAACTTTTGATGTAAATATTATACAGCATAAGATTCCGTTGAGGGAAGACGCAAAGCCATACAAACAGAAGCTCAGGCAAATAAATCCTTTGCTTCTTCCTTCTATTGAAAAAGAAATCAAGAAGTTGTTGAAAGCCAAGATAATTGTACCATTAAGATACTCAGAATGGATAGCGAATCTTGTTCCTGTCCGAAAGAAGAATGGAGAAATAAGGTTGTGTGTAGACTTCAGGAATTTGAACAGAGCATCTCTCAAAGATAACTATCCACTGCCTAAAATGGACCACATCCTGCAGAAAGTGGTGGGAGCATCCAGAATGTCAATGATGGATGGATTTTCTGGTTATAATCAGGTGGCCGTGTTCCCAGAAGACCAGAAGAAGACTGCATTCACTACACCATGGGGAACCTTTATGTATGCTAGGATGCCATTCGGATTAATCAATGCAGGAGCTACTTTTCAGAGGGCAATGGACATAGCCTTTGTCGGAGAACAGGACAAGTTCTTGGTGGTGTATCTTGATGATATCACAGTATTCTCAAAGAATGATGATGAGCATATTGAGCATTTGAGAAGAACTTTTGAAAAATGCAGAAGGTATGGCCTTTCTCTTAACCCCCAAAAATCCTTGTTTGCATTAGATGAAGGAAAACTCTTAGGGCATATCGTGACTAAATATGGTGTAAAAATTGATCCTAAGAGAGTGGAAGTGATAAACAACATTCCTTTGCCAAGAAATAAGAAGGAAGTACAAGTGTTTTTGGGGAGAATAAATTTTTTGAGAAGATTCATTCCTAACTATGCGGAGATAGTTAGGCATATAACCAATATGTTGAAGAAAGATAGTGAAGTCAAATGGTCCCAGGAGTCTAGAGATGCATTTACAAGGATAAAACAGGCATTTGCAGAAGCTCCTGTACTAGCAGGACCAGATTATAAGAAGCCATTTATGATTTTCTCATTTGCTTCACCTCATACAATTGCTGGAGTGTTATTACAGAAGAATGAAGAGGGATATGAACAACCCATAGCATTCTTCAGTCAAGTGCTGTATGATGCTGAATTAAAATATAACATACTGGAGAAGCAGGCATATGCCCTGGTAAAGTCCCTAAAAGCTTTCAGAGTTTATATTTTGCAATCTCACATTACAACTTATGTCCCTACAACAGCAGTCAAAGATATTCTTGTTCAGGGAGATAGCGAAGGTAGAAGAGGAAGATGGATTGCAAAAATCCAAGAGTATGATTTAGACATAAAGCCTACTAAATTAATTAAAGGACAGGGACTTGCCAAGATGTTATCTGAATCCAATCACCAAGCTTTGGGCATTAACCTCTCCGTGATAGCAAATGAAGAATCAGAACAAGGAGAAGAGAGACATGGACTAGAGATGGCTACTCAAAAGATACACATGAAATATTTAACTAGTCCATGGTACAAAGAAATTGTTGAATATCTGTTAACACTTAGTTGTCCTCCAGGATGTGACAAGGTAAAATATAGAGCTGTAAGGATGAAATCTCAGAAATATGCCATTGCCAATGGACAGCTCTATTGGAGAGACCCTCTAGGTATATTGCTGCTATGCCTCACAAAGAATGAAGTGCAAAATGTAATGACAGAGTTTCATGAAGGGATATGTGGAGGGCATTACAGCTGGAGGGCTACAACACATAAGATTTTGAGGGCTGGTTTTTACTGGCCAAAACTATATTCAGATACTTTTGCTTGGGTCAAATCATGTGACAAATGCCAAAGGTTTGCAGAAAGACAAAAACTAGCAGCATTGCCCCTAATCCCTATTCACGTGAACGAACCATTTCAGAAATGGGGATTGGATTTCATAGGTGAGATACATCCCCCATCAAGTGGCCAACATAAATGGATTCTAACAGCCACAGATTATTTTACAAAATGGGTAGAAGCCATGCCAACCAGAAAAGCTACAGACGCCGTAATAATGAATTTTATAGAAGATAACATCATATCTAGGTTTGGTTGTCTTGCTAGAATTGTAACTGACAATGCACAAGCTTTTAAATCTGCTAGATTTGTCAATTTCTGTCAAAGATATAATATCATCCTGACTCATTCTACAGCATACTATCCACAGGGAAATGGTCTAGCAGAATCATCTAATAAAACCCTGGTGAGAGCCCTGAAGAAAACAATAGCTGAAAATCAGAAAAACTAGGACTCTCAGTTGAAGTTTTCTCTATGGGCAAATAGGATAACCAGCAAAAGAGAAACAGGGAAATCACCCTATGAGCTGGTGTATGGCAGAGTAGTTTTGTTCCCTTTACAATTGGCATTGCCGGTAGCACGTTTTATGTAGGAAAACCAAGAAGAATCAGATGACATGATTAGAAGAATTAATCAGCTGATAGAATTGGAGGAAACAAGGAACCAGGTAGATCAGAGATTGATAGAATACCAGGAAAAAATGAAGAATGTCTTTGATCAGCACGCAAAAGATAGAAATTTTCAAGTTGGAGACCTTGTTCTTAGATGGGATGTTCACAGAGCAGAAAAGGGAAAGCATGCTAAATTTGATCCATTGTGGTTTGGGCCATTCAAGATAGCGCAGTTGGGAAGAAACAACACTTTCTATTTAGAAAATCTGTAAGGTGATTTGTTGGACGCGCCTGTGAATGGCCAATTTCTCAAGCCATATTTCCAATTCTGACCCAGGAAGAGAATACTATGTTGTATATATTGTATATAAGCAGTTTTGATGTTTATTTTTGCAAAGAAAAGGTGCTGATAATTACCTGAGGTAGAAGCGCAGATAAAATAGAGAAGCAAAATGAAATACTGAGTGGTCTGCGTGTTCTCGACATGCCCGTGGACGGACATGCCGTCCCCAGATGGATTCGATGTTGTACATATTCCCTTCTCCATTTAAATTTTGGCCACCAGCTCCTCTAAAATCCATTTCCAATGTTTTTGAGATCAAGAACCCCAATGCCTCCGTTTAATTTTATTATCTCCGCCCGAAAATTTGCTTTATAATGTTTAAAACATGTATATTTTATATATCAGGCCGAAGTCCCCAAGTCCTAAGCCACTTCCCTATCATCATCACATGATCGGAGTCCGAAAACCGTAAGTTAAAAGGAAAAAGGGCTTATCGTTTTGCTTTTCGGGTGCCACGGTAGCCGTCTGATCAAGTCAGATCAACGGAGCGGCAGTTGTATTGGGTGGCAGCCCCCGCGCGCAGCAAAACCGGCAGTATACCCCCCGCACCACTCTCGTCGGCTGGCGGTTTTGGACCGAACACCGGTGATTTCACACGAGACTTGACGCGTGTCCTTAGTACGAGCGGGAAACCGCTCTCTCCCCGCGCGTTAACCTTCAGCCGATGGCCGGGCAGCGGAATCTATCTGCTCTGCCCGATCTGCCTACCTCCATCCGACGGCAGATATGTACCAAAGCTGCTCGCCCGTTAATATGTACCTTCCATGTCCTATGGCCCGCCACCGTGTCACTGTCACTCGCTTCCACCCGTTGATTCCTCCGCCACGTCGTCCCCCCGCTTGTCCCTCGTGCGCCTATGTGTCTCGCCCCCGTACATCCGTAAGATCCCTCCGTGCCAATATATATATGTATGTACGTTTTTATTCTTTTCATTTATATTTACCGCCAGTCTCTCCTCCCGACCCGACTGTGTCACATTTCTTCCATGTGTGAAAACCTCCATTGTTTTATTTCGCCACCCTGAGTATTCCCTTCTGCAGTCTGCGTCCACAACATCTCTTTCATTTCCACCTCCCTCACTCCCGCCTTCATCCGTGTCTATTTTTCTAACAGTTTCGGGGTTTTGCAGGTTTTAAAATAGCAGAAAGAGCGTTTTGATTCGTCGCTTCTATTTCAAGAACATACTAGAAGATGATTTCCTATGGGTGAAATTTAATGCAAGAAGCTGGAGCTGGTGCGTGAAATGATCGCCATTAAATAAAACACAGCTATGGATTCTCAGAACCCTCCAGAGAAATTCGCCCTGCATTTAAGATCCATAATTCAAATTCAAGGCTAAAAGGCTGAGGGTACAGTACAGGAAGGTAGATTATCACCAGTCTCTTACGGTAGCAGATTTTTCCTCGGCTACAGGCACCACTTTGTATATATTTTATTATTTCTGTCTTGTATATAAGGATATTTTTATCTCCCAGCATTTATTCCTTTAGACAGATTGTTAGGTATTCATTTATAGTCAGTCATTCATAGATAAGGCGCGAATGTTTTCCGCCATTTTATCAAAACTGAGTTATTAATTGTACCTCATCTTCCTCCTCCTCCAGAAGCTTCTGTCTTCTCTATAAATACTCAGAAATAAGATTTTTGAAGGGTTCCAGATTTCTGTCAGCAAACTGTGCAGCGAGAAGACTACTGTATTCATCTTGTAAGATTTCTATATGAAGTTTCAGAGCCCGTAGGGTCTCAGTGAGGACGGGTTATAACTCTATTGCGGATTCTGGTCTTTGATGTCTCATAGTGTGTAACTTTTCTTATGTGTTAATATATTATCTCTTTTCATGCAAATTATCTTCTTGTATCATGTTCTAGAATGCGAGTGGCTCACTAGTTTGCAGAAAGGATTCATCTTAAGTGGTGCCCTTTCTGGAATTAGTCAAGCGCTTTAAATAGGCCTAGAAGTGATATGCTGTTCCATGTTCACTCTTTTCATAATTTCTGCTATATTAGTGGCTTAAGTATTCGTAAATTGGTGCGCCCTTCTGCCAGTAATATCTTCTTATGTTTCCTCACTGCTTGCACATCTTAATACTTGATTTCTGTGATATAGTATTGAATCAGCCCTCTTTACAGTAAAGCGGTCTCTTAACTGTCTGATACTTTCATGCTGAAGTTTTACATGATGTCTTTACATTACTCCTATCCTTGTATCAGCCTCTGAGAGAGAAATTGGACCAATTCAATCTAATTTCCTTGTTTAGAACAAGAGATAGTAGGTGAGTCTCTTGGACTGACAACCCAAACTATAAAGGACTCCTTGCTATATTAAGATGTCCTAGGCACTGGTCTATGGCAACTCTAGGCTGTCTCTAGGAGGGTGACAAAATCATCCACAACAGAATTTACTCCTATCCTTGTATCAGCCTCTGAGAGAGAATTTGGACCAATTCAATCTAATACAGTTTCCTTGTTTAAAACAAGAGATAGTAGGTGAGTCCCTTGGACTGACAACCCAAACTATAAAGGACTCCTTGCTATATTAAGATGTCCTAGGCACTGGTCTATGGCAACTCTAGGCTGTCCCTAGGAGGGTGACAAAATCATCCACAACAGCAAACATGCCGTAAGCGCAGACAGCGTTTTACAAATAGCGCACACAGCGTTTTAAAATGGCTCATAGTCCGCGTATATGACAGCGTGAGCAGACAACGTATATGAAATCCGGCAATGATATAACAGTGATAGCCTATATGATGCAACAGTGATAGCGCTGTATGGATAGCGCAGACAGCTTGATATAGCAACGTGCAGAGTCGAGGGGCGGAAATGAAAAAGAGGGAGCGCCGTGGAGTTTGGAGCAGCCTTTAAAAAAAATGGAGGGGCGTAATGCAATGATATTATATGCAGTGGGAGCGTGTATCATTCGCTGCGGATATATATAAATAATGCAGTCAACCTGTATTGCTCTTCAGGCAGGAATGGCGTTCACAATTTTGTCAGTCGCTCCAGTGGGTACGCAACCTTCAGAGGTTAGAGGATTTATTTCTTTTGACAGTGGTTCTGGCTCGTGACAGAGGGCACTAACTGGTGGAGGGCGTTAGCTGTTATAACGCAGAAATGGTAATATAAATGAATGGAGGGCGGTGTGGTATGTCTGGATGGGGCGTAGACCAGTGAGGTATATACAATGCTATGTATATTGAATGATGGAGGCGGTGAATGCGTTGGGTAGAGTGAAAAAGGCGTTGGAATGTATGAAAGGATGCTCTTCAATGCAGTGGATTGAAGGAATAGATAGAGTTGCAGGACTGCTGGAATTCCAGAATGGCAGAGCCTGCAGTTTTCAGAAGCTGCAGGAGCTAGAGCTGCAAATGTCAGGAATATTAGTGGAAAAAAAATGCAGAATAACAGTCTAGCAATTAAGAGCAGCAAAAAACTATTAAAAAATATTGACTGAGCAAAGGAGAGGGAGTCACACCACAGGGCAGTAATGCCAATAGTGGAGCTGGCTCTGATACCATGTCAAACCAGGAGGTAACTCCTCAAAATCAGAATGTGTATTAGCTGAAGAATGTACATGCTTTTATAGATGGGAGGTGAGGCTATTGGGATTCATCTCCCAATGAGTCTTGGCCTTCCTTATTTCCTAATATTAAATAATATACAAAAATACATATGCACACCCATCCATAGGATTAGGTGTCAACACTACACAGTATTCATCATAAGGAACTTCAGGATCATGGACATGAAGTGAACAGGGTGACAAATTACTGTGTAATAGCCTTGAGGCTATATCAATGCTAAATTCATATCAGATTCAATGAACTAGAGCGAGGCACTACAGGTTGCTCCCACAATGTCATGAGATTTCCTCCTATCTAGAAAACAAAATTAGTCCTTTGATATTAGTCCTTTCATAGATCATATTAGAAAACTAATGAAAGTAAAGAACTTGGAGCCTGCATATGCAATGCACTCCATCTTGCAAGCATTTGGACCCTAGGTTGACAATTCAATGCACAACTACTTTGAAAAAACTCGTTGCACAATAATAAGGTAATTAAATATATTGTCATTTTTGACAAAGTTTCCAACTTAATGAGAATTATGACCTAAAAACGAGTACTCTAGCCATAAATGCCCATATTTTTGTGTAAAAAACATGAACAAATCACCCCGAAATGCAAAAGTGGTGATGCAAGATCACCATTTTTTTCATTTTAGGGTTAAAATTCCAACAATTTTCAACCATGGCACTAAAAACAAAATATCATGTCTATAAAAGACATAAAAAATTACCTCTAAATTCAAAAGTGGTAATGTGGCATCACTATTTTTTTAGAATTAAAATTACAATATTTTTCAGCCATGACATTAAAGTTCAAATATCATGAATATAAAAAACTTTAAAATTCACCTAAAGCATAGAGTGAGTATAACCATAGAATTTTTTATTCTTTTATTTAATACTAAACTTTATAGCTCATTTGAAATCTTAGCCTAAGACAACTTGGACTATTGCAACCAAAACTTAAAAATCAATCATCAAATTAAAACGTACCTCTACCAATAACACCTCCTTTCAATGGGGCATTAAAATTGCAACATTTTTTAACCATTATTTAAAAACTTATCACTAGTATACTCAAAATTATAAAAAACATCATTAACTAAAAAAATCATCATAACATAGAATTTTTTAATTAAAAATAAAAATAAAAATTACAGAACTAAAAGAAAAATTAAACAACAAAGTTTAATGCAATTTAAAATAATTTTTTAAACAACAATATATGTGTAATTGAACCTAAAAGTAAGTAGTTAGATTGTTTTGGTTTTTATATAAATAATATTAACAAAATATATATATATATATATATATATATATATATATATATATATATATATAATTCTTAAAAACTTAAAAATAAATCCAACACACACAAAACACATACAAAAATACACATCAAACAATGGGGAGTAATGCCTAGCTTCACCCACTTTCCCCCTCTCCCCCAGTTGGTAACCTACAAGATGGTTAACCTACAACATGACGTGCACAAGAAGATAGCATGTCATGTGGAGGGTTGGGAAATGTCCCCTCTCCCTTAGTGGACAATCCAATGGATGGTTAGCCTACAACATGGTTCACACAAAAGCATAGTATGTTGCGTGGAGGGTAATCCAATGTCGACAACCCAAGAGAGAGTTAGCCCGTAGCATGGTGTAATATCCCTACTCTAACTCTCGTAAAATTTAATATATTTACAAGTGAATATTTCACGAATTTAATGAGTGGAAAGAATCGGTCAAATTACCAGGTTCTTGTAGATATATTGAAATATCCATTCGACGTGTATAAAAGCATTGTTAACAAGTAGTTACAATCAAGAATTAGTTAAAGTACAATTTGTAACCACCAGTTGGTTCATACTTCTCTTGATTGATACATGATCCTTTTTCCATTCGGATCTTGTCAGAGACTAGGAGAGTTTTAGGATAAAGGTGGGGGAGCATGAGAATTCCCAGAAACATCAAGTAATTAGGCCAAATTACACCCTGTAATTACATCGACTGATGTAAGTATGTTATTTATCTTGAATATATGGATTGTTCTTTCTAGACAATAAACACATATTCTGTTGTATATAAAATTGTTTAATGCATTAACTAAGGGATGTATATGATTGTTGGGTGTGTTGGACATTAAAAGGTTATTAACTTATTATGAGTGTGTTGAACTGTAATTTGAGTTCAAAGGGATGAATGGATTAAAATGTGATATTGATTACTGAGCTAGCCTTCAATGTATTGTGCTTAGTTTCTAAACAATATGTCAACCCTTGGAATATATTGAGTAAAGTGCCCGGCTTTTAGTTACATTCATCTTGAAGCATGTGGAATGTACCAAAGACTACATCCAACCTAAATAATTTATTGATGATTATGCCCAACTTTGATCGATTGAGTCAACCATTAAGCTATTGTCCTCCAATATTCAATGATTATGGAAACAAACAAATGATTATGCCTAGTTTTGTTTGAATGTGTTCAGTCACTAAAGGTATTTGTCGATTTTATAGAATGTAAAAATAAAGCATTCAGGTTTGTAAAGAATGTTGTAACGAAGAATGATTGGTAATTGAACAAACCGTAACCGATATGGAGGAGCATATAGTTTAAGGAATTACATGTTGATTTGAGATTGGTAAATGGTTTTAATGTTGGTATGAGTAGGATAAAACACGCTTCAAGTTCAATGGAGGTGTTAAATTTTGATGAGATGTGGCTTTATTTGAGTGGAAAATCGTTGGTTGTTTTAAAAATCGTTGATTGTTTTATGAAGCCATTTTCTTATTGGGAGGCACGAATACATTATGGTATGGGTAAAGTGGCATCAAAGATCCACTTATCTAAATCTGGAGTCGTAGTATTGGTATGCCTTGCATGTTTGTTTACTATGACTAGTGCAATTCGAATTAGTGGTGCAAATAAAAGCCAAGAAGTGTCATGTCGCTACACTACACTAGAGAGATAAGTAACTTGCCCATTTTCTTGAAAGAAGAATATATGTGTTATTTTGTTAGTCTACTCAAAGAGTTCTTGGAAGGAATACATGGAAACTCTGCACATAAGAAGATAAAGAAGCCATGAAAAGACTAGTTATTGGTCAAATTTCTTGGAAAGTAGATGTTTTTAATGGCTATTTTGTTTATATCTCTTTTTGAGAACAAGAACATGTATTTGCATGCATGAAAACAATATCAATGAGTTATATTTCTTGAAAATAAATGTGCTTTTACATGCATGGATAAACAACTATTGAGTTAGATTTATTTAAAAGAATATATGATTATTTTTATTAGTTTCTTGAAAAGAAGAACATGTGCTTATACACACATAAATAAAAATATAATGTTAAGTTCTTGGAAAATAATATGTATGAGGTGCACAAAACAATAGCCATCGTGTTGATTTCTTTTAGAAAGAATATCTGTTTATTTCGCTACCATCTTGAAAAGAGAAATGTGTTTGCATATTGAAGGAATGACTGTTATGCATTTGATTCCTTGAAAAAGAAATGTGGTTTTTCATGCTGTATTTAGTTAGCTTCCTTTGGAAAGAAAGATGTGCTTTGCATGCAAGAAGAATAACTATCATGTTAATTTATTTTGGAAAGAACAAGTAGTTGCATGCAAGAAATGATAATTATTATGTTAGCTTTATTTTGGAATAGAGCATGTGTTTTTCACATAAAATAGCTATTGTGAATAGCTCTTCTTTAAAAAAGATGATGTTGGAAAGAACATGTAGTTGCATGCACAAGAATAACATATTACGTTTGTTTTGTTTTGAAAAAGAACATGCATTCGCATGTATAAGAACAATATCTATTTGATTAGTTATTTTGGAAAATAATACATAATTATATATATAAAGGAATAACTGAGGGGCTAGTTTCTTTTGAATAAAGTTTATATAATTACATGTATGAAGATCAAAGCTAAGATGCTAGTTGTAGTGGTTTGTTTTGGAAAAGAGTGTGTGCTTGTGCTAGGAGAATGTTAGTTAATGTGGTATTTATTTTATAGAGATGCTTTGACAATCATATGCTTATAATTAATGTATGTGCAGTGTCGTTAAAGGAAGCATGTTGTGATATTTTGTTTACGTTTCATGTATGCACATGAATAGATGTTGAAGGATCACTAGTATAATTTATTATTGGTTTGATTAATATTTGATCTAATCATGATATCAAAGGTTGTTGAAAGTAGCAGTTGCAGGAAAAAACTTCGATGTATGCAAAATATGGATTATGTTTAACATTGTGGCAAGCAATATACTAGTGGTCTACACAAATTGAAGGAACTTCAACTACCTGGTAATCCAATGATGGGATGAACCAAGCCCCATAGACACAACGATCAAGGATTTGTGGGTAAATGATATCATGATGAAATGTAATAACTTATAGCTAGTTATGTTGTATTTAAGATGATATTTATTGTAATATTTTATGACAATGGCCAAGGGATCAACTCCCCTATAATTCATTGAGTGAGGGGTGAACACTCTCATGAGCGTTTAATAAAAATTAAACATTTTTTGGATTTCACCCTATGGGGTTTCCAGTGTATATCATTGTTCAATGATGTGTTTTCCTATTGAGTCATTCTAATGATGTTTGTTTATTGCATGACATGACCTTACATTATCAAGTATGTGATTAACTAACCTAGTTAAAAGAATCATCAAAATGATGCAAGGTTACATGAGGAAGCTTATGGTATTACACCGCAAAAATGGTTGTTATGTTATGCAAATTACTATCCCAATCCTAAATTTTACTTTATGTAATGATGAAGATTTAACCTAATGGTTAGTGAAGGAATATGGAATGAGTAATTTGGAAAGTTACATGTTGATAAATTCCGCAAAAAAAACTATAATCCTATGTGTTTTCATGCGAAGTTTACCGGGGGATGTTACACATGGCATGTGCAAGCAACACAACCCGTTGTGTGGTGTGAGCCCACAACATGGCATGTGCGATCAACACAACGTGTCATGTGGAGGGGCCCCCATGCAACTAGTTGTACTACTTGCATATGCCATGTTGCAGGCTAACTGTCCCATGGGTTTTCGATGGAGGGAAGGGGGATTGGGGATGATGCTTTGCCCTCCATGTGATAGGTTGTGCTACTCACACATGCCATTGTATGGGCTAAACATCTTGTGGGTTGTCAAACAATAGAAAGGGGCCTTGAGGGCATTGCTCAACATTACCCCAATATTTTGATGTGTTTTTTTAATATATTTTAAATTTGTGTTTTATTTTTTTAAATGGTTTTTCTTTTTAAATTCATTTATTGTTTTAATTTTCTAAATTTTTATTTATTTATTTATTGAAACAAATTTATAGTTTTTTTTGTGTGTGTAAATCAACGGTTTCCATTAATTCACATTCATGTTACATCGTCAAAGGCTCCATAAACCAAAACTAAATGCCTCATTCCTACCGGACTTGTTGAGCCAAAGAAGAAAACAAAACCACATTACAAACAAGCTAATGACACTGGAAAGTCATAGAACGATAACCAAAGATAACAAAAAAATCCCAAGTACCTTAAAACAACCGATTTTCATAACTTTTTGGGATGGAGAGCTAGAACTGGACCACCTTTCTCATTAAATAGAGGCGAAGGATGATGGAACTCCTCATGGACATGAGCTTCTACATGTGTTATTCTACCTTCCAGGCTCGCTAATTTGTCATGGATTCATTTTTGTACCTCTCCTTAGCGACACCATCCTATATGTTAGTGTCAGTCAATTGTTCCTGTCACCAGTGATCAAATGGGCTCTTTAAAAATGTTTATTAGTGTTTCGAGTCAAATTTTTATGGTTTCAGTAGGTCTTGAAATACATTTTGGTCACTAGCTAGTGGTGTCTAGGACTATTTCTACTCCTTACAAAAATTTCACATGATGGTCATTATCATCTCTCAGTTGGATGAGTCATCATTACAAGGTATTCATATTCATTTCAGTCATGCCATCATGGTCTTCATCCAGCTCAGTGTCTCCATTAGGTCATTAGGGTTTCAGTCATCAAAATCAATCATTTCATGCATAAATCCGACAAATGATGGAGTGGAAGTAGGGAGATTGCTCAATAAAGTTTGTTTCAAGTGTAATTTTTATTAAACATTATGTAATAAGTTACTAAAGTTCCTCAGTTGCATATAAATTTCCTAAGATACATACTTTTCAAAGCAAAATGAAAAAACACGTGGTGGGCCATCCCACTACTATGACGAAAATTGACCATTACAAGCTACAAAAGACCATTTCAAAGTCATTTTCTCATTCATCTCATTGAAAAAGAGCTGTCACCTATCAACAAGTGCTTCCTCAACAATTTCAAGCTCAAAATACACTCCAAAAGTGATAACAAGCAACCTTGCTACGTTTTCTAGCCTGCACGCTACGTTTTCCTCTCAACATTGTGTTTTCTATCCAATTGGAATCAAATCATTTTTTGAAGGTTTCTGAAGGTTATCAAGGTGTCCAACATCATTGTACAAGTAAGTACAACCCAATAACCCCTCCTTGCAGCTAAGTTTTCTTGTTTCAGAGTGTAAACCCTCCATTGGTCCCTACCCTACGTTTTGGTAGTTGGCCCATCTTTTCAAAGTTTTCAAGATAAACACACTTTCCCATAGAATTTTTACCCTCCCTCACACTCAAAACCCATCTCCCCTAGCCTTCACACACCCTCACTCTCATCCCTTAAGCCCCAAACCCTAAACCCTAGCTTAATTCCCATACCCATTTCACCCCATTCTACTTATTATCATTCCCTAAGACCCCTATCCACCTCCCTAAATTTCCCTACTCCCATTTCCCTTCCCTAACCCCCTCATCCTATCCCTTCACTCCCCTCCCCTATTTTGTCCCACTAGGGTTTTACCCTTGCAAACTATCAAATGGAGGAGAAAAAGCCCTATAACAAAGGATGCCATGTGCATAGGTATGAACCACTCAACCCAGATGAAATAATGTCCTGCCCACTTGCCACACAATGCTTTCAAAATGTTGGGTGCATGAAGTTTTGTGAGAAAATTGAAATAGTCCAATACCATGCCAATCTCACTAGTTTGTTTGCCACTCACCTCAAAGGAGACAAAGTCACAATTGCAGTTGTCACCTTCACAATCATAGCTGAAGCCATAGCTAGAGCAACAAGGATACCAAACAGTGGTGAGAGGTGGTTCAAAAACCTAGATTTGGACATGCAAAATTATAGACCTTACATCAAAGCTCATTACAAAGATAACATCAGGAAATTTTTTCCTGTTGATCAACTTCTTGATAGGTTGTCTCCATTGATGAGGGTCATCATGAGGTACATTACATGCGAGGGAAAATACACCTTTTTGTACAAGTATCATATCAGATTTCTCATGCACTTCACAGGGATAAAGCCTCTTAACCTATCTTATTATCTTCACAAGAGCTTGATCAAGATGGCAGGGAAGGTGCATCATAGACAAAGTAATAACAAAGCCAGTCTCTTTCACCATGCACTAATCAATATCATTGTATTGCACCATATTGAGGAGAAGAACATCACTTGGGAGACATTCATTCAGTCTCATGACTTTGTGTCTTCTGCTAGTCAAACAACTAGCCAAGACATATCATCAGCTACACCATCAACACCATCCAGACATATGGAGATTGGTTCATCTAGCAGAGTTTCAGTGAAGAAGCCCTTGAGGGCTAAGGTGCTTATGTTTTCTCCACAAATTGTGGAAGGGGCCAAGCCTACATCAGTAGCACAGAGATCACCAGCACAACATGAGCCACTTTTGCAAGATGAAGGACCATCTCATCTTGAAATTGACAGGAAATATTTGGAGAGAGAAGAAGATCAGAGATCCATAGATCAGGTAATCATGGAGAAATATAATGAAATTAGAGAGCTCAAGGACAGCTTGTCCAAGGCCCACTTCATGATTTCATTTCATGAGCAGGAAAACATGCAGTTGAGGTAAGCTAATTGATTTTGAATAGACATAAGGTTGATGCTAGTAAAGGTGCAGTCAAAGGAAAATCCATAGTTCAGGTTGATGATTAAGATGAGCATGAAGAATAGGTCAGAAGGAACAGGCCAAGAACTAGAGGCCTAAAGAGAGCACTTCAGCAACAAAGAGAGACATTTCCGCCTAAGGCATATATGACAGTGGATGAGCTTATATTAGCAGATATTGAGAAAGACAAATAATATTGGCTAGATAGAGTCAATGGGCACTTGGAAAAGCTCCTAAAGAGGGATAAAAGAGACAACAAATTGCAGACACACATGGCTGCTCATTAATATACTTGGAATCAAGTCAACCAGGTCAAAGTCAAGCAGTGGAAAGCAAAACTAAAGGAAACCCTAATCAAGAAAAAGGAGAAGGGAAAGTTGGATCTTCTTGTTGGTGCTTCCCTCGTTGCTTGACATACCATATCAGGCCTTCATGGAGCATGCCTAGACCAATTTTGAGCAAATTTCAAAAAAAAATTGTGAAAAGTCAATTTTTGTGCATTTTGGCAATTTTGAAAAACAGGCATGCAGTCAAAAAGGTAGCGTGGCCCACGCTACGTTTTAATTGGAGAGATCCAAATGGCATAAGGTCTGCACCATTGGATTCATTTTGACCTCCACATCAATCCTATTTAGCCTAAGCTCCACTTCAGCCTCTTCTGGTAGGTCAAAAAGTCAGAAAACCACTCAAAAATGACCTTTCTGCCTTCTTTTTGAAGAGCACGATACCTTTTCAGAGTGACTGTGGGAGAATTACCTTTTGAGGGGCTAAAATTAGTCAATTTCAGTGCTTGAGCACTCGATTTTGTAGCCAAATAGAAGAGCTATCTCCAACATTTTTCAAATTATAATTTGGACTCCGGGAAGGCATCCAATTCTTAGTTTTCCCTCACAAGCTATGTTTTCTCCTCGTACGCTATGTTTTCTCCAGAATTCGCTATTTTTCTCCTGAATGTCATTTTCTAGAGTTGAATCGGTCTAGTTTCGCCTTCTCTCTTGTAGTTTGTCAATATTGATGATGTAATGATGTTTTGAGATGTAATTGAGCTAGTTAAAAGTAAATATGAGGTAGATACATGTGTGTACAAGTCATAAATGGTCAAACGAATTAGTTTTTCTAACTTAGGGAGAGTCTTGTTCACCTCCCTAGTCTTTAGGGTTTAGGTGAGAGGTTCATGAGATCAGTTCCTTGACTCATGGATTCGACCTTTGAGAATGGATAATTGATATTTTATCTATATGTATGCTTTTCTTGGTCATTTGACTGGTTGGACATTAGAGGTTTGAGATCATTGTAGCTTGTGCTTCGGCTTTAATTCAGAAATTTAGAGGAACAGTTGTAGCAATTATCTAGGAATTCATGTGCAGTGAGTTTTTGATGTTGTTTATTCTCTGTTATAGTCTTTTATGATTCATATATATATTATCTTTCCATGCCTTGCTTTCCTCAATGATCTTCCTAAAGGTTAGATAAGAAGAATTCTTTCGTGGCTCTGTTTTGTTTGGGAAAATCATTTCATGTTTATTTCCTTCAGTTTTAATGCATTCATGAATGTATGCTCATTAAGATCCTCTCCACTCTTTCAAACCCTACACTTCACCGAGAAAACCCTAATCCATCACTAAAGCATTGCTACCTTGCTCCGTTATATATTTGCAGTTGTAACCCTTTGATACATTTGACCTAGCTACCTGGTTTTCTTCCCTGATCCAGCAGTAAAACAATCAAACTTTCAAAACACTAGAGCTAACATAACTAGCCTAAAATATACTCCTCATCTAGTCAAACCCTTTGGTTGTGATCTCACAGAGAGATCCCTCTCTGGTTTGGTAGAGCTAGCTACCAAACTGAAAGCTTGGTTTGAGGTTACCTCCGTCGGCATCCATTCCTCAGCCTTGGGACGTTGTGGAGGCTAACACTATCCATAATATGTCATTAGTTCTATTGGAGATTGTTCATGAACCCTATAGCTTCATTCTTATCCTCGTGCCTGTCTCAAGTCAGCTGCTCCAAAAGAATTGTAATTTGTTGAAGGCACTTGTTGGTCCACCTCCTCCCCTAGGTCATAATTAACTTCATGGTGAATGGCACATTGGCCCAAATAAACATATTTATTTATTATACCTCCCGAAAAAATTATAAATTGTTTTTTATTTTGGTCAAATAACTTTGACTTTCATTTAGTTTTGAATTTTTTAAAAAGATTCTATAAATTTTATTAAAGCTTTGAAAAAAAATATTGGACTGAATATTTTGAAAACTAAAAAATAACTTTTAATTTTTTAAATCGTAAATTGTTTTTCTTAATTGCTTGGTGGCTATTTTTATGTGGTTTTAAATTGAATTATGAGATATAAAAATTATATTAAAAAATTAAAAAACAAAAATCTATTGGCCATGTATCATAATTTAGCATGCCATGTGGATAAGTCCCCACCATTTTTTATGCAAAAATTATTCGCAAGATTAGAAATTTCAAGTAGAAAAAAACAATTGTTATTTTTTTACTTTTTCATTAGTCATAAGCCTTTTTTGCTTGCTTTTTCTATTTCAATTTATTTCCTTCTCATTTTAAATTTTCTAATTTTAAAGGAATTCCTAATTACATTTATTTTCACCATGTGTTTACTAGTTTCAATGGAATTTCAAAATATGTTAAAACTCTCACATAGTAAAAGTTAAGGACTATAAATGTTTAACAATGGTGACGCAACATGATGGTCATGTCCAAGAATAACACTCTAATAGGGTGATGAATTGAACCGGTGACTTAACATTTAGGAGTGCTTTAACAATACATCTAATCATCATCTATCCAAGGCCCCCTTGACAATAAATAAATAAATAATTAATTAATTAAAACATTAAATAAATCTCTATTTTATTTTTAAAAATGATCAAATTAATAGTTTAAAAACATTTGTTATTTGTCCATTACTGTGCTATAATTCAAAATTTTCTATTTTGAAACATTTTCTTCATATAAATGTCGGTTTTAGTTATCTTGGAAAATTTTATATTTTAAATTGTTTTAGTTATTCTTGTCCTTTTCTAGTTAGCTTAAAAAATAATCAAGTGATTAAATTTGCTCATTGTAAGCTTTTTATTATTCCCAGATCGAGTTGCGAGCCGACGTAGTGGCTTCAATGGGATCCGAGCCAAGGACGAAGTAATAATGACAGAAATAACAAGGTGGCCAGGTGACAAACCTCATTTATCTCCCTGCATGTGAAAGGTGGTGATTAGCGATGTTAAGAGTTTTGGGAGGTGTGTTTTTCAATCAGCAAGTTTGGCTCTGAGGTCTTGTTTCAGAACTACTATGTGGTCATCTGCTCCAAGTAAGCAGTTCCTCTAGGCTCTAGGTGTGGTTTTATACGGGTGGCCCCTATGCTTCTTCATCTCTCAGTTGGAAAATGTTTGGTGCGAGTATGCTCTCTTCATTAATTCTAATTCTCTCCCCTCATGCATGGTTCTTTGTCATTGCGTGAACTTCATGATGGTTGTTTTTAAATTGAGAAGTGTGGGAAGTATTGAGGGTTCCTATGTTGTTATTGAGGAAAGAAATTTTATATGCATTCCCCGACCTGTGTTCCATGCCAATATTTTTGTGCTCTTTGGAACTCTACTTTCTCTTATGGCTCTGTACTCTGTAATTAATGTTGGGGTCTTGTTGGCCCTCATTTTTTATCTCTTTTTGTTTATGAAATATATCTTATTTTCCATACTATCCATCTATACACCATCATATCCACCTTATTTTGACCAAAAAAATGCATATACAGGTATTTAAATTATTTTTCAATTATTATAATTTTTTGTAAAAATTGAAATTTAAGTGCATTTTTTGACAGCATCAGAAATTCCTGTAATGGCCTCATGGTTTGCATATTTGTACGACACTTCGGCTCGAGTTGGATATATTTCTAGAAGGCTTAGGAACTAAGATTAAGTGTATGTCACCTATTGGTACAGTCAAACTGAGCTTTAATAGGTCTGGTCAAAGGCAGTCAAACATGACTTGTCTTTATGGAGTATCCCTAGAAACTAGGTCAAAATTCTTATTTTGAGGGATTTTCTAGATTTTGAAGAATCTGATGGATGAATTCGACTTGATTGGATAATATAAGGATATTCATGACTATAGGAGCTATTTTAGATTAATTTGTTAGATAATTTATCTATTTAAGCCTCAAATTTGAAGGCATTGATATGTAGAATTTGTATGACTTAGCACTATTATTTCTAAGACTTTGGAGACATAATTGAAGATATGTTCTATTCTATTTGATGTTGTTAGATGTTGGTTGATTGACTGAAGTTTTAAGTATCTGAAAACACCTTCAGTGTGCGAGGCAAGGGTGGAGGGCCCCCACACCGAGCTAAGTGCACTTCCTAGTTTATTTGTAGTTGCAATTTCTGAATTAGTTTGCTTATGCTTAACTTGTTTATGCTGATTATTTATGAGTGTTGATGAATCTAATGATCATTCTTATTTTTCATATGAAAGGACAAACAAATGTTTAATTTAAACATTCTTTCTATCTAATTAAGATCTTAAGTTAGTATTCAACTTTTCATGCTTTTACATGCTTTTCTAAATTCTTGTTCTAACAATAGCATTATTGATAAATGAATCTATGATGAAGGACAACTAGGACCTCTTCAGTGAAGAGCCTCTTCAATTATGTCTTCATGTATCTTAATCTATTGTTCAATTAGTAGTTTTTTATTTCTAATTCATGAGGTAATCTTGTTAGAGAAGGACAAACAAATCTCTTAAGTTAGGAGATTCTTCTGCTTCTGATTGCACACTTAAATTTAGAAATTTTTTAAGTTAGATTTATATTTGTAATATGCATTTCCTTAGTCATTGATAAACCATCTTCTAAATTGATCATAACTGAAACCCATATACTTTGGGGATGCTTTTAAGTTCCACTAGCCTGGATTGATAATAAATACTTGCGTTAGTTTACATAGTAAATTGACCCAACAGGTCTCATATAGTGTTTTGGGTTCATGTCCTTTTGAGATATTAGTTTCATTAATGATAGACCTGCTACTTTGGGCAGCCTAGGTTAACTGTATAAATAATTACCTTTCCCAACGAAGAGTTATGTTTTCAAAGGCTTCTAGGTTCGGAAGGCAATCAAATTTGGCCCTTTGGGTTACGGCTGAGTCATTGATGAGGAGGATTTTAGGTTTGCTATTTCGGTTTCTCATTGTTGTTTTGTATCATTTATGTTCATATTTTCAGGGTTAAATCTCTTTTGGTCTAGTAAATTTTTTGTGCCTTCCAGCCTCTCTACAGTGATGGTCTTGGCCTGGTCAAGATTCTGGAAGGTTTTCTCTTGGTTTTATTTCTTTCAATATTGTGCTCCCTTATGTGATCTGCAATCCATTTCCATGGTTTGTCCCTCCTCCTAGAAAAGGAACAGTGTTCGGGGAGCTCGGGCTCTGAGCCGCAACAGTGGTTGAGGGTATGGAGGTGAGAAAGCCCAGAGCCAGCCAACCAGGGTAAAAGGGCCCTAATGCCCTGTGGGGAAGTCCCAAGAAGCATCTCAGGTATATTGTAGCAATACGCCTCCACTAGTTCAGAAATTTATCTCGAATTGGGAAACGAAGCTAAAGAAGCAAGTTGAGAACTCTGATTTGGACCCAGAGGAATGGAAGTATTTAGTAATAAAAAAGTATATATAATTTCTACTAACATATATCGAAGACATGTGGAAATTGTGTTATTAATATATTTATTGCGGGTCAAAGCATGGAGTTGGGTTACACTTTTTTGCGAAATGAGGGTGCATTTTGCTGAAAAATGGAAGCTTGATCGAGCAATTTCAAGCTCTTGGTAGAGTTGTTGAGGCACTTAAAAATAGGTCGGTCAAGCATTTAAAAACAATCTCGATCAAGCCATTTTCTAACTTGATTTAACGGCTTGATCGAGAGTTGACTAGTTTGGTAAGGGAGATATTGGGTTAGCTTTTTAATGGCTTGATAAAGCCTTTGAGCTTGATCGAGTTTTTGGTTAACCATGTATGTTGCTTAAACGAGGGTTACTTTAATGCTCAATCAAGTAATTTTAATTTTGAATTTAAGCGTTCGATCGAGCGTTTAAAGCACTGAATCGAGCTCTTGAAGTCCTAAAAATTACAGTTTCAAAACCTCTTCTACAGATCTCTCTACAACCCCATTTTGTACCCTATTAGATTTGGGACAAAAAATTTCCTTAAGTGGTAGAGTTGATCACGTTGGATTCTTGAAAGAATCATCTATCCAATGAAACATGAATTTTACACTTTCAAATTCATATGATATTTTTCATCTAATTTATTTTAAACATATCACTTGAATTTTTTTTGGACAATTTAGAAGGGGTTGAATAAAAAATCAATAACATAAAATATAAACAATGAAAAACATTCAAAAAATACCACTATCTTTGTTTACAAGTCCTCTTCAAAAGGGTACTCTTGGTTTTTCAATTTATTTAAAGAGTTGAAAAAATCTTATGTGAACACATGCGCCTCCAAAATGCAATTGACTATTACTTCACCAACTTCGAAAAATAATAAAAAATAGATCATGCTCATATATATATATATATATATATATATATATATATATATATATATGTATGTATGTATGTATGTATGTATGTATGTATGTATGTATGTATGACTAAGTTATGCTACATGAACACACACATGCCTCTTAAGTTTTGCGAAAATTTGCAAGAACACATATTGCATTTAATGAAAAATTGACAGATTATACAACAATAAAAATTTTCACAAAAATATCATTAGGACAACAATATAATTCTCCATATATTGTTCATTATTCCCCTAAGGATGGATACTCCATATATTCAAATCATCGCCCTCTGCAATTGACCTGGTGGTGGAGCTACCTCTGGAAGCTAAAAGCTCCCCCTCGTGCTAAATTAGTCATGTGGTGTGCCCTCCACAACATAACCCCACTACTTATAACCTATACAAATGTGCCTTTACAGGCCTTCTTGGTGTACCTTGTGTAGAGTTGCATCTGAATCCATTCACCATATTTTTCTCCACTGCCCCTCATCCCGTGACTTCTGGGCTCTGACCCTATCCTCTCTTCATTTGAACTCTCGATGTGAAGGCCTGAACATCTATATTGCATGGAAGAATTGGTGGAATTCCGCCTCTCCTCACAAAGCCCGCAATTTGCCTCTACTCATATGCTGGGGAATTTGGATCCTTCAGAACAACTCTATATTTCATGACAGAGCCCCCAATTGGAAACTTGCTTCGTCTCACATCATTTCTATATACCACATTATCCTTGATGATGATCCCCCTTAACCTCTGAGGACTATCTCCCTCGAATTCATTAACATAAATCTCCCTTGGGCTTATTTTGATGGTTATGCTCAGTTGCATGGTTGTGGCGGGGGAGCCATATTGTATCTCAATGATCGTCATTTCTTCAAAATCAAGATGGGTTTGGGCCTAGGAATAAATAATTATGTTGAATCCTCACTCTGAGACACTTGCTTCAATTTTCATTAGAGCATGGTTGTCATCATATTCAAATATTTGGGGTCTTTAAACTTATCATCAATTGGTTCAATCAACATTCGGATTGTCATGTACACACTGCGGAGCATTTTGGAGGACTTATGGCAATTAAAAACTCAGTTTATTACTATTTCTTGTCAACACATTTACAGGGAGCGAAATCGCATTTCCAACTCGTTATCCAAGAAGGTCGCAGACCAGCCTCGGGGGAAATGGCTAATAGATGAATAGTCGGACTAGGACCACTTCAGCTAGTACCATCAGCCATACATGGACCTGCATGCCGAGGTCAACTATAATTTTGATTTTTGACTATATATGCCCATCTACAGCTACTGTTTATATTTTATTTATTTTTATGTTCATATAAGCAAACTCTTTGATGATTACTTACTGAATCCCCTTCTGGGATCCTATCTTAGACAATTTTTGATGTGAACGCGGTCACAATTTTGATGCATATGCTTCAAAGCATCTACAACATGTAATTTTCACAATATTAATGAAAATTGTGATTTTTCCTTGGGGAAAAAGATCTCCATATATTGTTTTTTTACTCCAGATCAAAAATCATAATTCTTATATGAATTTTGAGGGGTGAAATTCCATAAAAGAAGAAAAACTTGAAATTTCATCGCAACAGTTGGCCCAAAAGTGTAACCCATCTTCATGCTTTCACCCTTGCATCTAGAGGCACTTTATAACTAGAGAGGTGTAGATGTAATATGAGAAATTATGCAAACATTTAGATGTTGGTTCAATTAAGATTAAAAGTAATATAGAGCCTAGTATAGGGGAAATGTTGTAGTGCCAGTAAAAAATTAAAAATAATAAAATTCAATTTGTTATATTATAATTTAAGAATAAATTTTTAGATAAAGGAAAACCATAATATACATATCACATTAAAATAGATAAAAAATATAAGTAGTAGATCCATTTTACTTTATAAATTAAAATAATGATTATGTAACATATTTAAATTTAATTAATAAGCACATACAAAATTTAATACTATACTAAACTTACCATATAAAAATATTTTTAACCATGGATATTCATGTCCACTTTACCATAGATGTTACGGGATAAAACTCCCTAAGGTCTGGGTTGAGAACCCCAACAGATTGAAGGAAAACTACTAATAAGAAGCAAGCAAACAAGCAATCATAATGCGTAAACTACTAAAGTGGGATGAAGAGAGAATACCCATAAGTCCTACGTTTGAAGTTTTTCCCACATGTTTCAAACCCTCTGCTTCCTCCAAAGCTTCAAAACCTCCAACACATTCCAGAGAAGGATATATACTAGCAGTAGTTCAAAACATGTTCAAGATATGAATATTAGATCATATCAACATAAGGATATAAATCATGAAATCATACATAATTAGATCATAACATGAGTTAAATCATAAATATCATAATGTTAAAAAACAAGACAAAGCTTATTTATTGATATCAGCAAAGAAATGTATAAGAATACAACCTGATTCGACCATGGCTCCAAGTGAAACCTTCCTCCGAATCCGTCTAGCCCAAGCCTCAACAATCGTCTTTCAGGTGCATACACATAGATGTCATATAAAGGATATGAACATCTCTATGATGAAACAAGGGTTTCTTATAACTAGGAGTGCAGGAGGCACAGGGTAACTCAGACTTGATCAGGGACCAATTGACTATATTATCAATATCCTGTATCTCTCCTATTTTAGGCCTTCCCATGAGGTGTATTTATACCACCCCAAAACAATTGTAATGGTTGGGATATAGTTATGCCATGGGCTCTTGTAGGTGGGCTTCCGGTGTAACTCGTAAACCTCGCCCAAAAATAGGAATTTTATATTTTTTTCATATTTCAAATTATATACGTGGGTTGGGTATAGATAAACCCGCATGTGTACATGCTTTTTGAAGGGCAGATTCGCGTATGGAATTCAAAATAATATTTTTTAATAAAATGATCAAGTTTGAAGGGTAAAGGTTGCCCAAGGCCATATCTCAGAGCATCAAGTCTACAGGAGTGTTGAATGATGCTATAACAAATTCCCCCCAATATATGAGGTCAAAAGGGGTACATGATGGCCGAAATGTATTAAGTGTATAAAAATAATAATGTGAGGACTTGGGAGGAGATCACCATATTCCAGCCTGCCAATAACCAGTGGAAGAGATCAGAAAGAAAGATCATGTCTGAGGCGGACATACCCATGCTCAGAGATAGTAAAGCATGTCTGTATATTGAGTGTAAAGAAGATCCAATATGTATATAAGTACAAAGAAATTGAGAAGTACATAGTGGATCATCTAATCATAGCTGCAAAAGTACATATCAAGGCCATGTCCCAATATCAAATATAGAAGAACTAATAAATGATACTCAAGGAGATGTCATATCACTGATGTCACATAACCAATATTCAAAAGTACCAAGTCATAAAGGTGGAATAGTGGTATTGCACGCAACTCGGGTGCCAACATATAGAATGTTTTTGTGATGAACTATAAAATATAAGGTAGATGGTATCACTGGCAGAAAACTAAAGGAGCTAACAAGTTAACAAAAAATGTTGATGCAACCCAAGGTCTTCACCGATCGATGTGGTACATTTCTATAGTATGGGAATGAATGAGCTGAAGTCGGCCATGTGAGAAATCGTTTTATCACCGGTCATTAATGTATACCATTAACAAATGTGAGACAACTCACCGATAATGATGATGAGAGTCAAGGTACCCTAGTACAATCTAACAATTGTGAATAAATGAGTTGAAGTTGAACACTTGAGGACCAATCAGGATACACTGATGTATTCTCATTGTCGATAGAGAAGGAGTTTGCAACTGATGACTGCCAAGCCTAAGGTACTGAAAAAGGACTCTAGACCTTATTCTCGGAGCAATGAGTTGGATTTGATGGGAAAATATATGTTCTAAGTAAGGCATTAACGCATCCCACATCGGTCCAGTGCGAGTGTAACCAGTAGGCCAATAATTTGGAAGGAATCAAACGAATAAAGATGAAGTAATCATACCGAAGCACGTTTCTGGTGTACACAAGATGTGGCTAGTGCATGACAGAAACTCTTTGAACCAACCAATAATGAAATCTGACACAAAGTCGAGGAATCAACCAATAGGGTCAAATGAAAACTCAAGTACTACATGAATCCGAATATGTGATAATGTAAGTTGACGTTGAACACAAGGGAAACCACTTTGTCAAAGATCCATGATACTGATCGATGTTGAGCACAAGGTCACCTATCAATGATGGAAATAGGGCCAGGGTGCATCTCCAGGCCTACTCTCACAACAATTTGTCGAAGTCGATAAGAGAAGACCCGCCAACAATAATTCAATGGAGACCTTCTTAACTAGCATTAGAAAAGGACCAAATAGTTGATGTGATAATGAACATAACTCTGACAGATTGGGTATGGCCGACTGAATATGATTCAAGAGACACCATAGAAAGGTCAACTCAGGTTTACTTCCCTTGAAAAAAATCATGACCCAAATGTGATTATATGGAAGCGTATGATAAATTTTTATAGTTTGTTTTGCATGAGGCATAAACAAACTCTCCATGTGATTGGAAGAGATAACCAACCGAAGGTGTACTGACTCAATGACAAGGTTATGGCTCTCGTAAGTCAAACTAAATCCCATCCCAATGGAGGAAAGACTTGTTTTGAGCATTTTTTTCAAGGGCGACACAACTGACTCTTGTTTCCATCAATTATGGAAGTAATGTCCCATTCCCGCTCTTTTTTGAAATATATATATTTTTTGTCTTTTTCATATTTAAAATCCTTAAAAGGAATAAAAGAATTCCTATGGTACAGTGGAAAGAACGAGTGTCCAAATACATATGTGCTATTTCCCGGGATTGGAAAATTCCTATGCTCAATGCAAGGTGATGAAATGGGTTAATGACACTCAAAGGAATTTTCTTTCCACAGGCATAATGTGTCAAGTTGTAGAGGCTAAGTGATTGCATGGTTGATTTTGCAGAAAGACATGGTAAAAAAGTGGCTATACATCAGTCCAAATGAAGCCATCTTAAGGGAAAAAGGTACAAATAATCAACATGCAATGTAGCAGTATAAATCAACATGTGGGAGTCTCTAGGGTATAAATCCAAAAAAATAGTGAAGAAGAAGGAGAATGAAGCTTCATTGCAAATGCATGGCAGGACTAAAGAGGACTCCCGAGCCTACACAGTCTTTTCAACATGGGAAACATATGCTAGCAAGGATCTAAATAGGAATCCCATGTAAAGGATGGCTCTACCATTATGTCATGATTTTATAAGTCGGCGAGTGAAAGTGGTTTAAGAATCATAACACAATGGGGTTGTCCCTATGGCAACATATCACAATATGAAGCTAGAATACATAATGCAACGGAAAAAATGATCTTCCCTAACCTATATGTTAGTGGCGAAAATGATACCTGCCATGATGGTTCAACGATCATGGAATTGAAGCAGTGAAAATCATCTCAAAGTCTTAATTTTACCCTGAAAGACAACCTATCCTACCAGTCAAAGCCAAAAGGTCACAAAGTTTATAAAATTTGTGAAAATAAAAACATAAACTTTGCAAAGTGGGTTTTTAATTTTTTTTTAAATTCCAACTATAAATATAACCTTTTGACTTACTAAGCCTCATTTGTGTTTTATACATTTGAGTACAAGAGAGCTTTAGAGAAAAACCTTGGAAACTACAATCCACCAAATTTCTCAACCATAACATCAACCAATATTCCAGGTAATCTTCAAACTCGATTTCTTAATGATTTTTTATGCAATTCAAGTGTTTTTCAAGAAATTTGATCGCAGGTATTATTTTTTTTGGATTTGACTCTGTGCGTATGCGGGTTGAATACTATGAAGTCACGTATTAGGAAGCCCTATACGTGATTGTGTATGAAGGCAACCTTCTTATATGTAGTCCAAGATCTAAAATCACGAATTTTAATGGATGAAAATTCTTGAACTTGCTGGATGAAAATTAGCTGGAGGGAAAGGGAGCATAGTGAAGTGGATACTGAGGTTATGAACAATCCAGTATCCCTGGATGCACTAAGAGGGTGTGGATTGTTAAAGTTTTTCAAAATTCCAAACATGAAAACCAACACAAAATTGTTGGAGATGATCGTCAATTATTGGGATCCGTAAGAAGAAGAATTCATGATTGATCAGATGCCCTTGCGCATTGAAATAGAAGACATATACTTCATTACTGGAATTTCTCGGAGAGGAGAGCAAATCAATTTGTAAGGGAAGC
Source organism: Pinus albicaulis (assembly GCA_034641835.2). Classification (NCBI taxonomy): domain Eukaryota; kingdom Viridiplantae; phylum Streptophyta; class Pinopsida; order Pinales; family Pinaceae; genus Pinus; species Pinus albicaulis. The sequence goes on from CM076578.1 coordinate 364,223,414, forward strand.
CCGAGGAGGCCTTAATTTATATGATTACATTCGCATTTACTTCCGAGAAGGTTGGGTCACAAATCCCAATCAAGGATGTGGTGAGACTGCCCATAAATATTCTCCTTTTTACCATTGTGAGGGTAGCAGGGTTAGGTTCTTTACACCAAGCTTCTCGTCTTACCATGAATCTGGCAGTGGATTGCCTTAACATAGTTTTTGACTAGTACATATCCCTTCTAACTAGTATGAAAAATCAACTCACTTCAATCAATAAGGGTAAAACAAAACATTTTGGGTATGGTACAATTATTTGTACATTCTTCTTTGAGAGAATACCAGGACTTTGACCCACAGTGATTTCCACCATCAGCATCCCTAGAGATCCATAGATAGTTAGATGGGTTGATTTAATGAAGAGACTAGGGGGTGGTGAGGTCCCTAGAACACAATTTGATGACGAGTTTTTCCTTTGGTGGGAAGAACAAGTCATTGCTATTGAGGACTACCCATAAGCATGCATGGATTTCTGAGAAGATCTAGATATGGTGCTTCCACCCAGTGCTGCATGGGGTGCCATCAGTAAAATTGTTTAAGATTTTAATATTATTTGATTTATTTTGGATTTCAAAAATACAAATTGAAAATTATTTTTGATGAGACAAAAATCAGACAAGATTTCTTTATCATGATATAGATATTGGACCAGTGAGACCTGAGGGTCTACCTAGGCACAAGAGTCATGGGAGAGACGTAGAGAGCACCACAACTAAGACCGAGAGAGTTCTCCACGCAGTGGAGAGGAACTTGGAGAGTCTGACTCCCCAGGTACCTATGGAAGTAGTAGAGGACCTACCAGAGGTGACACAAAGATGCATGGTAGGGGTACCATGAGATTGGGTGTGGCTCTTCAGATGGGTGGCTAATGCCATCTTCTTCTTTGATGATGCACATCCAGGGCAGGGCTCACAGACATAGATTATATATGAATTGATATTTTTTATGGACATGATTGGGCATAAGCCCTAATATTGTAGGAAATTTTGTCCCGATTTTGTATAACTTTTTGGAAATATAAATTTTATCTATCTACAAATGGTTTCATGATGTGGCAGTCATATATACAGATGAATTTTTATTATTTTTTATGTTAATGTGATGAATGATTAATATGTCAATCTAATGCTTGGTTAGCTATGGAATCAACAAATGGGTTTTCTGATCATGGAATATGAATAAATGTGATAAAATTAAATGATCTTTGTAATAAACGCACTCTCAGAAATTGGAGATATAAATAGGGTTCTCCCGCACGATAAATGTTGTTTAACTGAGACACCACTAGTTGTGAGTCCAAGTATATTACTAACGAGTCAAAATGAAAAGATATTTCTTCAAATAGTAAGTTAACAACAACATTATATTCAAAAAATTTGTTTGAAGCGGGGTTGATACATATTCCCCTTGAAACTAACAACTGACTGGATGGATAGTAAATTACCCAAGCCGCAGAATCCAAATTTCGGGTATGTCGACTAACACCATCGTCGAACCCTAGATATACCATATCATCCATCAATAAACATATATGCACAAATATATACAATATCTACAAGACAAAGAAAATGCTAGGAAAAATCCTAGGCATAATACTTCTTAAGGCAGAGCCCATTTCTGGGCTCCACCAATGTGTTTCCATTAAAATTAACCAATTTGTAAGCTCCCTTCTTCAAGACCTATTTAACGATAAAAGGATTGTACCACATGCGTTTAAACTTTCCTACCCCCAAGGCATCTTTGTCTTGGTCATAGTCAAGGACAAGGTCACCTTCAAAGAAAACCCTAGGATGCACAACCTTATCATATTGTATTTTGACTCTCTTTTTATGAGATTCGTTGATTGTGGTTGTGTCTCGATGCTTCTTGTCAAGATGTTCCAAATGAACGAGACATTATTCAAGACTGGAAGTGTCTGGAAGAAGTTCAACAACTAATTTAAGAGAAGGAATTTCACATTCCACTGGGAAGATCGATTCCAAACCATAAACTAGTTGAAAAGGAGTGAAACACATAGCGATCTTAATCGACATCTGGTATGCCCAAAGCGCAGGATATAACATGATGTGCCAATTGGATCGAGCCTTATTAATTTTCCTTTGCAGGATAACTTTCAAGGATTTATTCACGAATTCAACCTGACCATTGGCCTGAGGATAGTAAGGAGATGAATTTTCCTTCTGGAAACTCAATTTGAGAGCCAATTCAGCCATCATCTTATTTTGGAAATGACTGTCATGGTTAGTTAAAATTTCCTTTGGAATACCGAAACGAGAAATGGCTTGGCTGAAAAGAAACAGGGTTGTTGTTTCATCATCGCTCGCGAAAGTAGGCATAACTTCGGCCCACTTAGTAAAGTATTACAATGCTACAATAATATACTTATGACCCTTTGTCGAAGGTGGGTTACAAGATGTAAAATAAATAACCAAAATTGTGAAAGGACCGACGGTGATAATAGGAAAAAGCGGAGCAGGATGAGCACGCATTTTCCAAGTATAAACCTGACAAGAATGGAATTTTTTTACTGCTTCAATACAATATTTGAAAATTGAAGGCCAAAAATAGCATGCATGCAATATTTTTTGGGTTGTAGCAAGCCCGGATAGATGACCACCACAAGCTCCATTGTGGCAGTCATTCAGCACTAACTCAACTTCTTCTAGGGTTAAGCATCGACTTCTTAATGAATTTTTATGCAATTCAAGTGTTTTCAAGAAATTTGATCGTAGGTATTATTTTTTTGGGATTTAACTCCACGTGTACGCGGGTTGAATACTGTGAAGTCACGTATTAGGAAGCCCTATACGCGACTATGTATGAAGGAAACCTGCTTATACGTAATCCAAGATCTAAAATCACGGGTTTTAATGGCTGAATTTGCTTCAACTTGTAGGATGAAAATTAGATGGAGGGAAAGGGAGCACAACGAAGTGGATAATGAGGTCACGAATGATCCATTATCACTGGATGCATTGAGAGGGTGTGGATTGTGAAAAAATCTTTCGGTAAAAGTCACATCCAAATAAATTTGGTCGACGCGTTTCGAACCAGCCAGTGTGGTTCATCATCAGGACTTGATGAAAAAACTGATCAGGAGACCCAATTAAATAGATATGAGAAGCTCCAACTAGCCGTTGAAAAATAATGACTAGTTAGACTAAATCAAAGTCATAGAAATAAAAAGTCAAAAAATATATATAAAAAGATTAAAGTTTATAATATGAATATTATTTATTATTATTTTTAATTTTAATTAATTTTTATTTTTATTTTTATTTAATATACAATAGGAATTATTCAAAATATTCTAGAAGATTAAATAAATATAGGATTATTTCTATTAATAAAATATAGTTAAAATATTTATTTTTTGTTTAATATTATTTAAAAACATAAAGGATTAAATGCTACTATAATAAAATAAAAAATAAATAAATAAATAAAATAATAATAATAATAATTTAATTTTTAATAATTTTTATTTTAATTTATTTTATTAATATTTATTAGGTAATTTACTTATTTATATATGTATCTTATTTAATTATTTATTTTTGATTTTATTTGATTTTATTTTATAGATTTATTAAGTTAATAATAAAAAAAAATAATAAATAATAAATAATAATAATTATATAAATATATATATATATATATTTCATTTTATTTTTTATTTTTTATTTTTATTTATTTTTATGAATGAAGAGCAGGAATCCAACACCTGCTAACCATCCACCCATCGTCCCTGTTCAGGTTAAGAGGCATCTTTTCGATTTCCAAGGCTTCTCGCAACTTGCAGTGGTGGAAGTGGTCGATCTTCGCAATCACCTTAGCATCTTCAATGCAAATGTGATGATTAGTCTTCTCAACATGCTCTGCTAGGGCCGAGGAGCGCGATCTATTATGCTTAAGGTCAGTGACATGCTCATGAATTCTTTGATTAATAGACCGGCCCGTTTCACCAATGTAAGGTGTCCCACAAGAGCATGGAATCAAGTACATACCCTTACCATCCTTAGGGAAAATCGGGTCTTTAACAAATCTAAGGGAACTTCGAATGGTGCGGTAGGGTTTAAATGTTGAGGAAACATTAAAATTCTTTAGGATCCTAGCGATTTTATCTGTAGTACCTTGGGTAAACGGAAGGTGAACTCCAGATAATCGTTCGCAAGGATCTTTCTTAACTCTAGGACCCCTTTCCGCTTTTTGAAAAGCTTTAAGGCAGTGACTTATACTATAACCATTTTTATTAAAAACTTTAAGGAGATGATCCTTTTCACCTTCAAAATGGTTAACATCAGAGATTCTAAAGGCTCTGGTAGCTAAGGTGTTGAGAACCCCGAGCTTCTGAGCAGGGAAATGGTGAGAACTAGCATTTAAATACTGCTCAGTGTGCGTCTTCTTTCTAAAAACTTGATGAGAAAAAGAACCATCTTCATTCCTAGAAAGGAGGACATCAAGAAAAGGCAAGCTACCATTATCTTCAAATTCCATGGTGAACTTAATGAAGTCAGATTGATCATTAAGATGCTGGAAGAAAAGGTCCAATTTCTCCTTACCATGAGGCCACACAACACAGGTGTCATCGACAAATATTTTCCAAAGATTAGGTTGAAAAAGGGAAGAGGAAAGGGCTCTAGATTCAAAGTCTTCCATGAACATATTAGCTACCACAGGAGAAAGGGGGGAACCCATGGCCACACCACAAGTCTGTTCATAGAATTCACCCTCAAAACTAAAGAAAGTCGAGGTTAGACAAATTTCAACAAGATGAGCCGTATCTGGATCAGTGACACGAGAAATAACATCAACAGCCTCCCTAATGGGGATGCTAGTGTATAAGGAAACAACATCAAAACTAACAAACCTATCATCACTGTCTAACTTCAAGTCTTTCAAATCATTAATAAAAGACCAAGAGTCTTTAACAAAGGAAGAGGTCTGACCTACAAGCGGTTTCAACATAGTGGCTATAAATTTAGCGAGCAGATAAGTTGGACCTCCTATGGTGTTAACAATAGGGCAGAGGGGGACTCCATCCTTATGAATCATAGGAAGACCATAAATCCCTGGCGTGAGAGGGTTACTCTCAATTATCTTTTTGCTCAAAGAACAAACAGTGCTACTTGATTTTATAGCCAAAGAAACTGCTTTTGAAACTTTTTTTAGAGGATTTTTGTCAAGCTTCTTATAACTCCCGCTATTAAGAAGGTGATCTAACATCTTATTATGATAATCATATTTGTTTAAAATGACCGTAGCACCTCCCTTATCAGCTTTAAGAACCACAATGTTAGGATTGTCGTTTAAAGATTTGAGAGCCTCAAACTCTAGTTTGTTGATGTTGCTCTTAGGTGGCTTAGCTTTTCTAAGGATCATGGCACAATCCTGCCTGATAATGTCTTTGGTAGTATTAGGTAAATCCCTAATCCCATATTCAATATCACAGATAATGTCTAGACTTGGGATTTTTTTTAGGCGCAAGAGCAAAATTTAGACCCTTTTCCAACAAACTAAAGACATGAGGATCGAAAGAAAAACTAGAGAGATTAATAATAGTATTATTCAAGGGGAGAGAATTACTATTACTACTATGGTTATTATAATTATCAATGTTAAGTTTATTATAGTATTTATTAATATTATTACATTTAATAACATCATTATGATTGTTATTATTCTTTATAATACTATTATTCTTAATAATACTATTATTATTATTATTATTATTTTTAAAACTATTATTATTAATAATACTATTATCATTATTACCAATCCTAATATTATTATCATTAAATTGTAAAAAATCATCTACGTTATTCAATTTAATAATAAACTTATTATCTTTTTTACTGTCGCCAATGTTTAAGGGTGTGGATTGTTAAAGTTTTTCAAAATTCCAAACATGAAAACCAACACAAAATTACTAGAGATGTTCATCAATTATTAGGATTCGGAAGAAGATGCATTCATGATTAATCAGATGCCCTTGCGCATTCAAATAAAAGATATATACTTCATTACTGGACTTTCTGGACTTTCCCGGAGAGGAGATACTTTCAACTTGCAAGGGAAGGCCCGAGGAGGCCTTAATGTATAGGATTACATTCGCATTTACTTCCCTCTAAATACCGAGAAGTTTGGGTCACATATCCCAATCAATGATGTGGTGAAACTTCCCATAAATATTCTCCTTTCTACCATTGTGAGGGTAGCAGGGTCAGCTTCATTACACCAAGCTTCTCGTCTTACCATGACTCTGGCAGAGGCTTTCCTTAACACAATTTTTAACTGGTGCACAGCCCTTCTTACCAATATGAAAAAGTAACTCACTTCAATCAAGAAGGGTAAAACAAAAAATTTTGGGTATGGTACAATTATTTCCACATTCTTCTTTGAGATAATACTAGGACTTCGACCCAACGTGATTTCTACCATCATCAGCCCTAGAGATCCAAATATAGCTAGATGGGTTGATTTAATGAAGAGAATAGGATGTGGTGAAGTCCCTAGAAGAACATTTGATGACGATTTTTTCCTTTGGTGGGAAGAACAAGTCATTGCTATCGAGGACTACCCATATGCAAGCATGGATTTCCAAGCAGATCTAGATCTAGTGCTTCCACCCGGCACTGCATGGGGTGCCACCGGTAAAATTGTCTAATATTTTATTATTATTTTTTTTTTTTTGGATTTCAAAAATACAAACTGAAAATTATTTTTGATGAGACAAAAATCTTACAAGATTTTTTGATCATGATTACAGATGTTGGACCAATAATACTTGAGGGTCTACCCAGGCATAGGCATCACAGGAGAGATGCAAAGAGTGCCGCAACTAAGACCGAGAGAGTTCTCCATGCAGTGCAGAGGAACTTGAATATTCTGACTCGCCAGGTACCTATCGCAGTAGTAGAGGACCTACTAGAGGCAACACAGAGACGTGTGGTAAGGGTACCATGAGATTGTGTGAAACTCTTCCGACGGGTGGTTAATGCCATCATCTTATTCCATGATGCACATCTAGGGCAAGGCTCACATACATAGATTATAGATGTCTTGATCTTTTTGATGGACATGATTGGGCTTAAGCCCTAATTTTGTATGAAATTTTGTCTCGATTTTGTAGAAATTTTTGGACATATAACTTTATCTATCTACAGACGGTTTCATGATGTGACGATCATATATACAGATGATTTTTTATTATTTTTGATGTTAATGTGATGAATGGTTAATATGCCAATCTAATGCTTGAGTAGTTATGGAATCAACAAATGAGTTTTTTGATCATGTAATATGAATAAATGTGATAAAATTAAATGATATTTGTAATAAACGCACTCTTATAAATTGGCAATAAATTGGGATCTCTCACATGATAGATGTTTTTTAACTAAGATACCATCAGTTGTGAGTCCAAGTATACTAATAAATAATCAACACCGAGATATATTGCTTCAGATAGTAAGTTAACAACAATAGTATATTCGGAAATATTGTTTGAAGAAGTGTCGATACATATGCCTCTTGAAACTAAGAACTGATCGGATAGATAGTAAATTACCCAAGTCGCGGAAGCCACATTTTGGGTATGTCGACTAGCACCATCGGTGAACCCTAGATATACCATAGCATCCATAAATTCCTATCAAAGCGGATCAAAAATATCGATATCATTATGAACCTATATATAGATATGTACAAATATATACAATATCTACAAGACAAATCAAACGCTAAGAAAAATCCTAGGCATAATACTTCTTAAGATAGAGCCCATTTATGGGCTCCTCCAGCGCGTTTCCATCAAAATAAAACAGTTTGTAAGATCCCTTCTTCAAGACATTTTTAACGATAAAAGGAATGTACCATATGGGTTTGAACTTGCCTACCCCCAAGGCATATTTGTCTTGGTCATAGACCAGGGCAAGTTCACCTTCAGAGAAATCCCTAGGATGCACATCCTTATTGTATTGGATTTTGACTCTCTTTTTATGAGATTCGTTGATTGTGGTCGCATCTCGACGCTGCTTTTCAAGACGTTCCAAATGAACGAGACGTTATACAAGATTGGAAGTGTCTAAAATAAGTTTGACAACTAATTTAAGAGAAGTAATTTCACATTCCACCAAGAAGATCGATTCCAAACCGTAAACTAGTTGAAAAGGAGTGAAACCCGTAGTGGTCTTAACCGACATCCGGTATGCCTAAAGTGTAGGATATAGCATGATGTGTCAATTGGATCGAGCCTTATTAATTTTCCTTTGCAGGATAACTTTGAGGGATTTATTCACGGCTTCAACCTAATCATTGGCCTAAGGATAGTAAGGAGATGAATGCTCCTATTAGAAACCCAATTTGAGAGCCAATTCAGTCATCATATTATTCTGGAAATGAATGCCATGGCCAGTAACAATATCTTTTGGAATACTGAAATGAGAAATGACTTGGTTGAAAAGAAATGTTTTTTCACCATCATTCACAAATGTAGGCATAGCTTCGGCCCACTTAGTGAAGTAGTCCATTGCTACAATAATATACTTATGACCCTTTGCCAAAGGCAGGTTACAAGTTGTAAAATCAATACCCAAATTTTTGAAAGGATCGACGATGATAACAGGAAAAAGCGGAGCAGGTTGAGTGTGCATTTTCCAAGTATAAACTTGACAAGGATGGCATTTTTTGACCGCTTCAACGCAATATTTGAAAATCGAAGGCCAAAAATATCATGCACACAAGATTTTTTGGGTTTTTTCAAGCCCAGATAGATGACCACCACTAGCTCCATTTTGGCAGTCATTCAACACTAACTCATCTTCTTCTAGGGTTAAGCATCGTCTAAGGATTGAATCAATCCCGCAATGATATAAAGTGTCACCGATAATAATATAAATTTTAGCTAATTGACGCAATTTTCTATGCTCATCCTTCGAAAAAGTGAGAGGAAACTTCAATGTCTAAAGATATATTATGGTATCTCCATACCAAGGATCTTGTGAAGAAATAAGGAAGTGATGCTCATCGGGGAATGATTCCTCATAAACAACTTCTTCACAAGGAAACTCTGAGATTAATTCTGCAAATACTAAATATTTCTTAGATTTCACTGAAATTAAATTGAGACCTAATTATTGTAAAATATCAATCCATCTGTTATATTTTCCCCCAATCACTCGCATACTAAGAACAAACTGGAACGGGTTAAAGCAGTGAAGACAATTTTTTCTCAAAGTAAAATATAGTGTTGAATTCGCTGGACAGCATGAACAATTGCCAAAGCTAATTTAATATAAAAGAGTATCTTAGTTTAGGACTGACCAAGCCTCGACTCAAATAATAAATCATGTTCTCACAGAGAGCATCGTCCTCCTGAACTAGAACCATACCTTTGGTTGATTCTACCGCAGTGAGATATAAGATGAAATCTCTACTATAATTGGGTGGACTCAATAAAGGAGCAGAGGTCAATGCTTTTTTCAAAGCATTGAATAAGCGCTGAGAGAAATATTCCCATACAAATGGAACTCCTTTCTTTAGAAATCTCATAAATCCCTTTGTAATCTCAGCATAATTGACGATAAATCTTCTCAAGAAATTGGATTTTCCTTAGAGACTCTGAAGTTGACGGATGGTAGATGGGGGAGACAATTGACATATTGCCTCAACCTTGAAAGGATCTACACGAATCCCTTTAGTAGATACAACGAATCCCAATAACCGACTGGATATGACAGCGAAAACACATTTATTCGGATTCAACCAGATTTTATAATAACAACATCGCTCAAAGGTCAAATGAAGATGGTGAGGATGATCAATTCTCTTTCGACAACGAGCACTAGGTCATACAAATAAGCTTAGATGATATGTTTTATATTGTGGAAAATTTGCTCCAACATTTTTAAGGCCAAAAGGCATCTTTTTGTATGCAAATGTACCCCAGGGGAAAATAAAAGTTGTCTTATGCTGATCTTCAGGACGAATAGTAATTTGATTATATCCTGAGAAACTGTCCATGAAGGAGAAAATCTCATTTACCACACATTCATCAATAATCTGTTCAATAAAAGGCGTAGGGGAACTACCTTTCGTACAAGCCTTATTTAATTCCCTAAAGTCAATGCATACACGGATATTTCCTTGTTTTTTATCAACTGAGATTGGATTCGAGACCCACTCAGTTAACAGAATGGGGTATATGAAACCTTCCTTTAGCAGCTTCTCAACCTCGACTTTGATAGTTGTCACTTTCCTAGGGTTTACCAGTCGAAGCTTTTGTCGTATAAGCTTAGTATTTTCGTAAGTCTTGATCTCATGTTGGACTATTGATTGATCAATTCCAGGCATTTCCTCATAAGACCAAGCAAAGACATCGTGAAATTCTTTGAAAATATTGGTATAAGTTTAAAAATCTTCAGGGGAAAATTCAGCTCTGATGAAAAAATTCTCAATTATATTGGGATCCCTAGAGTTTTTCACTGGAATAGTTTATGAAATAATAGACATTTTATCTTCAGCAAAAATCTATGTTGGAGCCAAAGGGTTTAAGATTATGTGAACATCACCAGTTGAATAACGACTAGACAAACTTGTTTCAAATTGATGCAAGTCTGGGAGAAAATATGACCGATGATGCAAGTCATCCCACAGTCTTTCTACACTCGTCATTGCTTCTAGGATTTCCTCCTTAGATGGTAAGATAGTGTCAAGGTAGTCCATAGAGGAAGTAGAGTCAAGAGTCCAAGTCGAAGCCACATAATCATCCAAATCCTCTAGTGAAAGAGGAGTAGGATCGAAATCTGCAATGTTAAATATGAATTGATAACAAATTTTAGCTACAGACGTGAGGTATGCCATTCCACCCACTTGATCATCTTCTAATGTGGTCGTAGGGGAGGGTAAGGACCAAGGATACGAAAAAAATGAGTTATGAAGAAATATCTCCAAGAAGGGGCCTTGGATTATTAAATGGAACTGATTCGAGTGTCAGGAGAAGGAAGATAAAAAGTACCCATCAACGAGGAATAAATTATGACTTCTAAATTCTCCATACGCGGCTTGGCATTCTTCACCAAGGGAATGGTAGAATCAGAAGATGCATTGGATTCTTTCAAATAATAATCCATCTGATCAACATCAAAAATTCTCCCTTCACCGAGAAATCATAGGATATGAAATAATGATGATATGATGGCATCCATTTCAAAAATCCAATTTCGTCTCAATAAAATATTATAATCCAAATTACCATAAACTATTTCCACCTCGATATTTACTACCTTTCCCCCAACACAAATGGGAGATGATGGAACAATTCCATGTGGCCTGTGAGAATGAACATCAAATGCAGTCAGAAGAGTAGGTGAAGGAACATCTTGAGGAGATCTGATAGCTTTCCGACATGCAATCAACATGATGCATGTGGAAGCTCCCTTATCCACTACAGTTCGAAAGATATTCATTTTTCGATATGTATATTTGATCTGGAAATCCATGTGATGATGGAGTCTCTTATTAATATTTGACATGTCAAATTTAACAATAAGAGAGTTTTTTCATGTCTATCTCCCTGATCGCAGTGAGAAGCATGCTCCTTTGTGTTGGGCGCAACTGTATTACCTCTAACGCAGACATTGCAAAAGGGCTTTGAGTCAGATCTTCAACAATGGAGTAGTTATGGGCAGCCTTGGCATTAGGATCGATAGTCGAACGTTTTTCAGAGCCTTTCGACATCCGAGTTATAGGCTCAACTACGGGCCTCTCAATATGGAGCGGCTCTGGAACATCAAGATCAGCCTTAGCCTTAGAGTATTTTGTTTCACCATAATCACATGATCTTGTAGAAACATCAACATGAGAGCTCATCATATATACATTTGATGGAGTTTCCGCTTCCTGGTTGCCCCACTGTGGGGGTTCGAGTATTAGCATTTGCGCCAACAAGCATTTGTTGCCCTTGGGCAAAAGGGTTAGTTAGAAAAGACTGGGTGCTAGAAGAACCCTGTTGTGCTAAAAAACACTGATCATCTTGAATCTTAGGGTAAATATGACTTAAATGATATCCATTGCACAATTTTCAGGGAAACTTAACTTTCTTTTTTGACTCACTTCTACCCTCCCCAATATTATTACTGGGTTTGTTCGCATTTCCCTTCCCATCCTTATCTTTCTTCTGACCATGTCCCTTTTTCTTCCCATCAGATTGTTGATTTCCTTAGGGGTTTGAAGATTGGACAATATTAATAATTAATGGTTAAGAAGGCATAGGCACTAACAGTGATGCCTGAATCCAAGAAACAGTTTGTAAAGATAATTGTTGCAATTGACTTAGTAGGTTAGTTGTGCTATTATTGAACGATTCGACAAGCCTATTGGCATGGGGACCCGGCTTGGGTTTGGCTAAATCGATCTTGGATCGAGGAGCATCAGGAAAAATATTGTAGAGGATTCCAAATTGAGAATATATAAGTTCTAATTGTTGGGCTCTAAATATAGTTGTTCTTCAGTGAACACTCCGGAGAGTGACACATCCTTAGAAATATTCTGTTGTAAAGATTTTAAAAACCATTCGAGAAGGAATTCATTAGGAATGTATGCCTTAATGAGCCTCTTCCTTCTTCGCCATTCATAAATATGGTCAGAAATGTGAGTTGCTTTGTCTTGTTGGAAACTAGTCAAACGCTTAGTTCTGACATCATATCAGATGAGCAACTGAAAATGGTTAAAAAATGTAGTATCCAATTCAACAAATGAAGCAAAGGTACCCCCACTAAGCTCTATAAACCACTTTGCAACATTTCTAGTTAAGGTGTGTTGGAACAATATCAACTTGATTAAATTGTAATTAGGGAGTTGGATGAACACCATAAATGGAATGTTGTTACATGGTCAGTTGAATCCTCCCCAAAATTCCCTTCAAATTTTGGAATATCATATGGAATTTTAGTGGGAACTGGAGGCCAAGATAGATTATATCGGATTGGGTCATTTTCCAATTTTGAAAGATCTGGAAAATTTAGGGTTGCCGAGAATGGTAAGCGCGGAGGAGCTGGAGAATTCCACCCACCAAGAGTAGAGTTTCCAACGTTAAGAAAATAATAGCCTAGATTTGCAGAGGCATCAGGTTACCAAGGATTTTTCATAGAAGATACTAAACCATAAGGAAAACCTTGTGGTCCAGAAGCATTCAGATTATGACCACCTCCTACCGAAGGGTTACCAAAACCAGGAAAATTTCCCCCAAGTGAAGTATTAAAAGGAGAGGAGAACCCTTGATAAGGGTTCCATGCATTGGCGAAAGGACCAAAAACCTTATAGGTTCCTACAGAGGAGAAATGCATATTCCCTTGTTGACCAAAAAAGGATTGATTCCTGGCTCCTAAACCTAAATACAGGGTTATTCTATCCTTGAGCTCCTTGAAAAGGATTAAAAACTTGACCTTGAGCTGAGAAAGTCAACGATCCTATGTTCAAAGAAGGGTCAAAATGGGGTATATGACCACTCCCAAAAGGAAAACCCTGAAAAGATGTTGAACCATTAGCCATAAATTCATTGTCATGGAAGCAGCAAATGAAACAGTTAAAGGAACCGAGGGAATCACATTAGAAGGCATCCCAAAAGGAAAGGAACCAACATGGGAAGCAAAAACTTGGGTGCCCCCACTCGAATATGGAATGGAGGTAGAGCCAAATACTACGGTACTAGGTGTGATAGTGGATATAACAATTGTACCTCCTCCTTCAACCGAAAGAGGAGTATGCACATTAGTAGTACCCATAGCCGAAATCCTGCTCCTAGTAGTGGCCATAGAAAGAAAAGAAGGTGAAAAATAAGGGCTTGTTGACCTGTGATTCGGGGTCCCAACGTATAATATGACGTCTGGAAAATTAGGAGAAAGGGGTGAAGAAGGATTCGGGGGAGACTCAAGAATCTCTTCAACCTCAAACTCTTCTTCCGACTGGAAGAGAACCCTAGAAAGGACTAGAGTGTTCATGTCCAAATCACGACTTACACTAGGTCCACTATGTGAAACAATAGCCCCAAGTGGGGGATCAATCTTTGATGTGCTTGTTGCTACTGGGTGAAAATCACCAACAAAATCGCTCCTATGCCTTCTAGAAGAAGGATCGACACTCTTAGGTGAGAGCCCATGAAGCCTCCTAGACCGACTAACTGGTCGATCAACCACTTTCAATTATTAAGAGAACTTGTAAAGACTCAAAAAATTATAAAGCTATGGAAATATAGGAGCAAAGAGAACTCACTAAAATGTCCCTAAAGACACAACCAATCAAGCTACTTCCAAGTATTTCCGCTCTAGGTGATTAGGACTAGACACCAAAATACAAGAAAGTGAATATAAGTATCTTTTGAAAATAGTCTGGGGTAATTACGCTCCAGGCCTACTAGCAAAGGTAACAGAAACAATTACGCTGACCTTTAGACAAAATCATTTGTCAGTGCAAGTACTCGATCTTTGCAAGGGAACCCTCCAGAATTACTAATGAGAGTTGTTGTACATATCTACCTCTGCCTCTGAATTTTTGCCCTGCTGCTTCATTCAAATCCATTTCTAACCTCTGTCGTGGCCTAAAATCTCATGACCCCGCTTGATACTACTATCTCCGCCCGAAAATCTGCTTTGCAATAGCTAAAAATCCAAATTTAAATATAATCGGGCCGAGTCCTTAAGAGTTTGACTCCCTCCCGCTTCGGCTTCCATATGACCCGATTCTGGAAACCATAATTCAAAGCGAGAGGGGGCCTATTGTCTCAACGATCGGATGCAATGCTGGCCGCCCGATCTGGCTCAAATCGACGGCGCGACAATCAACTTATATGGAGGGCCCGCGCACAACAGGCCTGCGGTTTTTCATGGCCCCACCGTTTTATTATCCTCCGATGCAAGTGTAGTCGTTGATCTTGTTTCGAGATCGAACGGCCCTGAGTCAATCGCAGTCCTGCCCTCAATCGCGATCGGAACTTCTAAAATGTACCACTCCGGTCTCCCCGCTCCATCTTTCGATTGTGATCTCCGATTTGGGTCCCACTCCCTGCGGTCGTGTCATCATAATGCATCAGTGTACGCCGTGTTTCTCCTCCACCATCCACATGTTCCAGTGACGTGTCATATTTTATGAACCTTTAACCCGTCCATTCATCGTCGCTCCATCGTGTTCTGCATTGTCACCCTATATTTCTCCATCATATTTGTGCGCTTCCTGTCACCCTGCAGCTTCTCGATATCTCGCCTAGTCTGTATTACCGATTC
Organism: Pinus albicaulis; assembly: GCA_034641835.2. Classification (NCBI taxonomy): domain Eukaryota; kingdom Viridiplantae; phylum Streptophyta; class Pinopsida; order Pinales; family Pinaceae; genus Pinus; species Pinus albicaulis. The sequence continues at coordinate 364,238,728 of CM076578.1, forward strand.
CATGGCCGCTGTCGTATCCACACTCCCTGTCACCGAGCCATTTTTCTCTAATGTTTTGCGGGTTTTGCAGGTTTTAAAACGACTTAGTTGGCGCTTTAACTCGCCGCCTCCGCTGCAAAGATCTGGAACATACTAAAGGACATATCCTACTGGCGAAATTAAGGAAAGAGGCCGAGGGTAGGTGGGAGAGATGACCTCCATTAAAGAAAACATAGATATGCATTCTCAGAACTCTCCAGATAAATTTGTCCTGCATTAAAGATCCAGGACTCAAATCCAGAGCCAGTAATGGTGAGTACTAGCATCAAAGGTGATTATCTTCTAAATTTACGACAAGCAGATTTTTCTTTTCTAAGCCATGTATAAATATATCAGATATATTTTATTACTTTTATCTTGTATGATAATGAGATTTTATTCTTAAAGATTTATCAGTGAAGGTGCTGTCAGTGCAACATTACCGCTAGTCATTCATAGAGTAGGTGCGAATGTTTTCCGCCATTTCTTTCAAATCGAGTCATTAATTGTGTTTCAGCTGCCTCCTCCTCTAGAATTCTCCATGACTCCTATAAAGACAAAAAGAGAATATATTGTAGTGGTTCCAGATTTCGATCAGCAAACGGTGCAGCGAGAAGACTTCTGTATACATCTTTGTAATACTTCTGTATGAAGCTTCAGAGCCCGTAGGGTTTCAGCTAGGAGGGGTTATAACTGTATTCAGGATTCTGGTCTTTGATATTTCACAGTATGTAATCTCTCTTATGTGTTAATACATTATCTCATTTCATGCAATTTATCTTCTTGTATCATGCTCTAGAATGCGAGTGGCTCACTAGTCCGCAGTAAGGATTTCATCTTAAGTGGTGCCCTTTCTGGAATTAGTCAAGCGCTTTAAATAGGCCTAGTCATGATATATTGTTCCATGTTCACCCTTTCCATATTTTCTGCTATATTAGTTGCTTGAGGAGGGTGCTTTTAAAATGCCATTGTCATATAAGGATTCGTAAATTGGTGCGCCCTTATATGGTTCTGTTGTGTATCTGGGTATTAGTCTCATGCCAGCTAGTATCTTCTTATGTTTCCTCACTGCACTCACTCATTGATATCTGATTTCTGTGATCTATTATTTGAACTGGCCCTTTTTACAGTAAACGGTCTCTTAACTGTCTGATGCTTTCATGCTGAAGTCATACATGATGTTCCTACATTGTTCTTGTCTTTGTATTAGCTTCTGAGAAGAGAGACTGGACCAATTCAAAATTAATTTCCTTGTTCAAACAAGAGATAGCAAGCGTGTTCTTGGACTGAAAACCCAAACTAAAGGAGCTCCTTGCTATATTAAGATGTCCTAAGCATTGGTCTATAGCAACTCTAGGCTGTCTCTAGGAGGGTGAAAAAATCATCCACAACATCTTTTTGGCGCCGTTGCCGGGGACACGAATTCAAGAATATCTGTTTCCCTGGGTTCGACATCTTATTTTCACTCTCTAATCAGGTGAGCACAAAGAGGTGAAGAGTTGCGGATTTCTCACCTTGGCGACTCCACTGATCATTATTTGGTAAATTTTACTGGAAGTCCTGGCTTCCCGGAAGCCCCATTTGAGGTCGGATACATCACAGCCGAAAACACCCGTGTCTGACCCGGAGAAGATCATTCATAAAAGAGCTTGGAAAGAGAAGAAGTCAGTTCGTCCTGAAAATCCTAAATATTCCGTTGAAGATCACCCCCCCTCTTCTTCTCAAGAAGTTAGAACAGAAAAACCCGAGTTTTACTCAGAAACTCCACGTAGAGGAATTACCTGGATTGAAGGAGAATCTCATCCTGTTTTCGAGGCTGAAGAAATTAAAGAGGTCACAGAAGTAGCTGCTGTTAACCGTGAGTTATTCCCATCTACACCTCAGGCTTCTGTGCAATATATTCCCATTGTTATTCATACTCCGCTTCCTCCTACTCCTCTCCCTTCATCTGTATCTCAAATTGTTGTGCAACCCCCGCCTCCCCCAATGGCCAATGTTCCTGATTTTCTGTTAAATAAATATGCTCCTCTGGCCTTGCCCCAGGTGCTAAATGATATGCCACAAGATTACTTGAAGATTTTGCCAAGATTTAATGGTGAGAATGAAGTTGATGCTCAGAAGCACCTCAAGACCTTCTGCTCTTTTGCAGAGAACTTAAATGTTGAACATCTGGATGTGGTCCTGAGGTTATTTGTGCAATCCTTGGAAGGTGAAGCCAGAAAATGGTTCAAGACATTGGCAAACCAATCAATCACCACCTGGGACCAAATGGAGAACGCTTTTCTCAGGAAGTGGGGAGAAAAGAAAGACCAAGGGCAGTGCCTCGTTGAATTCAATACGCTAAAGAAGAAACACAATGAGGGAGTGGCAGAATTTATCAAAAGGTTTAATAAATTATATCTGAACCTTCCCGCCGATATGAAACCCCAACAATCTACAGCCAAAGTTGTTTTCATAGCAGCTTTTGATTCTGATTTCGGTTTCTCTCTGCGTGAAATAATGCCTGTTACCCTGGACGATGCTCAGACGGATGCTCTGGAGTTGGAGGAAAACTTTGTTGCCACTGGGAAGTTAAAAGGAAAAAATGAACAGGAAACCAGAAGAAAGGGCAAAGAGGAGGTTTCTACCTCTAATCAAGAAAAGGATTCAGACAAAATGGACGAGATAAGCAAAATGATAAAGAATATGGTCAAGCTAGAGCTGGAAGCTAAAAACGCAGCTCCCAAAAACTATTATAATGCTCCAAACAGAGGATATAATCCTCAGTACAGAAAGCCTCCATTGCAAATATTGCCAAGAGAAGCGAAAGAACAGCAAGATCAGGTACCTCATCCCTTGTACCTGGAAGGACCAGCAGATGACTCCGCTGGAGATGCAGCTTATAGACTAGAAGATTCAAATCTGGCTTTTTCAAATAACGATGATATGGAGTGTCCCCTGCAAGAAGAAGACGAAGAAGCAGAGATTGACCATTACTGCAAGCAATTCGCTGATTTCATGGAAGCCCAATTCAACGTCAAATATGATCTCAGATCCTCAAGGAAGAGGACCAGAACTCAGGAGCAAGAAGAAGAAGAACCACCTCAGAAAGAAGCATCTGCTTAGAAGGAATCAGCAGCAAAGAGGTGTATAGAAAAAGGTAAGAATCTTCTGAGTACCCCCTTGCAGTCTAATGATCAGTTTCCCTCTTCTTCTAAAATAGTCAATCCTCCTAGTACTGAGCCAGTGTCAAAAGAAGTTAAATCTTCAGTCGAAAATAAGGAGTCCAAAGAAACTGCGACAGAAAAGCTTCCATATGCTTTCAATTTGCAAAAAGAGCTTGAGAAGATTAAGATTCCTGTCCCTCTGACTGAGTTATTAAAACAGCCTGCATATCAGTTTCAAGTTACCTCTTTCATGCTTCCTCCTGAACTGCCGATTGCACTTGATAGTTTAAATCTTCAAGAAGAAAGGCCCATGGTAGTCTTTGGCCCACATGTTGAAGAGATAGACCCTTCCACTCCACCCTTTTATGTATCTCTAGTCATTCATGACCTGCTGCTACACAATTGTATGTTAGATTCTGGGGCTTCCCATAATCTCATGCCTCTCTCTGTCATGGAGCAACCAGGGCTGCAAATTACAAGACCATATAAAGATTTATATTCATTTGATTCTAAAAGGGTTAAATGCTTGGGAATGATTAAAGATTTAGTGGTCAATTTGGCTCAAATCCTAGCAAAGAGTGTGGTCATGGACATAGTGGTTGCTGATATCCCAGCTCGCTTTGGCATGCTGCTGTCAAGGTCTTGGGGTACCAAGATTGGGGGATCAATCAAATTGGATTTAACATATGCTACCGTCCCAGTCTTTGGAGGTCAAGAAAGGAGGTTATACAGGGAGACTAGATTTATCAAGATGGTAACTAAGGCCAACTGCTCAGATAATTCCCCAGTTTATAACAAAGAGGGAGACTTTTCATGTTTAATGTTGGAAGAAAATCAGGATTACGCACATGAGCCCCTTTTTGGTCAGTTTTAGGCTAAGCAGCCCAAAGAAGAGCAGGAATCAGGACTTTGGACTTTACATTTTGATGGAGCTAATTCAAGAGAAGGAAATGGAGCTGGGGTATTGTTGATTTCCCCTATAGGGAGATGGGTGCCACTGTCTTTTAAGCTGGAGTATGAGGCTACAAACAATGTAGCCGAATATGAAGCGCTATTATTGGGTCTGCAAACAGCCAAGGATATGGGCATCCAGTGTCTAAAAGTTTTTGGAGACTCTGAGCTGGTGGTAAGGCAGATCAAAAATGAATGTCAAACTAAGCATCCCCGGCTCAGAGCATATAGAAATGAAGTATGGGACATGATAGAGAATTTCTTCTCAGCGTTTAACATACAGTTCATGCCCCGGGAGAAAAACAGAATAGCAGATTCTTTCGCTGTAGCTGCTAGTACTTTCCATCCTCCTCAGAACCCGCTTCTAAGATATGAAGTGGAGGTACGGTACAGACCATCCATTCCAGATAATATAAAGCATTGGCAGGTATTCGAAGATGATGAACAAATGAAAAGATTTATGGAGACTGTGGGAGAATTCTCCAATATGGAGATTGATGGTAATGAAGAGGAAGAAGTTGAAAATATTACTGAAAACAAATGGGAAGAAAGAATAGCAGGTAATAAAGTGCTGCAACTGAAAGGTAATGTGATACCTAGAGGATTGGTACCCATAGAAAGGTTATTCAATAAAGATGATGTTCCCATGCAGCCAAATAAAGTAGTAGAAGAAGATCAAGTGGGAGATTTGAATCTGGGTACTCCCACTGACCCCAAAATTGTTAAATTATCTAAAAGAGTCCCAGAAGGATACAAAGAAAAGTATTTAAAGTTGTTTCAATCTTACAAAGATGTATTTGCTTGGTCCTATGAGGACCTTAAAACTTTTGATGTAAATATTATACAGCATAAGATTCCACTGAGGGAAGATGCAAAGCCATACAAGCAGAAGCTCAGACAGATAAACCCCTTGCTGCTTCCCTCAATTGAAAAAGAAATTAAGAAGTTACTGAAGGCCAAGATAATTGTACCACTAAGATACTCCGAATGGGTAGCAAATCTTGTTCCTGTTAGGAAGAAGAATGGAGAAATAAGGCTGTGTGTAGATTTCAGGAATTTAAATAGAGCATCTCTCAAAGATAATTACCCATTGCCCAAGATGGACCACATCCTGCAGAAAGTAGTGGGAGCATCCAGAATGTCAATGATGGATGGATTTTCGGGCTACAATCAGGTAGCCGTGTTCCCAGAAGACCAGAAGAAAACTGCATTTACTACACCATGGGGAACCTTTATGTATGCAAGGATGCCATTCGGATTAATTAATGCAGGAGCTACCTTTCAGAGGGCAATGGACATAGCCTTTGTCGGAGAACAGGACAAGTTCTTGGTGGTGTATCTTGATGATATCACAGTATTCTCAAAGAATGATGAAGAGCGTATTGAGCATTTGAGAAGAACTTTTGAAAAATGCAGAAGGTATGGCCTTTCTCTTAACCCCCAAAAATCCTTGTTTGCATTAGATGAAGGAAAACTCTTAGGGCATATTGTGACTAAAGATGGTGTGAAAATTGATCCTAAGAGGGTTGAAGTGATAAACAACATTCCTTTGCCAAGAAATAAGAAAGAAGTACAAGTGTTTTTGGGCCGAATAATTTTTTTGAGAAGATTTATCCCTAACTATGCTGAGATAGTTAGGCACATAACCAATATGTTGAAAAAGGAAAATGAGGTAAAATGGTCCCAGGAGTCAAGAGATGCATTCGCAAGGATAAAACGGGCATTTTCTGAAGCTCCTGTGCTAGCAGGACCAGATTACAAAAAACCATTTATGATTTTCTCATTTGCTTCACCCCATACCATTGCTGGAGTGTTATTGCAGAAGAATGAAGAGGGATATGAACAGCCCATATCTTTCTTCAGTCAAGTGCTTTATAATGCTGAATTGAAATATAATATACTGGAGAAGCAGGCATATGCCCTAGTAAAGTCCCTTAAAGCTTTCAGAGTTTATATTTTGCAATCTCACATTACAGCCTATGTCCCTACTGCAGCAGTCAAAGACATTCTGGTTCAGGGAGACAGCGAGGGTAGGAGAGGAAGATGGATTGCAAAAATTCAGGAATATGATTTGGATATAAGGCCTACTAAATTGGTGAAAGGACAGGGACTCGCCAAGATGTTATCTGAATCAAATCATCAAGCTTTGGGCATTAATCTGTCTGTGATAGCAAATGAAGAATCATAAAAAGAAGAAGAGCCGCAAGGACTAGAGATGGCTACTCAAAAGATACATGTGAAATATCTAACCAGTCCTTGGTATAAAGAAATAGTTGAATATCTGTTAACACTCAGCTGTCCCCCTGGCTGTGACAAAGTGAAATACAGAGCTGTAAGGATGAAATCTCAGAAATATGCGATTGCCAATGGACAGCTCTATTGGAGAGACCCTCTAGGCATATTACTTCTATGCCTCACGGAGAATGAAGTACAGAATGTAATGATAGAATTTCATGAGGGGATATGTGGAGGACATTACAGCTGGAGGGCTACAACTCATAAGATCTTGAAGGCTGGTTTTTACTGGCCAAAATTGTATTCAGATACTTTTTCTTGGGTCAGATCGTGTGACAAATGCCAAAGATTTGCAGAAAGGCAGAAATTAGCAGCATTACCCTTGATCCCTATTCATGTAAATGAACCATTTCAGAAATGGGGATTGGATTTTATAGGTGAGATACATCCTCCATCGAGTGGCCAACATAAATGGATATTGACAGCCACAGACTATTTCACGAAATGGGTGGAAGCCATACCTACTAGAAATGCTACAGATGCTGTAATAATGAATTTTATAGAAGATAATATCATATCTAGGTTTGGCTGTCCTGCAAGAATTGTAACCGACAATGCACAGGCTTTCAAATCTGCCAGGTTCGTAAAATTCTGCCAAAGATATAACATTATCCTGACTCATTCTACAGCATACTATCCACAGGGAAATGGTCTAGCAGAGTCATCCAATAAAACCCTGGTGAGAGCCCTGAAGAAAACGATAGCTGAAAATCAGAAGAACTGGGACTCTCAATTAAAGTTTTCTCTATGGGAAAATAGGATAACCAGCAAAAGAGCAACAGGGAAGTCACCCTATGAGCTGGTATATGGACGGGCTGCAGTGTTTCCTTTGCAATTAGCATTGCCAGTGGCACGTTTCATGCAGGAGAACCAGGAAGAACCAGATGACATGATCCGAAGAATTAATCAGCTGGTAGAATTGGAGGAAACAAGGAACCAGGTAGATCAGAGATTGATAGAATACCAAGAAAAAATGAAGAATGTCTTTGATCAGCACGCAAAGGATAGGGATTTCCAAGTTGGAGACCTGGTTCTTAGATGGGATGTTCACAGAGCAGAAAAGGGCAAACATGCTAAATTTGATCCATTGTGGTTCGGGCCATTCAAAATAGTGAAGCTGGGAAGAAACAACACCTTTACTTTAGAAAATCTACAGGGTGATTTGTTGGATGCACCCGTGAATGGCCAGTTCCTCAAGCCTTATTTTCAATTCTGACCCGGGCTGGGGATGCCTGATTGTGTATACTGTATATAGTTTGTTTTGGCTTTTATTTTTATAAAGGAAAAGAATGCTGATAATCACCTGAAGTAAGAAGTGCAGGGGAATTGAAAAATGAGATGAAATATTTAATGGTCTGCGTGTTCTCGACGTGCCCGAGGACGAACATGTCGTCCCCAGATGGAGCCGATGTTGTACATATCTACCTCTGCCTCTGAATTTTTGCCCTGCTGCTTCATTCAAATCCATTTCTAACCTCTGCCGTGGCCTAAAATCTCATGACCCCGCTTGATACTACTATCTCCGCCCGAAAATCTGCTTTGCAATAGCTAAAAATCCAAATTTAAATATAATCGGGCTGAGTCCTTAAGAGTTTGACTCCCTCCCGCTTCGGCTTCCATATGACCCAATTCTGGAAAACATAATTCAAAGTGAGAGGGGGCCTATTGTCTCAACGATCGGATGCAATGCTGGCCGCCCGATCTGGCTCAAATCGACGGCGCGGCAATCAACTTATATGGAGGGCCCGCGCACAACAGGCCTGCGGTTTTTCATGGCCCCACCGTTTTATTATCCTCCGATGCAAGTGTAGCCGTTGATCTTGTTTCGAGATCGAACGGCCCTGAGTCAATCGCAGTCCTGCCCTCAATCGCGATCGGAACTTCTAAAATGTACCACTCCGATCTCCTCGCTCCATCTTTCGATTGCGATCTCTGATTTGGGTCCCACTCCCTGCGGTCGTGTCATCATAATGCATCAGTGTACGCCGTGTTTCTCCTCCACCATCCACATGTTCCAGTGACGTGTCATATTTTATGAACCTTTAACCTGTCCATTCATCATCGCTCCATCGTGTTCTGCATTATCACCCTCTATTTCTCCATCATATTCATGCGCTTCCTGTCACCTTGCAGCTTCTCGATATCTCGCCTAGTCTGTATTACCGATTCCATGGCCGCTGTCGTATCCACACTCCCTGTCACCGAGACATTTTTCTCTAATGTTTTGCGGGTTTTGCAGGTTTTAAAACGACTTAGTTGGCGCTTTAACTCGCCGCCTCCGCTGTAAAGATCTGGAACATACTAAAGGACATATCCTACTGGCGAAATTAAGGAAAGAGGCCGAGGGTAGGTGGGAGAGATGACCTCCATTAAAGAAAACATAGATATGCATTCTCAGAACTCTCCAGATAAATTTGTCCCGCATTAAAGATCCAGGACTCAAATCCAGAGCCAAGGGCCAAGAGTACAGTACTGAAATACAGATTATTCCAAATCTCTTACGGCAGCAGATTTTTCTTCAGCCGCGGGCAATATATTGTATATATTTTATTACTTCTATCTTGTATATAAGGAGATTTTATCTCCCAGCATTTATTTCATGGACATGTTGTCTAGTACAGTCATTAACAGTTAGTCATTCATAGAGTAGGCGCGAATGTTTTTCGCCATTTCTTTCAAATCGAGTCATTAATTGTGTTTCAGCCGCCTCCTCCTCTAGAATTCTCCATGACTCCTATAAAGACAAAAAGAGAATATATTGTAGTGGTTCCAGATTTCGATCAGCAAACGGTGCATTGAGAAGACTTCTGTATACATCTTTGTAATACTTCTGTATGAAGCTTCAGAGCCCGTAGGGTTTCAGCTAGGAGGGGTTATAACTGTATTCAGGATTCTGGTCTTTGATATTTCACAGTATGTAATCTCTCTTATGTGTTAATACATTATCTCATTTCATGCAATTTATCTTCTTGTATCATGCTCTAGAATGCGAGTGGCTCACTAGTCCGCAGTAAGGATTTCATCTTAAGTGGTGCCCTTTCTGGAATTAGTCAAGCGCTTTAAATAGGCCTAGTCATGATATACTGTTCCATGTTCACCCTTTCCATATTTTCTGCTATATTAGTTGCTTGAGGAGGGTGCTTTTAAAACGCCATTGTCATATAAGGATTCGTAAATTGGTGCGCCCTTATATGGTTCTGTTGTGTATCTGGGTATCAGTCTCATGCCAGCTAATATCTTCTTATGTTTCCTCACTGCACTCACTCATTGATATCTGATTTCTGTGAACTATTATTTGAACTGGCCCTTTTTACAGTAAACGGTCTCTTAACTGTCTGATGCTTTCATGCTGAAGTCATACATGATGTTCCTACATTGTTCTTGTCTTTGTATTAGCTTCTGAGAAGAGAGACTGGACCAATTCAAAATTAATTTCCTTGTTCAAACAAGAGATAGCAAGCGTGTTCTTGGACTGACAACCCAAACTAAAGGAGCTCCTTGCTATATTAAGATGTCCTAGGCACTGGTCTATAGCAACTCTAGGCTGTCTCTAGGAGGGTGACAAAATCATCCACAACAAGAGTGATACAACGTCTACCTCAGGTACCAAGGGTAT
>CM076578.1:365480270-365704872 GCA_034641835.2 Pinus albicaulis
GAGTGGTGACGCAACAACGCTGAAAGTCAGCCCTGAGGAGGATCGGTCAACCGTCGTCGTGGCTCTGTATTCACTTCCCTTTCCTCCACGTGGTCTATTTCTTTGATCAGAATCTTATTTATCAAATTCGGGGGATTTGATAAATAAATATCATTTGAAAACCATTGCAATTTTAAGTATATATTTCGCTCTGTCGACCTTATAACTGATGGTTATAGCTTCCCATACTTTATTTTATATCTCCCGACTCATATAACTTCGTTAATCTTGATTCCTTATCCGACGGCTGTTATCGCGTTGCCCGATCCAACGTATATCGCTCGATCAACATGCACAAACGATAACGCGCGATGGCGCGTACGGAAAGGTGGTTTTCCAATTTCACTCGGGGACACGCGTCAGGGACTCTATGGAATCACTCCTCGACGCAGAAATACCGCCTTTCGTATAAGAGTGGTGTGATGAATACTGCTTCCAGCCTTTACTGTTCACCCAACCCACTCGCGGTGTTTAACCAGGGTTCCTCGTCGGGTTTGCGTTCTTCTTTGTTTGTTAACCCACGTCTAACCTCGGGTCAATCCTTGGCAGGTTTCAATCAGCGATAACGAGATTCTATTGCAACGACTTTTCTATATAGACCATGCCTACGGTGGTGATAACTTCACAGGTTTTGTTTGAATCAATTAAGGAAACCACCAGATAGAATTATGTGGAATTCATACAGGGGTTCAATTATACATGCATAGAGTTCATCACTTCGCAATTAAACAACCTCTTGACAATTAAGGATTCAACACGATTCTAGGGTAAATGCACACAAAAACTATTTAATTGGAAGTAATTGTAATACATAGATTTTATTGCAGAATCTCCTCTCCTCTTCTTGTCCTCCTCATACATTTGAGGGTTACAATTATATGCATAAACCTATGACTCTTCGGCTCCTCTGAGAGGACCATTTCAGGAAATCAACAGTCTAATTAAAACAATTCAACTAACTGGAATATGATAGCTAGACTAACTGAGCTATTCAAATTCTACGACTTTAACTGATGTAATAATACAATAAGCTAAGGTATTGACACCTAGCTGTGATAATTCGACTGTTTTCAAACCCTCCTAGCCACAACATGTGGAAAAAACTCCTACATTGCTGGCTAGTGTCTAATGCCCCTGCATCAGACTCTCGAGGGCAATTTTCTTCATGGGCTCCTGTTCATGAGCTCTTCCACTGATCTGCCTATCTTCCGCAACATTTCTTCAGTCATCCAAGTGGCATCTTCATCTGGTTTATCCTTCCATTTAATCAAGTACCGAAAGTACTCTTGTCCTCTTGTCCTTCTGAACACTCTTTTGTCCAATATCTTCTCTGGTTGCAATGGCTATGCTGGTGGTAGCTACTCTCCCCAATCAATCTGTTCCTTGTCTGCTGCTCTTTTTTCTGCACCATCATCTTCATACTTGTACAAATCTGCAACATTATAAATGGGAGATATTCCAACATCAGGAGGTAATTCAATCTCATAAGCATTTGCAGAAAACTTCCTAAGTATCTTGCATGGCCCAATCTTCTTGAACTTCAATTTGTTGTACTGCTTCCTTGGGAATCTCTCCTTTCTCAAGTGTGCCAAAACCTGATCTCCTACTTCAAAATGAACTTCTTTTCTACTTAAGTCTGCTCTACTTTGGTATTTGATGCTGCTGCCTTGTAGTTGCTGTTTCACTTGTTCATGTATGGCCTGGATCTCTGAAGCAAATTCCTCACCATCTGCACTTCTCAGTTCTGCCTTCCCCAGATTTCTCAATTCTGATATTCCTCTGGGGTGCATTCCATAGACAATATGAAATGGACTCTGCCCTGTGCTTCTGTTTGGTGAATCATTGTATGCATATTCTGCCTGGGGAAAAATATGATCCCACTGCTTGGGATGCTCTCCTGCAAGACATCTCAACAAATTTCCTAGACTCCTATTCACCACCTCAGTTTTTCCATCAGTCTGAGGATGATAAGCTGAGCTGAAACTTAGCTTGGTACCAATTTTCTTCCACAGTGTCCTCCAAAAGTGCCCCACAAATCTGGTGTCTCTGTCTGAAACAATACTCTTGGGAAACCCATGCAACCTAACAACTTCCTTGAAGAACAAGTTAGCAACATGGGTGGCATCACTAGTTTTATAACATGGAATAAAATGTGCCGTTTTGGAGAATTTGTCCACTACAACAAAGACTACATCATTCCCTCTCTGAGTCTTGGGCAATCCTAGAAAAAAATCCATACTCACCATGTCCCAAGGCTTGTCTAGAATAGGTAAGGGAGTGTACAATCCTGCATTCTGGCTCCTTCCCTTGGCATATTGACAAATCTTGCAATTCTTCACAAACTTTTCCACTTCTGCTCTCATCTTGGGCCAGAAATAAAAGTGTCTCAGCTGCTCATAAGTCTTATCAGTACCAAAGTGTCCAGCAAGTCCACCACTAGGCTTCTCTTTGATCAATTTTTCCCTCATGGAACATTTTGGTACACACAGCTGGTTTCTTCTGAATAGTAAGTCCTCTTGCAAGAAGTAATCCAACCACTGGCTTCTATATGTTAAAACAGGGTTACTACATGCCTCAAATGCTTCTTTAAAATCAGGATCTGTTTTATACAATTCTTTGAGAAAATCAAATCCTACTACTTCAAAATTTGTTTCTTGAACAAGCATGTGCCTCCTACTCAAAGCATCAGCTACTTTATTGGCTTGGCCACTTATATGTTTCAAAACAAAATTAAAACTTTGGAGATAATCAACCCATTTAGCATGCTTATGTTTCAACTTGGGCTGCTGTACAATGTACTGCAAAGCATGATTGTCAGAATATAATACAAATTCCCTGGACATCAAATAATGTCTCCACTTCTCCAGTGCCTGGACAATTGCATAGAATTCCTTCTCATAAGAGGAATAATTTCTTCTGGTGTCATTCAGCTTCTCACTGAAATATGCCACAGGCCTATCATCCTGACTCAACACAGCTCCAATGGCTTCCCCACTGGCATCACATTTTACTTGAAATGGTTTAGTAAAATCAGGTAGAATCAAAACAGGCTTCTCAGTTATCTTTTGCTTCAAAAATTTAAAGTTTCTTTCTGCTTCAGCAGTCCACTTAAATGGCTGTTTGCCCTTATTTATTGTCTCAATTATGGGTGCATTGATCTTATTGAAGTTTCTTATAAACTTTCTGTAAAAACTAGCAAGTCCATGGAAAATTCTTACCTCAAAAACATTCCTGGGCGAAGGCCACTCCACAATTTCCTTAACCTTTTCTGGGTCCATCTTCAATCCTTCTGCAGAAACAACAAACCCCAAATACACCAACTCTTCCTTCATGAATGAGCATTTCTTCAAATTTATCAGCAGTTTCTCTTGGTGCAGCTTCTTCAAAACATGATTAAGATGCCTTAAATGTTCTTCTTTAGTTCTGCTGAAAACTAATATATCATCCAGATATACTATTACAAATTTACCAATGAATTCTTTCAATATTTCATTCATAAGTCTCATAAAAGTGCTAGGTGCGTTTGACAACCCAAAAGGCATTACCATCCATTCATATAACCCTTCATTTGTTTTAAAGGCAGTTTTCCACTCATCACCCTCTCTTATTCTAATCTGATGATATCCACTCTTCAAATCTATCTTTGAGAAATATTTAGCACCACTCAAACAGTCCATCAAATCCTCAATTCTGGGCAAAGGGAATCTGTACCTGATTTTGATCTTATTAATTGCTCTGGAATCAGTACACATTATCCAGCCTCCATCTTTCTTTGGGCTCAAAACTGCTGGTACTGCACATGGACTCAGACTTTCTCTGATCAGTCCTTTGTCCACCAACTCCTGTACTTGTCTCCTAATTTCCTCATTTTCTTTGGGAGTCATTCTGTAGGCTGCCTTATTTGGCAGATTTGAACCAGGGATAAAATCTATTTGATGGTTGATCTTCCTCACAGGTGGCAGCTCATCAGGTAAATCATCCACAACAATGTCACAGTAATCATCTAACATCTCTTGTATCTCTACTGGTAAATCAAAAATCTTCGTAGAAGTAAGAACTAATTTAGGCTTGAAAACTAAAGCAAAGCTTACCTCTTCTTCTTCTATCTGCTGCAGATATTCCTTCTCGCTCAGCAACAAGGTCTTTGGATCAATCACTCTGTTGGATGGCTCTCCTTCTTCCATGGGTATCAATGTATGATGTACCCCATCCTTGAAGAACTTGTAAGTGTTCTTCTTGCCATCATGCACTGCTGCTCTATCAAACTGCCAAGGTCTACCCATTAGTATATGACACACATCCATGGGCATTACATCACACAGGACCTTATCTTTGTATTTGCCCATTTGCAGCTCTATCTCACACTGTTCTTTTACAACCAGCTGGTGCCCTTTATGCATCCAGGACACCCTGTAGGGAGTTGGATGCTCCCTTGTCTTCAGCTTCAACTTTTCTATTACCTTAGTGGAAACCATATTGTCTGTGCTGCCACTATCAATGAATAGCTGGCAGCATTTCCCTTGGACTTTGCATATGCTCCTAAACAAAGTCTTTCTTTGTGCAGGCTCAGTGACCTCTTTGGCTTGCTTCAACAGGACCTTATTCACCACCAAGGATTCTCCCCTCTCTAGAAGAATTTCTTCTTCAATCTCTGCCTCTTCTCCAGTCCGGGCAACAACAACATTTCTTGGACCAGCACCCACATTCTCTAGACATTCATAGTGCTTGTGTCCCACTTGCTGACATCTATAGCACCTCAATTCTCTACCTCTGTCTCTGTCTCTGCCTCCTCTTCCTTTCCCTCTGTAAGAACCCCTTCTTCCCCTTGCATCCTCCTCTGTAGATGCATTCTGAGGTGAGCTACTGTTAGCTCCATCCCCGGGTGTAGCAGGCTTTCCTCTACCCCCTTGACTTCCCTTTCCTCGGAAAGTACCTCTCTTCTTGGCAGACTGTTTCCTCAGGAGTTTATCCTCTGCTTTCAAGGCCATCTGATAGGCCTCTTCCACTGTCTTAGGAGACAAGAGACCAATCTCATCTTATATTCTCAACTTGAGACCATTTACATATCTGGCAGTCTTCTCTGGTGTGTCTTGGAATTGCCCAACCCTTATGCTTACTCTGTAGAATTCCTCTGTGTATTCTTTTACTGTCAGCAACCTCTGCCTCAGGTTCTACATTTGCTTATAAAATTTCAGCTGGTAATCACTAGGCAAGAATTTACCTTTTAATTTAGCCATCATTCTGGTCTAGCTCTTGACAGGTTGCTTGCCAACTCTCCTCCTTTCTGCCTGCACTCCATCCCACCAAAGTGCAGCATTTCCTTTCAGCTTTGTCACCGCAAACTTGACCTTCTTATCTTCACTTATTTATTCATAATCGAAGCACTTGTTCATTTCATTAATCCAGTCCACCAGCTCCTCTAGATTCAGTCCCCCTGCATAGCTTGACACTTCAATTTTGGGCTTAACTGCAGACCCCAGAACAGTTCTAAGGAGCCTCATGTCAGAAGGAATTTCAACATTTTCTTCTGCTTCTTCCGTCTTAGGTTCACTGATGTATTCAGGATCTCTGGGCTGTCTTCGCTCCATGGCATCCATTCTGGCCTCGACCCTCTGCAACATCCCCAACACCTTTGCGTTGGCAACTGGTCTTCTTCTGCCAGCACCTCTACCAACTCAGATCGCCATGTCAGCAAAACAACTTCAGACAACGCTCTGATACCACAAATGACGCAACAACGCTGAAATTCAGCCCTGAGGGGGGTCGGTCAACCATCGTCGTGGCTCTGTATTCACTTCCCTTTCCTCCACGTGGTCTATTTCTTTGATCAGAATCTTATTTATCAAATTCGGGGGATTTGATAAATAAATATCATTTGAAAACCATTGCAATTTTAAGTATATCTTTCGCTCTGTCGACCTTATAACCGATGGGTATAGCTTCCCATACTTTATTTTATATCTCCCGACTCATATAACTTTGTTAATCTTGCTTCCTTATCCGACGGTTGTTATCACGTTGCCCGATCCAATGTATATCACTCGATCAACATGCATAAATGATAACGCGCGATGGCGCGTACGGGAAGGTGGTTTTCCAATTTCACTTGGGGACACGCGTCAGGCACTCTATGGAATCGCTCCTCGACCCAGAAATACCTCCTTCCGTATAAGAGTGGTGCGATGAATACCGCTTCCAGACTTTACTGTTCACCCAACCCACTCACGGTGTTTAACCAGGGTTCCTCGTCGGGTTTGTGTTCTTCTTTGTTTGTTAACCCACGTCTAACCTCGGGTCAATCCTTGGCAGGTTTCAATCAATGATAACGAGATTCTATTGCAATGACTTTTCTATACAGACCATGCCTACGGTGGTGATAACTTCACAGGTTTTGTTCGAATCAATTAAGGAAACCACCAGACAGAATTATGTGGAATTCATACAGGGGTTCAATTATACATGCATAAAGTTCATCACTTCGCAATTAAAAAACCTCTTGACAATTAAGGATTCAACACGATTCTAGGGTAAATGCGCACAGAAACTATTTAATTGGAAGTAATTGTAATACACAGAGTTTATTGCAGAATCTCCTCTCCTCTTCTTGTCCTCCTCATACATCTGAGGGTTACAATTATATACATAAACCTATGACTCTTCGGCTCCTTTGAGAGGATTGTTTCAGGAAATCAACAGTCTAATTAAAACAATTCAACTAACTGGAATATGACAGCTAGACTAACTGAGCTATTCAACTTCTACGACTTTAACTGATCTAATAATACAATCAGCTAAGGTATTGACACCTAGCTGTGATAATTCGACTGTTTTCAAACCCTCCTAGCCACAACATGTGGACAAAACTCCTACATTGCTGGCTAGTGTCCAATGCCCCTGCATCAAGTGGTGACGAGGAGAGGGTTGTTGGGAAATATAGAGCAACATAGTTAGGGCTTAATTAATTACATTTTCTTAACTTTGATAGTTGCTTGTGATGTTATTTTAAATTCTTCTTATTATTATTTCTTTATCATCAAAAAACTACCAAAACATGAAGATCATCAAAGACAAATGGACACCAGATGTAGGCACTCAACTGGGGAAAAAACCCTAAGAAGGGGAAAACCCAGTCAAAATATTCTACTAGTACAACAAAATAAAAATGAGATAGTCCAAAACCATTTTGACAATGACAAAAAATCACATCCATCCATCAAGTCAACCATTTATGTAGATGAGTAAACTTCTGGTTCATTCAAGTCAACATCAAACAATCCTTCAAGAATATGGGTGTACTAGGGTCTTGACACTCTTTGTCATCTTGTACTTTCTACTCCTGCAGTTAATATGAACCTTCGGTCCCACTGTAATAAATTTGCAACATTTTCTATCACATGCACATGTGATAGTAAGACATGTATTTCAGTTTCTTGTTGAGGGCCCTTCTTTCTTGCTAAGATTTCCTCACTCTTAGGTTTCCTCGCATCCCTTTATTTTCTAAGTAATCACAAATCAAAACTTTCTTGCTTCAATCCCAAAATAAGTCAAATTCATTGCTATATATAGTTGTTGGAAGCTCCACTAATAGGCTAACATGAACTATTGAAGAGGTTGACTTGATAGGAGGCAACATCGACTTGATGGTGGAGGATTACATGACTAATTTACATCAAAATATATTTTTTCTTTTTTCTTTTTTATTTCTTTAACACAATGAGCCCAAGGAGGGTCATTTACACCATGAATTATAATTTTACTCAAGACACAAACCCTAGAGCACTCAATGGGTTCTTTTGGCCTTGAAAATAAATAAATAGAGGAGCATGAAACCCATGTTTCAAAAACAATTTTATTTTATAATATAATTTTCTTTTGACAAATACATTACATCATGACTCAATTACAATTACGAAGACCAACAATAGTTACATTCTTCAACATGGGTTGAAATGATACTGGGCATCAACCCCTCTTTCCATGGTCGATTTTTTAGTTATCTTCTAAAAATGGAAAAATTTCACCAATTTTTTTTATCAAATTTAGCTAAATTTTGGGTGACTAGAGGGTAGGGGTATGTGGGCGATGCATGGAATAATGATCCCTCCTTATTTAATGTACCCAATACCCTATGTACACCATTGAGTATATGATGTACTTACTGAAATCACAAATATCCATTTCTCTTGATTTGTTACCACTTTGTAAAATTATACTCAACCATTTATCTAGGTTGAATTCCACATCTGATAACTTTGATACCATTCTATCATAATTTTATTTCCATTATATGGAGTAATGAATTCTCATGTAGACACAATCATTCATTCAATTAACAACACCATAAATGCAAATGTAATCTTATACACATAATAACACAAGCAACATTAAATTCATCATAGTTATAGTAAATCAACGACACTTGTATTTATGGAATAAATCACCAATTGGAGACGTATGAAGGACTCTTTATCCAACCATAGGGTTTCTTTTGCTTGGAATATTTCTACAACAAGTCCACCCTTGAGTTGAGGCCATGAGTCCATAGTGAAAAACTCTTCGTATGGCTAATCCTAATCCTAATCCTCTCGCACAACCCAATTTGCTCTAATCCTCTCACACAACCAAATTTCCTATGGCTAATCATAATCATATAATCATCTCACACAACCCAATTTCCCAATTATCACAATATGATAACTCTCACAAAATTCAAATCCAACAACTCTCTTTCCCTTTCGACTTGTATAACCCAAGGAATGGGATCTCCCTCTCTATCACAGTCTTTCGGGTCATCCCACTTCCTTCCTAGGTTATAACATTAATTAGCTAGGTAATATATTTGTTGGGAACTCTATGGAATCTTAGTTGTCACTAATTTTTCTCAATCCCAATATTCCTCATGCACACAAGAATAATTTTTTCATGTTTTTCATAACAACCATGTTTGGCATTTTGTTATAGTCATGCCAACATAGGATCTCCAAAACAAAATTCTAGAAGAGTGATTTCCAATTCTCTTCTACATAGCCAAAGGTCATGGAATATGTGTGCATGCTAACAACTCATCGCATGTCTTCCTAAGAATCCCACATATATCACTCGGAAACTAAGCTAATGTTGGCATGACCTAGGATTATTTAAAGTAAACGACTTAGGCTTATGAAAAAATAATAGTATTTCTCTTTTCTTCCTTTTGATCCTTATAAGCTCCCCTCTTTCCTCTCTTGTGTAATCTTAGACCCTTATATGTTTTTTACTTCTCTATTTGTAGTCCGTGATGTATTTTTTATTATATCCTTCAATGTACATTATTTATATATTACATTTTTCATTACTTGGCCCTCAACCATTCATCATATACACAAATATACATTTCTATTATGGGAATCAAAACCAGGATGTTACATTACATCCCCCCTAAAATTTTCACTTTCCTTGGTGCACACCCACCAACCCACACCCCATTCCCCCTCCCCCAACCTAACACACATACACACAATTTTTGCAATAAATTTCAAACCATGCATGGATATTTCTCTTGCATTGCATCCTCTAGCTCCCATGTTGCTTCTTCAAGGATGTAGTGGTTCCAGTGGACCTTTTCCTACCTTATGAATATGTAAGTGAGTTCCATTACCTTTCTATCTAGTATATGCACTAGCCACACCTAGAAGTATCCTTCTGGGTCCACTTGAATCAATTAAGTCAATGACATGGTTAGGATAATACACATACTTTTTCAATAATGACACATGAAACAAATTATGTATATATTTAGTAACATGTAATGGAATCATGCATGCAGTTGGTTCTATTCTATCCAAAATTTAAAATGAGCCATAGTATCTTGTTTTTTTCTTGGTGCAACTTCCTAACTTCAAAAAAAACTTCTTTGGCTTCACTTTCAAAATTACATGCTTATTGATTTTAAATTCCCTTGTATACTTCCTTTATCCACATAATTATTTTTCCTTACCTGTGTTGTCCTAAATTTTTTCTCAATATTAACCTTTTTATCTTCCATTTCTTTGAGCAACTTAGACACATGTACTACTCCCTCTGTTAGATTGTCCCAACTTACTAGAGTATTGCATCAATTTCCACAGAACACTTCAAATGAACACCTTTTTTTATGAAACTTGATATCCATTTTTGTAGACAAATTAAACCAACTACAAGTGTTTCCACTTAGATGGATTATCCACCACATACATTTTCATCAATTATTCAATCACATGATTAACTCTCTCTATTTTTCCATCTGTTTGTGGATGATAGGTTGTGCTAAAATCTAGGTTTATAAAAAAAACATTTGAATAATCCCTTCCAAAAGTTTAAAGTAAGCTTTGGATCTCTATCTAAGACAAGTGCCTTAGATGATCCATGCAACTTGATAATATGCTTTGTGTAAATTTATATAATATTTTTAGTTTCCTTATGACTAAATTAAATAGAACAAAGTGGTCATATTTTGTCAACTTATCCACCACTACTAGTATTGAATCATGCTGACTTGTTGTCTTCTGCAACTTAGTGATAAATTCAATGGTTACCATTCCTCATTTTTACTTTGGAATTGACAATGATTATAGCAAACCCACTAGATGTCTATGTTCAACCTTTACTCTTTTGCATTCCATACACTTCGCTATGTATTCAACGCCATTCTTTTCCTTTCCTAGCCAAAAATATTGGCTTCTTACTACTGCAATTATCTTCTAGTATCTAGGGTTTCCAATATATGGAAAATTATGCATTTCTTTTAATATCACATTCTTTAATTCATGAGAATTAAGAACATACACTATTTTTATGCACAAGTATTCCATATTCTTCCAACTTTACTCTTCATATTTTTGTTGTACCTTTTCTTCTTGTAATTCTTCTTTTACCTATAGGGAATTTTCTACTAAAATAACAACTTCCAAAATTTTGTTTTTCAAATACAAATTTCAAATGGTAATGTTCGTAACAATCATTGCATCTATCCATTTGTTGAGTGAATTAAAAAATTAATTCTATTTTCCTTTGATATGTTTAATATAAATGTCATATTCACTCAAAAATTATAGCCATATTATTTGCTTGCCATTTAAAGTTTGTTTTTCAAATAAATATTTTAAATGATTTGTGGTTTGTCCTTAACTGAAATGTCTTCCCCATTAAATAATGTGTCAACATTTTCAATGCATGAAGTATGGTTTCAAGCTCTGATTCATTTCTGGAATAATTCTTCTCATGCTAATAAGAAATTTTATATTCATTTTGTGTAAGAATTCTACCAATTCTCTCTTTGCATGCACTTGTATATACCACAAAATCTTCTTTTGGATTAGCAATCTTCAAAATGGGTGCGCTACTAGGAAATTCTTTTAATAATTGGGAACTTTATTCACACTTTGGTGTCCATTTGAATTTAATTCCCTTCCTCTATAATATGTAATGCGATGTGCAATATTGGAAAATTCTTCTATGATTCTCTTGTAGTATCAACAAGCTCCATGAATGACCTTACTTTAGTTTTTCTATTAGGTGTTTGCCAACCTATAACAACTTCAATGTTTTTTGTATCTACTACTCTCTTCACCTAAAATTATGTGCCCCAACAATGGATTTGATTTTAATAAAATGAACACTTAATTACCTTTGCACACACCTGATGCTGTCTTAGCACCTATAGTATCAAATTCAAATGTTGTTCATTTTCTCTTTCTTTAACTTGGAATAAATAAGAATTC
Source organism: Pinus albicaulis (assembly GCA_034641835.2). Classification (NCBI taxonomy): domain Eukaryota; kingdom Viridiplantae; phylum Streptophyta; class Pinopsida; order Pinales; family Pinaceae; genus Pinus; species Pinus albicaulis. Next base: position 365,492,048 of record CM076578.1, read on the forward strand.
CATCCAAGAGAAAAATGACAAACTTATCTAGGTAATTTTAAAATATTCCACTCATTACGTATATGAATGTAGTTGGTGCATTTATCAATCCAAATGACACCATTGCAAGTTCATGGCATCCATACCTAGTTGTAAAAGTTGTCTTACTAATGTCTTCTTCATTTATCCTCGTGTGATGATAGCCTGATCTCAAATATGTCTTGGAGAACATATTTTATCCTCTTAGCTAATCAAACAAGTAATCAATTGTTGGTAGAGGATATTTATTCTTCATAGTGACTTTATTCAACTATCCAAAATCAATGCATATCCTCAAATCCCATCTTTCTTCTTTACAAAGAGCTCTAGTACACCACAAGATAAGAAACTTGAGAGTATGCACCCCTTATTTAACAATTATTTTAATCACATTTGAACTCCATAAATTATAGTGTCCTAATTCTGCATGTATATTTTGATGCCAATGCACCTGCAAGGATTAAATCACGGAGGAATATATATATTTTTGGTGGTAAGCTTTCTATTTCCCTAAATATGTCTTCATACTCTTACAACATTAGAAAGTTCTCAAGACTTGGAACTTTGATCTTGGCTAAATCTTCCACATGAGATGCATACATTTGATATCCTTTCTTGAAACATATATTTAAATATAAGGATGAAACCTCCCTCATAGAAATGGGTCCTAGAATTCCTTTCACTATCCTTTTGTTCTCTCCTTCATCAAAACAAGAAAATTTTTTGTTATGAAATTCTAGAATAGTATAATGCACATCCAACCAATCAATTTCAATGAGGACATCATGTTACCAAGATGCTTTATATTCATATTTTCTATAGTGCTGACACCATTCATATCTAATGAAAAATATTTGAAAATCTCAATATTTTTCCTTTTAATTCCAGTAGCTAGTTGAACCAACCGTGATCTCTCATGCTTAATTTTTCTCAAACGAAAATTTTCAACCATATTAGGGGAAATGTAATTTTGAATTTATCGTGAATCAACTAAAACACCATTAGGTTTTACAATCTTACCTTCAACCCCAATCATGTTTGATTGTCTTCTTGTCAATTTTCCAAGGTTGCATATATTCTTGGGATGTTTTTTCCCACATATTCTGCTATGCTTGCCTCTTTTATGTTGTGTAAATTCCTCATTCTCTCTCCCTTATGATGAAAATATCTATACATATGGTCTCTTTTACATCCCAACACATGATTGGTTACCATGCCCTTTTTCCCAAATATTCCTCCATCATGGTTTCACTCTGAGTTCGATGACTTTGATAATATTTATTAACACTTATCTTAAAGAAAAGGGGCTAGAATCTCTTCTTCCTCTGTTCCATTTTATCATTTTTCTTATTTTTCTAAAGACTCTTGGAAAATTTCTCTATCTTCTAATCATATAGGAATTTTACCTCCTTAATGGTTTCTTCCAGAGTATTAGGCTCATCAAGTTGGATCTTATGTTGGTAAAATGATGGCAATTCACCTAAGAAACCTTGTATATTCACCTTATCGTCTTTAATAAAGCTCACATATCTAAAAAAATCTAGAAACTTCTTCTCTTATTCTAGCACGATCATATTTCCCAACTGATTATGAAGAATTCCCGCATATTCTTGTCATAGAAGTGTTCAAAAAGGTATTGCTACTAGAAATATTTTCTTGAACTTCTTTCAATAAATCCTCTTCTCATTGATGTGCTTGATTTTCTTGAGTTTATCCCACCACATGGAAGCCTTCCCTTGTAGATGGTACATAGCAATCCTAGTTTTTAGATGTGATGAGTACCTATACAACTGAAATTTGTTTCTTATCCCTAACCACCAAGCTTCAACATCCTCTCCCATTTTATTTTCATCATCAAAATTTGGTGACTTAATCTTCCTAATCTCTCCTTGAACATTGTTTTCGTCATTGTCTTCTTCTCTTTGAGCTATAGTAGCACTTCTTGAGTGCTTGGATTTTATATGGATATCCCTCAAATGGAGAAAATATATAAAATATTTATTCAGACGAATCCAAAAAACACAAAAAAGTCTCTTGGCATAATAATTTTTGGCTTGTTTCTGCATCTCTATAGCAAACTCTTCAGAATTTTTCCAAAAGAACCGTAAGCTTTCTTCATGTTTTCTCCTATTACTCACTATCTAGATTTCATTAGCTATATTGCGTGTTATTGAGTACCACCTTGTTCATAAAAAACCATTAAGTAGCACTTTATAGAGAATATGAGTTGAATGAGCCAATGAGCCTCACTAATACCTTTATTCCTCTTCATTATAGACCCACCCTTGAAATTTCCTCCGATTTTAATGTTTCTTGCTCTTATTTTTCCAAAGTAATATTTTGGCTCTAGACCTTTTTTTAAATAAAATTACATCCTATTGACATGGCATCATTGTTGATGTGGCATGGAACATGGTTTTAGTTATGACATTAATGTCCACCTATCAGTTTTTGACATTTCCATGTAATCTCCCCTCACTTCTTACCTACCATGTTATTTCCTTGTGCCCCCCCTTTACCTTTTCTCCTTCACTTTATTATTATTATTATTAATTAATTGTGGTTCATTTAGATCCTATTGTCCTTTTTCCACCATGTAATACACTTTCATTAATTTATGTGATAAAGGGTCCTTCTTTTTATATGCACCTTCAACTTGGAGCATTGTCCTCGATTGATGTGATAAGGGGGGTACCATCTTTGAAATCTCTCTACGTGCACACATGTTCCTTGTGGTTGATCTAAGATTGATGGCTTAGATAAATTGTGGAGGCATAATGTGCCACTAGTTAAAATGTTGCATAGCCTACACAAACCACTCATTTACAAGGGAAATGTGTTTCCTTAATGATTATTAAGGAGACAAAGTGCATATTTGAAAAATTTCTTTGCATGACTTTGTAAGCTACCCTTTCCACCCGTACTAGTGACATGGAATAGCAAGGTCATGTGGAGGCGTCAAGGTGGATAGGTGGAATTCATGAAGCCAGGTTCATGGAGGAAAGGGAAGTTTACAAAGTCATGCAAAGCATTTTTTCAAATATGCACTTTGTCTCCATAATAATCGTTAAGGAAACACATGTACCTTGGTACACACACACACACACACACACCTAGATGGTTGATGATAGATTTTTATATGTTAGCATGAAAACACTATGGAGGGTGGATGGAAATACTAAGCATAGGAGAGAGAAATTTTGAAATTAATCGCAACCATAAACAACCAAAAAATTGGAATCCCCTTCTCTACCACGTAGTGCCTTAGGCTATCCCACTTCCTTATTAGCCTCTAACAAAAATTGACTAGGAAATCTATCTACTAGGAACTCTGGGGATTCTCAACTATCACTAATTTTTCTTGATGGAAATAATTCCTCATGTACAAATGAATAATTTCTCCATGGTTTTCATAAAAATAACGTCTAGCATTTTGTTGCAGTCATGGTAGTGTCGAATCTCCAAAATAACATTTTGTAAGAATGCTTGACAATTTTTCATGAAATATATATGCATGCTAAGAACTTTCCATGTGTCTTGCTAAAAAGCCTACATATCTCACTTGGAAACTAATCTCATGGTTGATATGAATTAACATAATATAAGGTAAATATGTTGGGCTTAGGATAATTTTTTTTTTTTTTTTGACACAATTTAAACCCCCTTTCCTTCGTCTCTTGTGGAATCATAGCCCCCCATATTTTTCTTTCTTATCCATTTTTATATTGTGATGTATTTATTATTATTATTATCCTTCAATGTACATGTTGGATTCACAAGTCACATGAAAATGGGGGGGGGGGGGGGGGTGAATTGGTATAATGAAAATTTTTACTTATTAAAAACTAGTCAAACATCATAAAACATCAATTTTATAAACTTAAAAAGTAACCCAAGATATATGTGGAAAACATTACAAGAAAAAATTATAAAACTTCTTTCTATGAAATAAATTGGAGGCACCAACTTGTATGAGACAACAATCTCCTTTTATTTGTAGGTATAAACCTGTTGGAGACACTAATCCCCCACTGCTTTGTAGGCACCAACCTACTAGAGACACCAATCCCCTCTGATTTGTAGGCACCAACTGGCTAGAGACACCAATTCCAACTGCTTTGCAGGCACCAACCTACAAGAGACACCAATCCCCTTTGATTTGCAAGAACCAACCTACTGGAAACACTTATCCCCACTGATTTGTAATCTACAATCTCTTCTTCTGTGGTTTGGTTGTATCTTCTCCAATTCTTTTCATCTATCTCAATTTTCTCAGATCATTGATCTTATCTAACTCACTCTTCTTCTCACTACATCTCAACAATATCCTTCAATCTCTTATAACTTTGTAGTTTCTTTACCACCTCCACAAATCTGCATTAGTGTATTAGTAGCTCTCTCTATGTTGTATGTTTTCCATCTTAGATGTGAAACTATTAAGTATACTATCTCTATACCAACACTCCTCTCATTCACTACACAACACATATCATACTTCAATGCAAACCACTCTTGCACTGCACACTACTCTCTCACTTCACTGTTGACCATATCTAATTTTCTTACCATTCTCACACTTAATTGCAAACCACCCACTTATTCATGTGCTAATTCTCACTGTAGTGCACCTCTTTTCTCCCATCTTTCCATTGCCTCTCTCAACTCTTTCAATTTATAGATTCTTCCTTCTACTATTTCTACACTTTTTCTAATCGATATAAGATTTGTGCCACTTCCTACACACATGAAATTAATTAAAAAACTCCCTTCAGTCCAGCCTCTTTCAAAAGTTTGACCAAACACTTATGCAATCCATTTTCCTATTTCGTTAAGCTCCGCGTTGGGACCTCAAATTGTTTAACCAACAAATTTTGAACTTTAATAGGAATTCATGAAATTATTAGGAATTATTTAATACTAAACATCCTTGAAAAGCCAAGATTGCTTTGTACCTATGATGGGAAGATTTTTCTGTTAAGGTATCACCATATTTCTATCTCTCAGGACCATCAACATAAGGACTAGGATATTGGAAATTTAGGAGAAAATACCAGCCGATATGCCATTTAACACCCAGGTGCTAAGTCAATAGGTGCCTAGAACCATGAACTGTGAACAAGGAATTTCCATATCATGTCCTTGGGAAATACTAAACACAATTTTGTAAAACATCACTTTGATATTCCATGGGCATGGGGTGCTAATCCATAATGTGCTACATGTAAATCAATTGTGACCGAACATTATGACATGGTCCAATGATATAAGGTGATGAGGAGTTCTTTTGAAAAATACCACCCTCAAATTCTGGGGTTCCATGGGCCCAGTGATGCCAACATTTTCATATGTAGTTGATAATTTATTGTCTCATGGGCTTGTCAAATGACTGATTTTGGGTTATCAGGTGATCGAGTAGAGAAAAACCACTCTAGGATTCCAGGCTCTGAGGGCCTGATGATGCCAAAATTTTCATAAGTTATTGACCATTTATTTTATCTATTAGGATTGTGATATGACATATCCTAGGTTATTAGGTGATCAAATAACAAAAATCCACCCTAGGATTTCGAGGCTTCAAGGTTCACTTAGCCCGTGACCTCATTATTATGACAAAAACTCATAGTATGACATGTGGGCAATGATGATGTGTACTCTGCCACATGGATTTGTTGACACATTCCATGTGTCACTCACCTTTACATAATTGGCCATACAAAAACACCAAATCTAGGTGACACATGTCTTCCAATGCCATGTCACCAACTCCACTTGGCACACCACATAATTTCTCTATAATTATGCAACTATCATGTCCTGAGCATCAGGAAAAGATAAGAACTTTCACATACCTAAGGTTTTTGGGGCCATATGGATGTTTTAGCTATATCTTAGTGCTCTCCATCGAGGGGCTTGACTGGGAGCCAACCATCTCAGCTATCTAAGAAATATATTTAGTTTTTTACATCCAATGTTATGGGAACCTAAGGGATCTTATCCCTTAGGTGTTAATGCTGAATTTCTCAGTGACCAGAAGCTTGACCAATGACCAATCATATGGAGTATTGGGTAAATCCATTAACTTTGGATTTAAAAAACATCCAATACATGACATTATGTGGGAACATAGATCTTGGGAACCTATCCTTAAGCTCCTCGTGATAGGGACCTTGACCATAGGGATTACCATATCAGATATTGGGAAAATATATGATAATTTACATTGAAAACCATCTGATGTTATCAGGGCCTAATGGGAAAAACCCTGTAATATTGGAACTCTGACTCAGGTGTTATCAATTGATACATAAAAGTTTGTTTTTTAATTGTCACAAACTTGTCACATTTTACTCCACCAGTGCCACATCACTCTAAACCAACTTTTCTCAACCTCAAGGGTTTTAGGTGGGGGGGGGGGGTGTTGAGAAATTAGGGCTTTTATTAAAATTTCTATGTCATGATAATTACTTGTGATTTCATTAGTCTTATTTCAGTTAGATATTATTACGTTCTTCATCAAGCCAATTATCAAATGCACAAGATACACAAATATTTAGGATAACAACCCAGGGAAAAAACCTCTTCCTCTTGGAGAGGAAAACCCGAAAGTAATTATTCTTATAGATATTAAATTGAAGAGTACCATAACCATGATGCAAACCCTTGACACCAGTATGCCTCCAAGACCATTTTCACTGCTCTTCTCGTCTCCTTATGATGACCTTCCTTTTCTGCAATGAACCGCACCATCCCTAGGGAAGATTAGTCCCTAGCCTTATATTATTTCTTTCTTGATCTAGCTTCAGTCACCTAAACACTTATCCTCAACCTACCTTTCTTCGTAGTTAATGCCCAAGACATGAGTCTCCTTTTCTGCAGTAGCTCTCCTCTTCGCTGTATATATATCCTTGGTTCCTTTCCAAATAGGATGACCCAAGATTGAGGCAACCTCTCCTATGAACTGATAGCAGCCTTCTCACGTACTGTATATAAATTTTTTTCCTTCACTATATTAGCCCTTGAAGGAATAGTAGATATCCCCAATTTGGAGGCTAGCACTATTTCTCCTATGAACTGATCACAGTCTCCTTTACACACTGTAGTTCAGACTTATATCACAGACTTAGAATCAAAGAGCCCTTATTCTTCGATGTACTACCTCTACTCTTCGTTGGAATATATCCTCTATTACCCACCAATATGCATAACTTATATTCCTCATTATCCTTTCATAGAGGCCATCCGAAATACGACAGATCTGAACTATTCTTCTTATCTGAAATCTTAGAGATATCTGAACCATTATGTATGTATTTTATGCAAAGTCCACATGGGTATATATAGTGATTTTCCACTGATAATGAGGCAACATGACCTATTGAATAGTTGTGTCTTCACTTTTAGCTAACTCGAGTTTGTGCATTCTTTTGCTTTGAGGCCAACTTCAAGGAGATAGTGACAAGGTCTTGGAGCATACAATTACATGAATAATTTGTCCTTTACACGAATGTAACATGAATTCATAAATATGAATCTTAATTATATTTATGACAAGATGAAAAAACCATAAATACATCAAGAATAATTATTTGACCTATAATAAAAACTCCTTGCTCTTGAAACCCATGGGGCAAGCATTACAAAATACATTTTATTATCTTTGTCTTCTTCATTACATAAATTCATAATTACAAGTCATTATGAAGACCGAACCTAGTTACACTTTTCAACACTCCATCTTAACTAGGGAGGTATTCATAATGGTACATGGTCACTATCAATGTGAAGAATATCATAAGAAGAATCAAATTGGTAATCCCATCTGTATAGCATCATATCAACCATCATTGTCATAGAGCAAGGCCTTGAATAACAACTCCATCTCTCTACGAGATCTTTGAGCTATAATGATAGTGAGACCAATGATGAATAGAAACCTACATCATTGTATCTCTTGGATCATATCCCACCCAGGTTCAATCAGGATATGTACACGACTATTCTTATCTTGAATTCCAAGTCCTCAAAGAATATCTATCCTTCCATGACTGCTATTATCTTGGATTCCCTAATACATACTCAAGAGTATCAGATACTATATGATTACCCAATCCTCCATTATTTGTTCCCAGGTGAAGACTAGAATGATGTGTCTATCTCTCCCTCTCAACCGGTGACTAGAAACTAAATTGGGGGCAAATTTTTTCTAAAAAATCAAGGTTCTAGGAATGGAGTGGAACCTGAACGACCAGATAGGTCTCATATTCCTGATTCTGGTGCACTTCATTTCTCTCAAAACAAAGTCTGTATGAGAAAGTTAGCGTCCTAATTGTTTTCCAAAATAGGAAAAATGCGACAAGCAGGTGCATAGTCAATAGTCTGTATGTCTTGGGATCCATGCCATGCTGACATGGTACTGAAAGGGATGTTGATGTGGCAGTTAACTGGCCAGTGATGTGGATGAATCAGATTTCGTCAAGTGTCAGTTTCTGGTTGGTCTGAAATGGTTTGACGTGGGACAATTGCAAGCTACCACGTGGCCCAATCAGGTGGCACCACGTGGCAGCCACCAAATGGCCAAAATTGGCCAAGTATGGCGAATTGGCATCTATGGGATTCAACGCTGTGACCTCCCCACTACTAGCGCCATGCTTTACCCCCTCTGCTACTGGTTAGATATTAATATGTATGGACTCTGAATTTTATTTATATTACATTTTGTTATATGTCAGGGGTAGGCGAGGGCCAGCCCCCGATCCATAGGACCACCAACAACAACCACCGGCGGGAGCTCCATAAAGTGGAGGTTTAAAAACATTAAACCCAGATTAATTAAACCTTAACCTTGATCATTATGCGCTAACCCATTTTGTAAGTGCAGATTAACTTAACCACATAATTAGTGTTTTAAGTGTGCAATGATTAAATCCACTTAAAATTAATTGCGCACTAATTGGTGAAGTTGCTCTATTTTTGGTAGAACTTCTAGTTAGGGGTGCAACTAACTAAATTAGCGGAGCCGTTAGTGGGGTTTACTGAAAGAGGCATAAATTTTGCCCAGAGGTCAGAATTCGACTCAGTCAGAACCAAAACAAGGGTATTGGGGGTGTCCCAGAGCCATTGGAGTAGGTTTGAGAGCCATCAGAGTAGGTTTGAGAGCCATCAAAGCTCAAAAAATGACTGCATTCAAATTTTTGATCAGTTAATCAAAGAGGGCCAAGCCATTGAATCTGGTCCAAGGAGATGTAGCCCAGGAGGGGTGAACTCCTTCATCACTATTGTGTAATGTGCTTGCTGTGTATTATATTCTCTGCAATTTACTTGTTGTTTATGTGTTTTTAAAGCTAATTTACTTCATGAATTGATCATAAAAGACACACAAATTTGACACATAAACCCTCTCATAAACTTTCTATTTGACACAATCCTCACACACTTTTATTTTATACTAATGAGGATGATATCACAACAAATCTAGTTTGTCCTATCCAGATCAAGTTAGTATTAGAGCTAAAATTTAGCTCATTTTAGCCCAAGTTTATCTCAGGGTTTACCAAGGTTAGCTAGAAAATTAGCTATTGGTTTTTCATTTGTGCAAGGAGAATTTAACCGTATGCAAGTTTATGTACATGGATATATGTTTTGGTGAAAAAGATGATGTAGAGCACTCAAAAAATATGGAGACTTTTGGAAATGTTTCAAGAAAGGCTTCCATTACATATTCACTACCTCAAGATTGTGTTCGTGGAGAATACAACAGGTTTACACCCACCGTTGAAGAGATTGCTTTTAGCCATGCAAGTAGTGGTTATGGAAAACAAGAAGATGTATAATTATCCAAAGCCAAGGAGGCACATGAAGGTGTTCCAAGAAATAATTTCATTACATGTTCATTACTTAAGCTTGTGAAGTTTGTGTTCATGAGGAATGCAAAATTTTTACACCCACTTTCCAAGAAGATTCTCATAAGCATGCAACTAATGGAAATGAAAAACAAGAGGATGTTGAAAGCTCTAAAGCCATTGAAGCAATTGTTGGTATTCTGAAGAGAGCCGCTACCTCATCAAATTCACCTCCTTAAGAAGGCGACAAAGATGAATGTGCAAGGTATAAATCTACCTTTAATCAAGTTGATTTTAATTATGATATACATGGAAAATCCTCACATAATATTTGGAGAAAAATTACATGTTCCTTTTTTGGTTTGAATAACCATAATGTTTCGAGGTGTTGGAAGAAGATAGCCATACACAAGAAACTTTCAAAACAAAGGAGACAGAAAGCCAAAGGTCCAATGGACAATGAAAACCATGTTGAAAAGAAGATGCAATTATTTTGCACTCATTTCCATAAGCATGGTCATCTTGTAGACAAGTGTTGAACTTTGTATCCAACAAGTCATCCACGACATTTGAATAAGGTGGAGAGAGATTTTGACAAGAATGGAAAAGAGGATTCCATAGTTTATGTGGGTCAGGATGATACACATGATGAAGTGCATCTAAAAGAAGTGCCATTGAAGTGGTTTGGAAAGAGATGGTTAGATTTCATAACCAATTAAGGCCTTGCATTTCTTTTGATAATTGAAGTAAATATTTCCTTATTGATGCATTTCCTTGTTATCTAAATGCATTTATTTTCTCTTGAAAGTATGCTGCATATTGCACGAAGAAAGATGTTGGAAAAGTATAGTTATGTTGACTCACTTAGATGCAACATAGATGGAAATTTGTAGTTTCAATTTGCATGTGAATGCATTTATTTTTCTCTAGAATGCATGTTACATGTTTACGCTAGGAAGGTGTTTGAAAGTGGAGTATGATGACTCACTTTTTTGCAGCAAATTTGGTCATTTAAGCTCTTTAAGTACTCATACATACCAATGGGATTCTTGTACTTGTGATTGTACTTGCGAGAGAGTTGAGAATTGTATACATGCATGAGAGTTTGTGTATGTGAACAATGTAAATTTTGATAGTTTCATTGTTCTTGAACATGCATGAGTGATTGAATTTTGTTGGTTGATTTCTTGGTTAACATGTATGTTATCAATTTGAGAGTGTTGATCATTTTCACATGCATGAGTGATGAACTTGTGTTGGTCGATTGATTGTTACATGTATGTCTTATCGACTTGGAAGAGTTGATTTAGTCTCCAAGGATGAAAGGGAGATGTTGATGAATTGTTTCATGAGATGTGAAATTCTTGTTGTTTTCGGAAAATAATCATCAAGTGTTGTACATGATTTTTCTCGACTTAAGAGTCAATGGTTTGAAGACGCATGTTTTGTCGAATTGTGTTTGGTCGAAGGGTTTGTACACCAAGATGTAAGAATTATTGGCAATGTTCATAGGATGTGACAATTTTTTCTTTGAAGGAGAAAAAGGAATAGGTCATCAAGTTGTGTTTCTTGCATGATGTTTTTTTCAAGTTAATGGTTTTGCTTGTGAAAAGATGTCTCTGGATTTTGGAATGTTCACTCTTGAGAGAGAGGCTCATGATTGGCCTTCATTCTCAAATCATGGAATGAGAAACATATCAATACTGGAGGATGATGGAATCAAGAAGCGAAAAGAGGGACAAGATGACAAAATATTGCAGAAAAACATCATCCCTTTTGTACACCATATGATGCATGACGCCAAGAAGCGAAAGAGATGGCGAAGACATAATTTCTTCCAGATGTGGAATTTTGTATCATGGAGGTAAAAGAATGGTCATTTCATTTCTAGTGATTACTGATATTTGAATTCATTGCTACAGTTCACTTAGACGAGCTTAAATTGGAAAATAGTTTCGAAGGAGAAGCTTGCATCAAATACATGTTTATGCAAAGGAGGAACATGATTCTCAGCGGGAAGGCCATATCATCAGTCAATATTTCCAAGCACATATAGATAACTTTGTTACAAAGAGATGTTTTTCATTAGTCAACAATCAACCAATAAGGGTCAACAGTGAAAGGAGGACATTGGTTCAAGTACCAAGCCATTTGCAAGAGTAGGCATGTTAAGGAAATAAAGTGATTGTCATGAAGATTTTTCCAAGTAGAATCAAGTCGATAGAACTTGGAAAGGTGAAGAGGATTAAAATCTCATCAGATAACCAAATTATGTGGGCTAAAAAGCCTTTCAGTGGGAAGGAGTGATCAACAAATGAATTGGGGGAAAAAATTTGCTAAAAAATCAAAGTTTTCAGAATGGAGTGGAACCTAAAAAACCATATAGTTATCGTCTTCCTGATTTTGGTGCACTTCGTTTCACTAAAAAATGAGTCTGTATGAGAAAGTTAGAGCGTTTTGATCATTTTCCAAAACATGCAAACTGCGAAAAACATGTGCATAGTCATTAGTCAGTACACCTTGGGATCCGTGCCATGTTGAAATGGTGCTAACTGACGTGGTGGTTGAATGGCCAATGATGTGGATGAATCAGATTTTTCCAAGTGTCATTTTCTAGTTGGTCTGAAATGGTTTGATGTGGGCTAATGACAAGCTGCCACGTTGCCCAATTAGGTGGCACCAAATGGAAAAATTGGCTGAGTATGGAAAAAATTCATCTATGAGATTCGACCCCACAACCTCCCCACTACCAGCGCCAAGATTTACCACCTTCGCTACCGATTAGATCTTAATATTTATGGGCTCTGAATTATATTTATATTAAATTTTGTTATATGTCGGGGGTAGGTAGGGGCCATCCCCAAAGGGACAGCCCTCAGCCAATAGGACCACCAACAACGACCACCAGCAAGAGCTCCATAAAGCGACGGTTTAAAAAATTAAACCATAATTAATTAAACCTTAACCTTGATCGTGCTAATCAATTTTGTAAGTGTGGATTAACTTATGCGCGTAATTAGTGCGTTAAGTGCGCATAACTCCACTTAAAATTGATTGTGCACTAATTGGCAGAGTTGCTCCAGTTTTGGCAGAACTGCCAGTTAGGGGCGCCACTAAATAAATTAGTGGAGGAGTTAGTGGGGTTTACTGAAAGAGGCATAAATGTTTCCCAGAGAGTCAGAATTCGACTCATTCAGAACCAAAATAGGGGTATTGGGGTTGTCCCAGAGACATTGGAGCAGGTTTGAGAGCCATAAGAGATCAGGAAATGGATGTATTCAAAATTTTGATCAGTTAATCAAAGAGGGCCAATCCATTGAAGTTGTTCCAAGGAGACATAGCCCAGGAGGGGTGAACTCCTTCATCACTACTGTGTAATGTGCTTGTTGTGTATTATATTCTCTGCGATTTACTTGCAATTATGTGTTTTTAAAGCTAATTTACTTCATGAATTGCTCATAAAATACACACAAATTTGACACATAAAACCTCTCATAAAATTTCTATTTGACACAATCCTTAAGCACTTTTATTTTATACAGATGAGGAAGCTAGCAAAAGAAAACTAGTTTTTCCTATTCAGATTAACCAGGGAGTACATATTCCATAAAGGAATGTAATTATTCATATACAAGGAATTTACCTAAGCTCCCTCTCAGCTTAGGAATTACCAAGTTTCTTCCAAGTAAGAAACTTATTAACAGATTCCCTCTTAATCAGGGACCCGCAACAACAATGATGAAAACACCCAGCTTCTCATGAAGAAATCCTTTATTCGATGTCATGAATTTATTCATTGTTGATGAGTCTTGATATTTGGTTTCTATTCATAGGGCATATATCATCCATCACTTTCATCTAAGGGTCGTGTCTTCTATCAAAAAGTGATCCATCAATCTTCTCATCTGTTCTAGCTTCATGCCATGCTTCTTTCCTTCAGACCATACTCCTTCCAAGGATCTTTAATCCCTCCATATGGTTATCAACTTGTGGAAGACATATGATTCCCTTTGTGAGCCTTGCATAAGCTCATCAGATATTATTTAATTATAAATATGAACTTTTAAATCAAAATTTACCTTAATGATGATCTTTCACCATGACATCTTCTTGTAGGCATCAGGATCCTTCGTTTACAGATTGAAACATCTCCTAAAGATATGTATTGTCAAGGGTCTCCATATTTTCTAGACTTCTATCAGAGTTTACATATCTTCCTAGGATATTTTCTAGTCAATTCTTCTTGGCTTCCTTGGATGTTGACTGCTTTTTGTCATAATTTCACTTCTCACGATCTCTTCCTTTATTTCTCCACACAATTTTATTTCATTCCTTGGAGATTCCAATATGAAGTTCCTTGATTGTGTACAACCACCTCATATTCCATATTATGTTTATTGGTGTGGTTCATGCCTTTTGGAAACCCGATTATAGGAGGAAATTCTATTTTATTTTTGTTCATACTTCAGAAGATAGAAGTATATTACCTGCAACCATATGACATGAATTCATAGAATCCAATGTAAGACTAAATATAGATGTACCTCATCTCTTTGAGTCATCATGCAACAGTTTTCCTTAGAATGAAAAGATACATTCTCTTGAACTGCTTCATCAATATGTCGTCATATTCTAATCCCAAAATTCTGCAAGTTAGAATTGTTGAGATTCAACAAGAAAATTTTAGCACCCACGCCTAGTGCATTAAGCACCTACACTAGGGTGGGGCCCACAGTGCTATTTTTAGGTGCATGTCTATTTTAGTTATCCCTTAATTAAGATGGACAATAAAATGTAATTTAAATATTAAAATAACTTGTAATAGTTAACTGAGAGTGATAAACTCAGTTAGCTAGTGGATTTCGAGTTAGAGGTAGTTGGTGAGGCATGCCGACTAATTCTAGTTGTAACAAAGTTCGAAGTGTAGCGGTGAATTAGTTAATGCAGGATGTAATCAGTCTAACTCAGTTGTGCTAGTTGTAACTGAAGATACACTAGTGAGAGATCAAGTGAATTAAATATTAATTAATTCACAATCAGTGATCTCACATGCAACTGAGGATTTACTATTATTAGCTGCATGTATGTCAGATCTAATGGTGATCCAATTGAGATCTAGGTGAAAGGGAAGTTGACTACCAGTTTTAGGATTACTGGGTTGCACACATGCAACCAAACACCCATTGGAGTTCCCATGATACTTGCGTAGTCAAGGAAAGCCATAATTCCTATCTTTTAGGGATTGCATCCATCAGGGATTGTGCAAGCAAGGAATGTTTTCTGGAGGTAGGAAATCGGCTAAGTATTGGTTAGTTTTATGTATGACAGTGTGAGACAATTAGCTGATTACTAGAGGGCTCATGTGAGAAGATTTTTGTATGTAATTTTTTCATGATCCATGTTGAATATACAATAGAAGATAGTGGGGTTTTGAGCAGCAAGCTTTTCCCTTGAAATTATCTGTGTTGTGTGTGATTTGTTTCTTCTTTATTTCATGTTATTAGCAATTGTGTTTTTAATTACGCACAATATTTATAGAAGCGATTCAGTATTTAACTTGAGCACAGGAAATTGCAGAAGTGAAGTAGGAGCTGATTTTGTGACAGGATAGAATTTGAATTTGCAAAAATAATTTCTTGGTGCTATAGTTGATTCAAGATCGAAATGGCTTTCAATGGCTTGAGGTTGGAGTATGCACTCAAGGTAAGCTCAAACTATATTTCTTGGAAGGATAGGCTGGAGGTAGTACTCGAAGACAATGGCTTAAAGTAATTCATTGAAAATGATGTTCCTAAACCCCGCTGTGACAGATGCTGCAAATCTTGATGCATGGCAAAAGAAAGTGGCAAAGGTGAGGAGGATATTGTTGGAGGGAGTAAGAGACCACATTGTCTCAAGCCTCCATGGGAAAGCCACACCATATGCAATGTGGAAGGATTTGACAGATCTATTCCATAGCAGCAATGGCCATAGGAAATTGGCGCTCAAAGATAAAATCAGGAAGATCAAGATGGAAAATGGAAACACCATTCCAAAATATCTAACAAATTTTGTCCAATGTCGGGATGAACTGGGGAGCGTTGGAATAACAGTCACTGATGATGATTTGGTGAGCTTGGCTTGATAACAGTCACTGATGATGATGATGCGTTGGAATAATAGTCACTGATGATGATGATGTTGGTTGTCCCTTTGGAGGGAGTTGGACTTGCAAGCAGAGGAGGAACTATTGGTTCCCAAGAATGAGCCTCAAGATGTGGATCAGCCACATGCAGATGATCATGGAGTGGAGGAAAAAAATCATGCAGAGCCATCCATCATAAATGACAGAAGGCACACCATGGAAGCTGATAGATTGAGACTTGATGCTGCAGAGAATGTAGGAGCCCCTACTTCACAGCGCAGACAGATACAATCTCTTGAACGATTTAATGGATGCATAGCTCTTATGAGAAAATGTATTGTGACCGAACCATATTCATTTTAGGAAGCATTGCAACAACCAACTTTGGTTGATGAAATGGTGGAAGAGTATGACTCCATTGTCAAGAAAAATGCATGGGAGATTGTCCCAAGGCCGGTTGACAAATCAGTGGTTGGATCGAGATGGATCTACAAGGTAAAGCAAGCTACTGATGGGAGTGTGGAGATCTACAAGGCTAGATTTGTGTCCCGGGGATTGTCATAGATCGAGGGGATCGATTAAGATGATACTTTTGCACTTATTGCAAGGTACTCTTCCATAAGATCCATCCTTTCACTCTCAACGCAGATGGGTTGGCGAATTCATCAGATGGATGTGAAAACTGCGTTTCTCAATGGGATCATTGAGGAAGAGGTGTAAATAGAGAAACCTGAAGGTTTCAAGATCTTCAACAGTGATTCACATGTGTGTCCATTCAAAAGAGCACTGTATGGGCTGAAGCAAGCACCCGGTGCTTGGTACACTCGGATAAACAACTATTTCACCGAGTTGGACTTCACCAAAAGTGAAGCAAATGCAAACCTGTACTAGATTGTAGTTGAGAGTAAGATATTGATCATTGTTATTTATGTTGATGATTTAATTTTGATTGGTGATGAGCAGCTGATACACTCATGCAAGGAGGATCTTGCAAGGGAGTTCGAAATGAAGGACATGGGACTCCTTCATTATTTCCTTGGATTGGAAAAATGGCAGCGGGATGGTGAAATTTTTGTGTCTCAAGGAAAGTATACAAAGGAGATACTAGTTACGTTTAACATGGAGAGCTGCAAACCCATGGATCTGCTCTTCCAAGAAATTGGAGGAAAGATGATGCTAATTATGGAGAGGTAGTGGATGATAATGTCTATAGGAAGCTAGTGGGTTTACTAATGTATTTGGGGAACACGAGATTGGACATTTGATACGTAGTTAACCAGCCGAGTCAAGCTATGATTAATCCTAGCAAGCTCTTTTGGAAGGCAGGGAAGCATGTCCTGAGATACTTGAGGGGCACATCAGCGTATGGTATATGGTACAGACGGAGAGAGGGAGTTAAGCTTCAAGGCTTCATGGATGTAGATTGGACAGGAAGTCTATCAGATAGAAATAACACATCAGGAGGGATCTTCATCATTGGATCGATATCATTTTCTTGGTACAGAAAGAAGCAACGATCTGTGGCACTTAGTTCAGCAGAAGAAAAATACATGGCAGCAAGTCAAGCTGCATGTGAGGCTATCTGGATGAGAGAGATCTTGGTTGGTTTGTTTGGTTCTCAAATGGATCCGACAATGATTCATTGTGATAATCAGAGTTGCATTAAACTCTCGATTAATCTTGTGTTTCATGATAGGTCCAAGCACATATATATCTGGTACCATCATCTCAGATATTGTGTGCAGAGAAGAATAATGTTGCTCTAGTACATTCCCACGGAAGATCGGGATGCAGATATTCTGACGAAGGTGCTCACCAGGAGAAATTTCGAATACCATAGAGATGGGATCAGGGTGAAGGATAATCCATTTCTTGTTGAGAGGGAGTGTTGAGATTCAACAAGAAAATTTCAGCACCCATGCCTAGTGCATTAAGCACCTAACTAGGGTGAGGCCCACAATGCTATTTTTAGGTGCATGTCTATTTTAGTTATCCCTTAATTAATATGGACAATAAAATGTAATCTAAATCTAAAAAAAACTTGTAATAGTTAAATGAGAGTGATAACTCATTTAGATAGTGGATTTCAAGTTAGAGGTAGTTGGTGAGGCATGCAGAGTAATTCTAGTTATAACAGAGTTCGAAGTGCAGTGGTGCATTAGTTAATGCAGGATGTAATCAATTTAACTCAGTTAAGTGAGTTAAACTAAGTTTTGTTAGTTGTAAATGAAGATACACTAGTGAGAGATCAAGTGAATTAAATATTAATTAATTCACAATCAGTGATCTCACATGCAATTGAGGATTTACTATTATTAGCTGCATGCATGTCAAATCTAGTGGAAACCTAGTTGAGATCTAGGTGAAAGGGAAGTTGACTATCAGTTGTAGGATTATTGGGTTGCACACATGCAACCAAACACCCATTGGAGTGCCCATGATACTTGTGCATTCAAGGAAGGCCATAATTCTTATATTTTAGGGATTGCGCAAGGCAGGCAGGCTGTCTGGAGGTAGGAAATTGGCTAAGTATTGGTTAGTTTTATGTATGAAAATGTGAGACAATTAGCTGAGTACTGAAGGGATATTGTGAGAATATTTTTGTATATAATTGCTTCATGATGCATGCTGAATATAAAGTAGAATATAGTGGGGTTTTGAGAAGAAAACTTTCCCTGAGGAACTATATATGTTGTGTGTGATTTGATCCTTCTTTACTTCATGTGATTAGCGACCGTGTTTTTAATTTCAGAAAATATTTGTAGAAGCGATTCAGTATTTAACTTTAGTACATTGTTAGATCGGGTCAATCCAAGATATACATGCTTATTGTATAATTTCTACAAGAATTATCAATGAAACGTTTTTGCTTTATTTCTAACTAGTGAATCCAAAGAGGACTCCATTAGAAAATGTCAGCACCTATTTCCATATTAATGAATGATGAACCTTGATCTAGATGACCTACTTCCATAAATATTATTTTAAATGAGGTTCCCAGGAGATACTTATCTCATAGCATAGTTTCAACATAAATGTGTTATAGACATCCTCATATGACGAGTTCTCCTCCTTCAATGCTTACATCATGGTTCCAATTCTAAAGCAATGTATCTATCTAATATACCATTCTTCCTAATATATTGTTTTACAACTGAAATATACCACTTAAAGAGGAAGATGATCTCAATCATAATAGATATCTTTCACTTAATCTTTCTTAGGTTTCCTTGAATCTGGTTCTTCTATTTCTTCGACGACATGGGATTTTTTCTTGTTCCTCTTGTCCTTAGATTTAAATAGTGCCTAAGTTCATTACATCCATATCATTGTATCTTACCCATGTTTCTTCTTTTATTCTGAGGACCAAACTTACCAAATCTTCCCTTTCTTCTTGATATGGAACATAGGCTTGATTTTCTTCATTTGATCATGTATCAATTTTAGCTTTCAATATAGTCTCTTCTATATTACATAGAGACCATAGATCCTAGAATGATGTTTTTTCTTTCTTCCCATAGATACTTGAAGTGAAATTTCCCCATCCCTCTGGTAGAGCATTCAGTACCAATGTAGTCATTTCTCTATCAGACATTACTTCTCCCAATTCCTAAAGTTGATCTCGTATTTCATAAATCTTCATAAAATATGAATTGATTCCTTCCTCTATTGAAAGCTTTAAATTGTATAGTTATTGTCTTAGAGATATTACTTCCCTTGTAGTACTCACTGATAATAACTCCACTAATTTTGTAATATATATATATATATATATATAGTTTGAAGATTCTTGTTTTGATGCATAGGGGATGAGAGAGTATTTTATGGATTCTATAAGAATCCTCTGGGCTCTTATGTATCCATTCATGTATTTGGTATGTGCTTGAGTATATTATTTGGAAGGTCTAGTTGCTGAAATTTTGATATAGTCCATGAATTCATTAATAAGATTTAGATCTGCCCTATTCTTCCATGCAAGACAGTTTGTGACCCCAACCAATTTGTTGCTTTCTTTACAAAAATACATTTTGATAGATTCAGATGAAGTCATAAATATACATACTTTAATAGACGCTTTCTTCCTCTACTGGCTTATTCCTTGTTGATGATATAGATAGTAGTAGAATTTCCCTATTAGATTGACTTCCTCAAGAGTGATGTAAAGCAGTAGATCACCTTAGATCCTTGATGATGATGATGATCAATGATGGCTTGATGATGGCTCCAACAATGTTTACTTGGCTTTAATAACGATATAGCTTTATATTCATTGAATAGAAATATCACCTCCTTGATCTTGCTTTTCCTCTTGAAAGGACCTTGATGTATAAGTACTTTAAGGTATTTGATCTTGAGATGGCTTGAGGGTAATCCTAACCTCTTATAAAATCATCCTTCTTGAATGAATGAAGATATTCATATATCTAGAGATTTAATTTAACATGTAGATCCTTCTTTTTCACCCCAGTGTATTCTTTTAAAGCCTTCATAAAGCTTCGAATGGTTGTGTTTCTCGTTAAACTTTCTTTAGCTGCCTCAGCACTCAGATTTACACCATGTTGAGAAATTAGAAGTTTATTGCACCATTTTTCATAATTAATTTTGATTTTTTTATTCTTCTTTTACTGTATATCTATTGATGCTTTATCAAGTCACTTTATATGAGATTCAAGAGACAAAATATTTAAATAATGTTAGGGCTAAACTTTCCAAGGAGCGAGAAAATGAAAGCAATTCTTCTTATAGATATTCAACCGATTTGAGCAATTAAATCATGACACCGACCCTTTTAGGTAACCAAAGATGCTCTAATTTTACACACACTTTTTCACTGTGATGACTTCTTTATAAATTTATCTGTTTGCATCCCTAGGAAGCTTAATTTTTAGTCTTATTGTTATTTTCTTATCTGCTTCAGTCACTTAGGTACTATTTCTTCACTCTTTTCTCTTCTTTTATCCCTGCAACAGATAATTTCTTTTCTGCAGAGCTTCCTCTTCACTATATATATATCCCTTGTTCCTTTCAAATATAATGATCAAGAAAGAGGTTGTACAATCCTCCACACAATCGATAACAACCACTCACGCACCATATCAAACTAATCAAACTTTCTTCTCAAGTACATCCTTGATGAAGACACATCTCAATTCATAGGTTAGCATTTCCTCTCCTCTGAATTGATCACAGTCTCCTTTACATACTGCAATTCAGACTTATATCACAGAATTAGACTAAAAAAAAGAGCCCTTATTAATCACTGTAATAACTCTACTCTTTGCTAGAATATCTCCTCTCTTACACACCAATATGCAGACCTTATATTCCTCACTGCCCTTTCATAGAGTCCATCCAAAATACCATAGATCCAAACTATTCTTCTTATCTGAAATCTCAGAGATATTAGAACTATTCTGTCTGTATTTTATGCGAAGTTCACATGGGTATATATAGTGGTTTTCCCCGAGAATGAGACGGAATGACCTATTTAATACTTGTGTCTTCACTTTGAGATGACTTAAATTTTTGTACATTCTTTTTCTTTGAGGCTGACTTCAAGGAGATAGTGACAAGGTCTTGGAGCATACAATTACATCAATAAATTGTCCTTTACATTAGTGTAATATGAATCTTAATTATATTTATGACAAGATGAAAAGCCCCTAAATACATCAAGAAGAAGTATTTGACCTATAATAAAAACTCCTTTCTCATGAAACCCATGAGGCACACAGTACAAAATACATTTTATTATCTTTGTCTTCTTCATTACATAAATTCATAATTACAAGTCATTATGAAGACCGAACTTAGTTACACTTTTGAATGGGGGGGGGATGCAAATATTTAATCAAATTATACATTCACTTGATGGTTTGCTATCATGAAATCATTAATTTAGAACCCCTTGCAGTTAAGCATCGAGCATCTTAGGGCCCCCAAAATTAATAATGGCACCGATCTCAAATATCTTGTGATGTGTTGATCCAATATAATTTATCTTCAACCATTTCATGCCTTAGTCACATATTTTACCCTGTATGTCCAGCTACACTACCCTGGTATTAAAATCAATTAGATCAATGACAACACATTATACACACTCCCCTTTCTATTCACCGATCCAACCTATTCTGCATTAATCCAACTGTGATCCCCGTGGAATTGACATCAATGAAAACACATTTTCCAACAATCTCCCCCTTTGTTATTGATGGAAAACCCTAACTTTTGAGCTATACTACTGAATGCTAAAGGGATCCCCCTATTTAAAATTTCTCCTTCTTTGACATCAATGAGAAAGTGATATTGTTGAGAATGAGACTCCCCCTATATATCCATGATCAAAACTTCACTTGTTTGTCTACAATTCTTCTATGATCAAAGGTTTTATTCAATGAAGCACACTTTGTATATAACTACTGTGGAACTCCCCCTAGATATCTGAGAGAAATTATTTACTTTGTCTACAATTTCTCCACTTGCCATGCTATTTTTCACTATATTTGCAAGTCTGCATTTTTTTGTAGTTACTTCTATTACAACTTGACTCCTCCTTTAAAGAAATTCTACAACTTTTCCTCTATATGCAACTTCTCTCAATAATTTGAATGGATCCCCCTATCTTTTTTCTCTCCTTTTGTCTTCATATTTCTTTTTAAATTTTGGCTGCAATTTCTTCCCCTAATATGTCAACAACAAAATAATTACTTCCTATAATTGCTTACTTTTGCTTTGCCTACAACTAGCCTCCCTTTGTCAATATTGTGTCTATTGCCCCCTGTATGAAACCTTTCTTCTTATACAAATCTTCTCTTGATACTACTCTTGTACTTGAACTTCCTTTTACTTCTCCTTTTTTGGACTTCTCCCCATGGGATTGAACTTCCTTTTACTTATTCTTTTTGGGATTTCTCCCCCTAGTATTATTATTCCTCTTGTATAAAAATTAACTCCTTTGAATGCAACATAAATCACCTTGACATTAATTTTTTCATTTCCACAACTTTTCTTTTTAATCATCAAAGGGTTATTCCCACTCAACATATGCTTCTCCTTATTTGAAATTTTCGTTTTCTACAACTTATTCCTCTTGCTTGGAACAACTCCCCCTTTTTGATATCAAGGGAAAGATTTTGATCCCTCTAAAATTATGCACTCTTGTTAATTGAAGTACACCAATTAATTCACGTTTTTCACACATCATATGTTTTCAATTCATATCCTACAACCTTTCCATTTCATCGATCTTATCTTCCTACTCACATTCTAACACGTCCATCTTCTTGATGTGGTATGAGGTGTTGTAGTGCTACCACCTCTTGATTTACTTGAAGCTATATTCTTTTTTACTAAGGAACTATTAGGGCTATTACTCTCATATAGAAAATTTCTCTCTTTTAATCTCATTGAGGATATATACATTGCTTGGATATCTGATTGCATTTTCTACGAATCTTCCTGAACCTTCTTTTCTTGTTTCAAATCCTTTAGAATGGAATGTAAGAGAATACCCTTAATCAACCATTTGGTTTACAATCAGTAGATTTTTATTTAAAAATTAAACCTTATACAAGCAAAAAATTATGACTTTCCCTTCCATCATCAATATTGACTATGCCTTTTCCAATTATTCTTTTCAAATGACTATTTCCAAGAGTGAAACTACCTCCTTTGAATTCCTTTTGAGAGAAATTTTTGTTTTATATCTTGTCATATAACTTTAACATCCACTATCTATATACCATTGGATTTATTTGTTTTAAACACATAGAGCTAAAACACATGCTTCTTGCTTCCCTTTCTTCCTTATCCATAACTTTTCTCTTTGATTTCCCTTTTTTAAAATATCCTCTTCTATGCTTCGCTTCAATGCACTTCTTCTACAATCATGAGCTTTGTGCCCAAAATTATTGCACTTCAAACTTTTAACATGATCTAATAAGGGGGGAAATGAATTGTAATTTTTGAAAACATTCTTATTAAAATTTTTAGGATTGTTTCTCACACAACCATTCCTTGAGATCTTATATGATCCACTGCTCCTATTCCTCATATAGTCATTTCTTACACAACATCTGGAATCTATTTCCTTATTCCTAGGTCTTGGATCATCTTTACTTCCTTTCCTGGTGCTGCTCGTATTGAAAACGAGGTCATGTTTTGTAATCATTGGATTCATTTTTGACTCTGCTTGCATTGGTGCTAGATAAATTGAGCACATTAGCATAACTTCCAGTTTTTTTTTTCATTTATTTTCTAAATTCATTGAGCTTGATTCTCCCTTTTAAATTTCATGATAACCAAGAAATATTTTAATAAAATGAGATCTCTCGAAACTAAGAATACGATCTGAGATGTCAAAAATATTTCCAAACTTCAAACTTTGATTCAGTTGATCATTGATCTTTCTAAATCCTTTATCAAGAAAATATTATCAACTTCTATTTTCTCATAGTGTCCTTCCCTTTTTTATCGAGTTGGCTTAGAAAAAATTCTTCTCTTTTCTTTACCTCTTCTAGTTGTAACTTCATGAGAGTTTATGCTGATTCATCAATTTCATGGTTCATTTCTTTCTCATATTTTTGCAAAAACTCCTACTTTTTATTGAGTCTTTCTATTTATTCTAATGCACTGATAAGTTATCCCTTAAGATATACCTCCCCATAAACATGTTATTCCTCTGAATATGATATCTCTTTCTAGTTGTATTTATTTTCTCGACTAATAAATTGAGCCTCCGTGGTCATGAGTAGGAATTCATTTTCGTCATTTTTAGATGCATATCTGTTGCTTTCTTTTGATGAGCCACTATATTCTTTGGAATCAAATATTTTCTTCTTGAGACATATTTCCTTTTTATGCTCATAATATTTTATCTTATCTTCATGTTCTTCTTTATCATTACCATTTTCAAAAATTCCATGTGGACAAAGAGAAGCAAGATGACCTATTATTCTATAATTAAAACAAAATAATAGCTCACCTCTGTATTTTCCATATCTTCTTTTCATGGATTGCACTCCTTTTGCATCCACTTAATTTCTGGAATGATCATATGTTTTCATTTCTTTTGTCTCATTTTTACATGTAGTATGAGATCCATGCAGTTCATCCATCTTCATATTCTCCATTTATTTCATTTATTGAATATTATATTATTCATATCTTTTTTGAAACTCATCCTAAATTTATTTTTTCCGATTTAAAATGCATCACCTTAACAAGATATGAATCTGATAGACATAACAAAATGAAATTCATGACCTTTGCATTATTTTCAAAATCCTTCTTTCCATCCTGATGAGATGGAGCAATTGTTGGACCTTTATAACCATCTACTACATATTTCCAAATGTTAAAGCCTAGAGACTTTAGATACTCCAAGAGGCATAATCTATTTTTTTGAATAATATAGAGGCTTCTTGATTGGTCACGGTCCCTTTTAGATCTTCCTTGTAGTGGCTAGACTAATTTTGAAGGAAATTTCCATGACACCATTGCCATTTGGCGTTCACAATTATACTAAGAGGGGGATGAATAGTTGTAATGAAAATATTTAATTATTTAAAACCAATCAAACATCATAAAACACCAATTTCATAAACTAAACAAGTACCACAATATAGACATGGAAACCCTTACAAGATAAAACCAATTTTTTTATATGAAATATCTTGTAGGAACCAACCTACTATTACATTAATTTGTAGGAACAAACTTACAAGAGACACAAATCCCCTTTACTTTGTAGGAACCAACTTACTGTAAACACCAATCCCCACTACTTTGTAGGCACCAACCTACATGAGAAAACAATCTCATATGATTTTCAAGTACTAATATATTGGAGACACCAATCCCCATTGCTTTATATGAACCAACCTACAAGAGACATCAATCTTGATATACATTCACATATGAAAATCATTAATCATACCTAACACAATGAAACAACAAATAAATAAACAATAATATCCTGAAAACAATACCACCATTTTATTATAAGGTGTTGAGATTCAACAAGATGATGAGCTTAGTGAAAAGAGTTGCCTTCACTAAGTGGGCCCGCAGGCTATTTTTGGTGCAAATCTATTTTTAGACTATGTCTATTTTTAGACATGGTGATCATATTTCAGAAGTTGTAGGATGCTATTTGTGGATGGTTGGTCAAGTTGGAAAAATAGATGAAATTCTATTTTTAGAATATTGGGCGAAGTCTATTTATAGATCTTCGATCTAAAAATAGAAGTGTCGATTATTATTAGCTCTTAATAATAATTCGACAATAAACATCAACTTATTCTCTTGGAGCACTTAGTTTCAGTGCACATATTTGTCAAATCAGTGGGCTGAAGGAATTACGCAATTCCTAGGGTTTACTGGTGGTTCACGCATGGAGGACTCACTTAGAACTGAGTGGCAAAGATATGACAGAGCTGGAAGAGTAGTTCATGGAGTTGTATTCAGTTTAACTCACTTCGACTCAGTTGAGCTAGTTGTATCTAGTCTAACTGAATGATAAACTAGTGAGAGTGGAGTGAATTAATTAGTTAATTAATTCACAAATAATAACTCATTAATCAACTAAACAAATACAACAGTTAACTACAGTGCATGTCAGTTCCAGTGGAGACCCAGTGGAGAGAAAGGTGAAAGGGCAAGATGGACTATCTGTTGTGACTAAAGTGATGCATTGATTGCACCACACACACATTAGAGTTGACAATGAGGATTGCGCAGTCAAGGCAAGGGTAATTCGAATTCATTTAGAGCTATTCTTTAGAAGGGATTGCGTAGTGGAGGCAGGCTAGCAGGAGGGCAGAGATCGGTGCATGGATTTGCAGATTTCTTCTATGTTAGTGTGTGACGATTGATTGTACTGAGAGCTTGATGTACTAAGCTTTGTATGAGATTGTTACATGATCTCCATGATACATAATATATGATATTTTTGGTTTTCAACTTCAGGCTTTCCCATTAAACAATTGTGTTATGTGCGATTGTTTTTATTTATGCTTCACATGTGTTTGTAATTAATTTTCCGCAAAAGATTAACAGTGGAATGATTCTGTATTTTGCAAGAAGTTAAATATTGTGAGATCAGGGGAATATGGATGTATGCATGCTTAGTGTATACTAATTTATACATAAATAAGGCATATTTTTATTAGCTTTTTTACAAATAGTTATGCATGGAAACAACAAAACATTATTTAGATACTGGCTTCCTTTTTTAAGTTGTTCAACTAGTTTGCATGAGAAAAAGAAAATACATATTTTAGAAACATCAAATACCTTATTATATGTTTCCTTGTTCATTATGTGTTTCCCCAAAATGGGTACACCTTTCTTGGTTTCCTAATTCCTCCCTATTTAGAGCTGGAAGTGTCCCTACTTTTGTCACTAAATGAGGAAAATTGCATTGCAGTGTCCGTGAATTCATCCACTTTTCCTGCACCAGCGTGTGTCCCTTCTAAACTATAAGGTATGATATGCATATTATTGGCCCTTGAAGGGTTTCTTGTCCAACAAGAGGCATACATGATCTTATGGTTAAAATGAAAATGGTGTGTGATGTTTTTCATGCCTTTGTTTGGCACAATCCTAGGTAGCTTGCAAAGAAATAATTACCTGAGTATGGTGGTGAGATATGGAGTGTATTAAACATTGAGCTGACTTTTATTCTTGTTTTCTATGTGAAAAACCACAAGGGGTGATAGTTAATGGAATCTCAGAGGGCGCATTTGGTTGAAACCCAAAAAAAACGTTGAAAGGGGAGAGCCCAATAGAGGAGTGTGTGGCCCTATTGTAACCTTGTTGAATAATGTGCAAACATGAATCCCATTTTTGTTCTTGGAAAAATAGTTGCGAAGGGAATGAACTAGAGTTTGATTGATAACCTCGGTTTGGTCATTTTTTTGTGGGTGAAAGACGACAGAGAAATGAAGTAGACAATCCAACATAGACCATATAATACACCAAAATATACTGAGAAAATTATAATCTCGATAATAAATAATGCTACTTGGTAATCCAAAGAGTGGAGAAATATGAAAGAAGAAGATATTCACGATATGAGTAGGAGAGGTAGTCTTATGATAGGGAAAAAAGATAGCCATAGTATAAAAGCGACAAAAAACTACCCAAATTGCATCATGTTTGTGGAAATTAGTAGGAATACCACTCAAAAAGTCCATGGAAATGGATTCCCAAAGGTGAGAGGGAACATGTAAAGGCTGGTATAGACCATGATTACAATTTCATAGCTTTCTTTGTGAATAGAGTGAACATGCTTGAATAATTTTTTAAACTAATTTGGGTAAGGAAGGCCAAAAGAAGTGGCACTGGAGATTGATAATGGTATTAGTTATGCTAAAATCCCCCCCACATGAATATTAATGTGATTCATGGATGAGAGAGATATGCTCAACAAATTTTGGCACACATAGCTTGTTAAGTTTATATAACCAACCATCATGAATGTTATAATCAAGAAATGGAGTTTGGTTGATAATTGTAGGTTGTTGCAAAGTTTTCCATATCTCACCAAATAATGGATTTTTTGCATACATGTCTTTCCAGGTATCAAAAGTGACACAACGAACCTCTAGAATGTGCAATACCTGAGTAGGTGGTTAGATTAACAAAGCATCCATTTTATTAGCTATACCCTTCTTATATTTAATCACAAACCTATAAGTATTGAATGTAATATTTAATCACAAACCTATAAGTATTGAATGTAAGTATCCCACTTCAAATGGCGTTGCTCTTGAATCTTGATTTGCAAGTTAATGAATATCAGTGGATGATGATCAATGTGGAGTATAATATATTTTCAAGGAATATAATGGTGTCCTTTCTTCAATTCTTGCACTCAACTATACAATTCCTTGTCATCGGTGTTGTATATAAGCTTAGCCTTTGCAAGAGTATTAGAATGGTATGCTACATGGTGACTTCCTTGTTTAAGAACAACCCTAATGGATTAAAATGTAGATATAAATGATGATATGAATCCAAAATCCTTGAGGAAGGTGAACTATGAAGTATTGGCAATATGATGAAATATGTTTTCCTTGATGGCAACCTACTTGATGAAGTTGTCCTTGATGGAAACCTACTTGATGAGTTTCCTTTTGATAGAAACCTATTTGTTAAAGATGTAAAAATGATGTTTCTACAGGCCAGTTCAGATGTGACAGAGAAAGGAATTCCAGTAAGTGCCAAAGAAATGAAACATGAAATATTTCTCAATGTATATGTAGGTTTGATGAAGGCAACCCACATATGGAGGCAATGTATACACTACTTTTATGAAGGCAACCTGTGTATACATCTAGAATTAGTATATACACATTTTTTATGAAGAGAAGTCGCGGGTATGAAGAAGAAAAGTCGTGTATGCCTTTTGCACTCTAAAATTATGATACCAAGGGGCATTACCATGGTATTATCCCATTGTATTGAGCGTTGTGTCGTCTATTTGCTCCCGTCCAAGAATACCATCGAAACTTGTGTGGTTTTGGCTCATGGTATTGGTAAAGGCTAAAACTATATAAGGAGAAGAAGATCATAGTGCATGGAGTGCATGCATATGGGTATTAATATATACTTCACTCTGAAGTATATCTGCATGGAATGGGTTACAGTTTATTTATAGATCTGAAATAATAATGCACCTATGAATACAATGATGGATCAAGATCTCTAGACCTGAAATGACTATGTATTTTCTAGATCCGTTTATGGAATGTTTAGATCTGTGATCTGGCAAATGTTTGCTGAAGTGAAGGGTAAGATCTGAGCTGTTTATTTGCTCTGAAGAGTTGCGCAGTCCTGTAATGTTTTCAGATCTATATGTAGGTTCGTCTCAGCAAAAGTGCATATATACGTAGGTTCGTTTCAGAAAAAACACGTGTGGAATATAAGGTTTTTCTGAAGTATGCATAAGGAAATTTCTGATCTGTTTTTCTATATTACTATTGTCTGCCAATGATGTCTTCATAGAGATCTAGGTTGCTTGAATATTGATTATGCTGCTAGTTGATTATGATTAAAGATCAGTGGTTGGTTGGTTGATTGATGATTCAATAAATGAATTGATGGGGTTATAAGTTTAAGTTTGATGTATGTTATTTGAGCTTAAATGTGTGGAGTGGGTCTAGTCTAAAAATATAATGAAAAGAGGCCTACAAGTTGTGTTGTGTTGAAGCTGTTTGGATCCAGTGTGAAAATTGATGAAACGTGGTCCGCGGTGGTGCTTAGGGTCGAAGCCTTTAGTAAGGGGGTCGTAGCTCCCTTCCAGTGGTTGCTGGTAAACGAGATTAGGGGGTAGGAGCTCCCTTCTAGGAGTGGCTGGTAAACGAGAAGCAGGGGGTCGTAGCTCCCTTCCAGTGGTAGTTGGTAAACGAGATCAAGGGGTTGGAGCTCCCTTCCAGTAGTATCTGGAGAACGAGAGAAGGTTGCAACCTTCTGCAGGTGGGTGCCTACATGCTGGTATGAGTCTATGCTAGTATAAGATTGAAAGCAATTTTCTTTATAATAAATATCGAAGACAGAGATGACAACAGCGGTGGTTTTCTCTCGAATTGGGTTTCCACCATAAATCCCGGTGTTCATGTGTATTGCTTATGTGTGATGAATTATGTTCTTACTGCACATGCTTACTGCCTACTAAACATCTGATGAATGAATGATGCACTAATCTAAGTGAAGAATTATCTACACAATAAATATCTCTGGACATATGCAAGTTTTCTTAAAGATAGTCGTGTGTATACGCTAGTTGGGTTCATTAAAGTTGCGTATAGAAATCAGTAAAGAAAAAATAAAAGTTTACAGTGAGTTATAAATACTAATTCACCCCCCCCAGTATTTTTCCGAAAAATTGGTATTAGAGCCGGTCCTTCTATAGAAGCTTGATTGCTTGAAGGAGATCCGTCTCAATGGGAAAGAAGCAAAAGAAAAAGGCTACTCAAAGGAAGAAGATATCTCAGAAAACATATGCAGTAGAAAATGAAGAAGATGAAATAGGTATTGATTGTTGTTCTTGTGATTCGCTTCCTTGTGCATGCGATATTGAAGATAGTGAATACGAAAGTAAAAGTAATGTTATGGATCTAGAAGCATAAATTTATAATCTCAAGAATGAAGTTGAATATCAACATGTTCTATTTAATGAAAGGGAATGTATCTTCAAAGATATTATTTCTAGATTGAAAAATCAGTAACAAGAAAGAAATTCAATTGAGCAACTAAACAAAGAACATATATATCAATGTCAAAAGCTGCAGAATGAAGTATCCAATCATAGTGAAGGACTTGAAGCAGAAATCATCTCTCTCAAAGAAGATCTAGAAAAATCAAATAAGAAGAATGAAGAACTTCTACAAACATCTGAAGAACAAGAAAATGGGTTGAAAGAAGAGATTATAAAATTGAATGAACAAGTAGAAGAATGAAGAAGGATCGAAGAAACTATGAAGAATAAATGCCAAAGATTGGAAGTTGAGGTAAACATTTTAAAAGGTAAATTAGAGGAAAAGGATAAACACGTGAGGTTTCAAGATAGTACTAAGATTCTGGATAATATTCTTAGTAGTAAAAGGTCTTCTTCTATTAAATTTTGACTTGGTTTTCATGAAAATATTAAAGGAGAATCTAGTTCACAAGAAAGTGCTAAAGATTCAAAGGATATCAATGCAAAACCTGAAGTGTTGAAAGAGACAAAAGGTCAACCGACAATCATGAATTCTCAAAGGAAATCATTCGCTCCTAACTATAGAAGTAACAATCGATTTTATCCTTTGATAAATAATGTTGAATGCTTTATATGTCATAATTATGGGCATGTTCCAGCAAATTGCAGAAGCATATTGTTTCAGTCGCAGACAAATATACGCTACACAGAAAGGTCGACAACTCCCAAGTACTCAGGTTTCTTTAAGGGTTATTGTTTTTCATGCAACCAATTTGGACATAAAGCTATTGATTTCAATAGAAGGAACATGAGGCAGAGTTATTATGATACCTTTTCTCCCTTTTCTGGTCACATAATATGTTATGCTTGTAACAATTTTGGGCATATAGAAAAGGAATGCGGGAACATATCAATGAATCATCAAAGGCAGCATGAAAGTCAAACAAATGATATAATAAGACCAAAGAAAGTTGGATTCACCAACTTTAATGTTGACAAGAATAAAGAAGAAAAGATAAGATGTGGTCTTTCTCTCTGTGCAATTAAAGACAAGGATGAATGGTACATCGACAGTAGATGTTCTCATCACATGATTGGTGATAAGAGTAAGATGGAGTCTCTTAAGAAACATCAAGATGGTAGGGTTATTCTTTCAAATGATGCTCCAGGAAATATTTTGGGAAAAGGTAGAGCCATAATTAACAAAAATAGAAGGGCAGTTGATACCTTATTAGTTCAAGGCCTAAAGAAAAACTTATTAAGTGTAGGTCAAATGGAAGATAAAGGAAATATAATTGTGTTCACTTCAACCAAATGCAAGGTTATGGATGAAGAAACTGGAGAAGTCATAGCAAGGGGATACAGAAACACTGATAAATTATATGTTTTTAAAGATCTGACCTCTCATAGATGTGAGGAGGATTCATAATTAGATTGAAAGAAGTCAATGTCCGTTGCAGTCCATCATTCTTGAAAGAATAATGCTATCTTAAACTGCAATGTGTAAAGGATGGTTTGGTAATTCTAGTTATTTATATTTCTGACAATGCATCTGATGTGACAACAAAAGATATGTATAGAATGTATAAGTCCAAGGGGATATGGAGTTGTGAAATTTTCTGTATTTTACTTTCTATACGTGGGTTTCATAAAATAAAGCCGCATATACATGCGAGTTCCGTTGGAGATGTTGTGTATGTTTTTCTCTGATAAGAAAAACAGTGAGTCAGACTCAAGATCAGTTTCTAATAGGCTGCTAACAGTTGTAATTTTCTTGATATGATGTTGATGGTTATATCTGCTGATATGATATTAAGTTTTTATTATCTACTTGATAAAGATGCTTTGATCAATTGGTTGGTGAAGGTGTTCAAGATGCTCAGGCTTAGGGGGAGCATTAGCCTTGCTGTGAATAATGCATTGTTTGCATTATGATGGTTTTGAAATATGATCTCTCTTTTGAGGTCTTTTGGTCTTGGTTATAAAAGTCATATCTGTAATTTGATGAAAAGGTCATGTTGATACCTATGCTGTAAAATTGTTATATTCAGTCATGTAAGTACTCGTTCAAATTTGTAAACCCACTTGGTTGGGTAGTTGAGTCAAAACTTGTAAACCCACTTGGTTGGGAAGTTGAGTCAAATATGTAATTCCACTTGGTTGGATCATTGATGTAAGTATGAGTCCTTGGTTATAGGAAAATTCATACTCAGTTGAGTTATAGAGTCATGTACTTCATTGAAAAATTTGTCTAAAGATCTAGCATGAACTCAGGGGGAGCATGGTAAATTCAGTGCACATCATATCTATAAGGCTCATTTTCTACAAGGGAAGAGAAACCTTGTTTTGGTTTTGATATGCCCTTTTCCCTTGATGTCAAAGGGGGAGAGTATCTTGGTGTTTGAATAATGGTTATAATTAATGTATATATCTATTGTGGTGATCAAATGCCATCATGGTTGCCATCAAGTCCAAAGGGGGATATTGTTGGCAATATGATGCGAGTTGTCTCAAGGTAAACCCATTCAGATGAAGAACCTGATGGAAACTCACTGGAATAGTCATTGATAGCACCATATAAAGAAGATGTAAATGATGTTTTACAAGTCAGCCTCTTGAGATGATGAAAGACCAAAGACAAACAGAAATGAAACAAGAAATATTTCTCAACGTATATGCAGGTTTGATGAAGGAAACCCACGTATGGAGGCAATTTATACACTACTTTATGAAGGCAACCCGCATATACATCTAGAATTAGTATATACGCAGTTTTTATGAAGAGAAGTCGCTGGTATGAAGAAGAAAAATCGTGTATGCCTTTTGTGCTCTAAAATTATGATACCAAGGGGAATTACCATGGTATTAGCCCACAGTATTGAGCATTGTGTCGTTTATTTGATCCTGTCCAAGAATACCACCAGCACTTGTGTGGTTTTAGCTCATGGTATTGGTAAAGGCTAAAACTATATAAGGAGAAGAAGATCATAGTGCATGGAGTATTAATATATACTTCACTCTGAATTATATCTGCATGGAATGGGTTATAGATTATTGATAGATCTGAAATAATAATGCACCTATGAATAAAATGATGGAGCAGGATCTCTAGACCTGAAATGACTATGTATTTTGTAGATCTATTTATGGAATGTTTAGATCTGTGATCTGGCGAATGTTTGCTGAAGTGAAGGGTAAGATAGGAGCTGTTTATTTGTTCTAAAGAGTTGCGCAGTCCTGTAATTTTTTCAGGTCTATATGCAGGTTCATCTCAGCAAAAGTGCATATATACGCACGTTTGTTTCAAAAAAAGCGCATATGGAATCTAAGGTTTTGTTGAAGTATGCAGAAGGAAATTTTTGATCTATTTTGTTGTATTACTGTTGTCTGTCAATGATTTATTCATACATATCTGGGAATTTTGCTGCTAGTTGATTATGATTAAAGATCAGTGGTTGGTTGGTTGATTGATGATTCAATGAATGAATTGATGGGGTTATAAGTTTCAGTTTGATGTATGTTATTTGAGATTAAATGTGTGGAGTGGGTCCAATCTGAAAATCTGATGAAAAGAGGCCTACAAGTTGTGTTGTGTTGAAGCTGTTTGGATCCAGTGTGAAAATTTATGAAACATGGTCCGTGATGGTGCTGAGGGTCGAAGCCTTCAGTAAGGGGGTTGTAGCTCCCTTCCAATGGTTGCTGGTAAATGATATCAGGGGGTAGTAGCTCCCTTCCAGGAGTGGTTGGAAAACGAGAAGTAGGGGGTCTTAGCTGCCTTCTAGTGGTAGCTGGTAAACGAGATCAGGGGGTTGGAGCTCCCTTCCAGTAGTAGCTGGAGAGCGAGAGAAGGTTGCAGCCTTTTGCAGGTGGGTGCCTGCGTTCTGGTATGAGTTTGCACCAGTACAATATTGTAATCAGTTTTCTTTATAATAAATATTGAGGACATAGACGACAACAACGGTGGTTTTCTCCCGAATTGGGTTTCCACCTTAAATCCTGGCATTCATGTGTGTTGCTTATGTGTGATGATTTATTCTGTTATTACTTCACATGCTTACTGCTTACTAAACATCTAATGAATGAATGATGCACTGATCTAAGTGAATAATTATCTGCACAATAAAGATCTCTGGACATATGCAAGTTTTCTTAAAGATAGTCGCATGTATACGCTAGTTGGGTTCATTAAAGTCGCGTATAGAAATTAGTAAAGAAAAAGAAAAAGAAAAAGTTTACAGTGAGTTATAAATACTGTGTCACCCCCCCCCTCTCAATATTTTTTCCAACAGGAAGAGCATTGAATAATTAAGGGCATGGAAATTTTGAGGCATGTGTTTATGAATTTTTTTTTTGAATATATGGATGGCTTCCTGACAACTTCTTGATGTTGAGCAGTTGCGTGTTGAGATCGTCTTCTCTAATACCAATTGATATACATCCAAATATAGAAATTATTAATCATACGTGACACAATGAAACAATAGATACATAAAAAACAAGGTCTTGAAAATAATACCACCATTATATTTTGAGGGAGAGGTCACCTTTTATAAGTAAGGATTTTTCTTACTAAATTGATTAAAAATAGTTTTACATGGAAAAAAAAAACATTATTTAGATATTTCCTTCCTTTTTAAAGTTTCTCATCTAGTTTGCATGAGAAAACAAAAAAGAAAAAGAAAATTATTAGATGTTTCCTTCCTCATTATGAGTTTCCCTAGAAGGGGTATTCCTTTCTTGGTTTCCCAAATCCTATATGATTTGCATGAATGAACCTATTGGAGACACAAATACCCACTGATCTCTTATCAACAATTTGTTCTTCTCTAATAGGATGTGCTCTTATTCAATTCTTTTCAACTACCTCAATATTCTTAGATCATTTATATCCTATGACTCACTTTTATCCTCATATCATCTTAGAAATATCCTCCAATGTCTTATAACTTTGTAGCTTCTTTACCACTACACCGTGCCAGTGTATCATCAAATCTATCGTTATTGTATGGTACTTATCTTACGTACATAGCTATTAGTTA
The DNA here is from genome assembly GCA_034641835.2 of Pinus albicaulis. Classification (NCBI taxonomy): domain Eukaryota; kingdom Viridiplantae; phylum Streptophyta; class Pinopsida; order Pinales; family Pinaceae; genus Pinus; species Pinus albicaulis. The sequence continues at coordinate 365,528,273 of CM076578.1, forward strand.
TTTTATCTGTATACTATAACTCCTCTCACACCCTACATAACACATATCACACTTCAACGTAGACCACTCTCACATTGTACACTACTCTCAGACTTCACTGCAGACCATTCTCACTTTTCTCACCAATCTCACAATTCATTGAAACCTCTAACTTCTTCCTATATTGATACTCATTGTAGTGCACATGTTGTCTCCAATCCTTTCATTTCCTCTCTCAACTCTTTCAATTTATATGTGCTTCCTTCTCCTATTTTGGAACTTTTTCCAATGGGTCCAGGATCTAAACCACTACCTTTGATTATGAAATTCATTTAAAAACTCCCTTTGAACCAACCTATTTCAACGGTTTGAATAAAGGATTATGAAAATAATTTTGGTTCGTTAAGCTCCATGTTGGGACATTGGAATTATTTAACCACCAATTTTGAACTTTTCTGGTAATTATGGATAAACCTATGAATTATTTAATACTAAACATCCTTGCAAAACCAAGTTTTCTTTGGATGTGTGAAGTGAACCTTTTTTTGTTAAGAGACGATCATATTTTCCCCTCCATAATTAGCAATAAATGGATATCAGGTTATTATAAATTTGATAGAAAACACCCACAGATATTCCATTCATCACCTAAACACTAAATCAATAGGTTCCTAGAACCATGTGTTGTGACTAAGGATTTTCCATATTAGGTCCTTAGGAAATATTGAACACACTTTTGTAAAACATAACTATAGGATTCTTGGGGCTCGAGGATGCTAAGCCGTGATGTGCTAGAAGTAAATCCCTTGTGACCAAACCTTGTGACTACAGGTCAACATTATTGGGTGATTGGGAGTTATTTTACAAAACACTACAACATGATTATGGGTCTTTAGGGGCCTGTTGACACAAAATTTTTCGTTGTTTATCAAAAATTTATTTTGTCTCTCGGGCTTGTCAAATGGCAGATCTTGGGATATCGGGTGATCGAGCATCAAAATTCTATTATGGGATTCTTAGCTCTAAGGACCCAATGACACCAAATTTTTTTATAGTTATTGACAATTTATTATGTCTCCTGGGATTTTTAGATGATGGATCCTGAGCTATCAAGTGATTCGATAGCAAAAAACCACCATAGGATTCAGGGAATTCAAGTTCCACTTATCCTACCACCTCATTCTTCAAACAACCGCTCATAGATTGACAAGCTACCAATGTTGATGTGTCCTTTTCCATGTGGCTTTGCTGACATATGCCATGTGTCACTCAACTTTACACAACTGACCATCCAAAAATGAAAAATACGAGTGACATGTGTTCTCCACTGCCATGTCAATTGCTCCACTTGGCATGCCATGTCCCTAATGTGTCATTTTAAGCTAGCATGTCTCGAGCATTAGGCTATCGAGTATCAGGAAAATCTAATCACTTTTACATACGTGATATTCGAGGGGCCTGATGGAGAATTTAGCCATTCGACATGATATATTAATACTTTTCCACTAGGGGCTTGACCAAGATCCAACCATATTGGGAATAAAATATCCATTCACTTTTTCGCATCTAATGTTCTAGGGGCCTGAGGGCTCGTAGCAATTAGGCACTAATTCTTAAGCACTCTGTGACCATAGGCTTGACCAGGTGTTACAAAATAATTTGTCACCATGCTCATTTTTCATCCCTGATCCTGAAATGCCACATGAAAGATTTTGTGCAATGTTTCCACCATCAAGAAATATGTTAACACATCCCCTGAAGATATAAAGAAAAATTCCTTGGAATATTACTAAAGAAACTTGGTCAAATTCCTAGTTTCCTAGGTCAGCGCCCTTCCTGGTGCCATGACTGTGCTGATGTCCTTTTCACAGTCCTGGCTTAGCGCTGGAAGCGCCCTTATTCCTTGGAAAACCATGTTAATCCCATTTCTGGTAGTGTTTCCTCAAATGGAGGAGAAGCTTCAACCTCTAGAAGCTCAAGGGCAACGAGTTGGTTGTTAAACGATGGTCATAAGGTCGAGCTCTCTAAAAATAGAGCTTTTATCTCATCCATGGGGGTTCATCCCTCAGAAAGTGGGCCTTCCTCCTCCTTTCATGGGCTCCCAACCTCTTCTTCCTTCCTATAAATTCACATCCCTAATTCCCACAACTTTAGAGCTTGGTTGGTCATTGTTAGACTCGTCTGAACTCTCATCCACTTGCCCCCTAGCATTGTGATAGAGCCTAAGTGTTTGGGAGAAGGAATGAGTTGGGAAAAAGGTACTTATGTCTCTTTTCTTGTCATGTTGTAAACATTAGTTAAGAGAGCTTTGCATTAGAAAGAATCTTGTGTTGCTAGACCCACTCTAGGGCTAGAGAGATCACCTCTGTCCGCAGAGGGGATTTATCTTGACAAAAAAACTGGTGACTCCGCTGGGGAGCCTAGCCTCTTAGCCTTCCTTCCCCGAAATGATCTTGGATCATTTTCACCGATTTTTGAAATCTAAACCTGCTTAGGCCTCTGTTAGCTTGTGTAAGGATTTATAGTCACTTCATTGTGTCAGGTCTGGTGTTTGTGTGAGACTATTTTTTATTTTTTCTTGTTTTTAGTGACCAACGCGCTTTCTATTTGCTCAATAGTACTGTTCTATATAGTAAAACCGCACTGATTTTCATTTCAACACCCTTCTTCTTATCACAGAAGTGTTGATCTCAGACCTAGGAAAATTTAGAGTTTCCTTTTGGATTTTCATGTGTGTCCTGGCCCTTGAAGGAAGTCTGTAAGATCTCAATGACCTCCTTGCTGCATGTTTGACTTACTTGTATTCTTTGAGCAAGTCTTTTAGCCTCTTTGATTTGTTTGTAAGTTTGGGAAATTATTCACCATTTCAAACACCGTTTGTCACATTTTTCTTGACTTGATTCGATTTAGTGTCAAACATAGGATCACAAATTGTTTGATTCACAGGTCTAGAAGAGTGTGTTTTTTGTCTAAATTCAAAAGTAATTGAAAGCGATTTTCATTTTCGTTTTTATTTAGATTATATTTATCGTTTTAAGAAGAGTGAAAAGCATTTCATTCGTGCATTTTTTAAAGTTATTTTTTTTTTGTTTGATTGAAAGAAAAGTGAAAGGATTTGAATTTCTTCTTTCATTCATTTTTTTTGCTTTTGATTGCATTTCAAAGTGAAAAAAAAATAAAAATAAAAAATTGCATCTTAGTGAAAAGAGAAGCATTTTCATTTTTCAATAAGTTGCATTTTCTTGGGAAAAGTGCATTTGATTAAAAAGAGTTGCATTTCATAGCTTTGAGCTAGTTTGGGGGGCATTATTATTGTTGAATTGATTACAATTTTTCTTGTCTCTCTTCCCTAAATAGTTCAGGATTCATCAAAATGGAAAGATTTATTTTTTTTCATTTATTCTGCACTATAAGGATTCAGGTGACACTCTTTCTGAGCCTTGGAACTAACGAGAATATTTATTGGTGTAGGCTAGAGACATGTTTCGGTGTCATAAAACGTAGGAGCTATCGCTAACGGTATGCGTTACAGCTTGGGGGTGATATCCCATCCCATGTATGGAAGTATATTGATGTATGATAAGTATATTTGGTGCGATCTCATCGAACGGTTACACATTAGACATCAATACTACAGACTGGACTCCCATGTATCGTCGCGTATATTTGGGGAGACACCACTATGTTGCAAGCCTACCATAGGTAACCGAGTCGGCTGCCTTGTAAATGTGATACACCAAACATAACATTCAGGGAGATTGGTTGCCGTACGTTAATTCCTTGGTCATTTTTCTATAACTTATCACCAAGGTGTATATTGAAGTTCACATATACTTGGTAAAACTTTATGCCTAGCACACCCTTTTTTATTTTTTTTTGTTAATTATAAAAGTTAGTACCGACAGAGTAGCATATTACCCGTGCACAACTCCTTAGTAGATATTAGGTTAAGACTAATGGAAACAAATACTAAGCTTACCAATCAAGGAATCCCCTCAGATGGGAATCCTGGTCCTTTTCCTTCTTTTGGAAATGTTGGTACTCCCTATATGGAAACGTTCTCCCTCTCGGGATTAACCACTGGTTTTCCAATTTATTTATTTTAAACCCCCATGGTTCCAAATATCCAAGCTGCTTCTCAAACAATTTCGCCTTCACCTGAATAGTGTCAACCTCATGTTGATCCTAAAGTTAACCCCTCATCTTCTGCGCCTGTTTCTTCACCCTGTTCTTGCTCTTCGCCTGATGAAATTCTATATTCTAGTAACCAGGAGGCTAAGAATAAGAAGAAGAGGACAAAGATGAAGAAGAAAAATAAGCAAGGGGGGAACCAAGAAACCATTGATTCCAATGCAACTGATGTTGAAGAGTCTTCCATTCAGTCCCACAAAGTCAAAATCCCTTGCAATCTATGTGAGGGTCACCACCTTCTTAGAGATTGTCCTCGTATTCCCAAGGTGTTATAAATGTGGTCTACCGACTCGAATCAACCCTTCTCATCGACCTCTAGATATTATACTCGTGAAAAACCCTAAAATAGTGATAATAAGGCCCATGGGAAAAAGGGTAAAGTCAAATTTCCCTGTAGGTTATGTGGAGGGAATCATCCCATTCACCTTTTTCCTTTTATGGATGAAGCCACAAAAACATTGGATAACCTTATGGCTTCTCAACTTTTCCTTCTGGCTGGTTACCAAAAGCTTTCCCCTGATCCTCTACTAGTTTATCAAGTGATCAATCAGACGTCATCTCTAGTCAATCCCACTCTCTCCGAAAGTGAATCACATGAGTCTATTCCTGAGCAACCATTGGTTGAGAAAACAATTGACCTGATTCCACCCTTAGTGGATCATTCTTTTCCCATAGAGAGTGAACCTCTTACCACTCAGGGTATTTTTGTTTCTTCGGATTCCCTTTAATTGGAGGGTAATACTCTTATTCTCCTGGTACAGGAGGGTGATCCTCCCGTTCTCGTAGAACAAGGGGGTAGTTCACCCGTTCCCACGACACCCCCTCCGAGTAGTCTGGCCGCTTTCTTTGATTGGAGTCGATTGACAGGATACCGTCTTCCTTCTTACGTGCCCTTTTAGATCATGGTACATGCTTATAATGTGGCCGTACCTAGCTGATCTGAAATGACTGTATTATTTTTTCTGTGCTAAGTGTCTTGTCAATTTATAAACAACTACATACTTGTCTCATTAGTTTGCATAAGTATTGAGGATTTTAACCATGAATTGTAGATGATTTTAGGTTAATTAGAAGCATAAAAAAAGCTTAAATAACACTGAACAACAATGTAAAATAGAGAAATAAGTCAACACATTAAATTTACACATCAGGCATGATGAAGCAGTTCACCCCTCCTGGGCTACATCTGCTGTTCCAGCTCCCAATGGCATGTCCATCTTTAATTATGCTCAAATTTTGCTATTACATGTAGCTACAGTGCTCTAATGGATGTTTTCTCTGCACCAATGGCTCCAGAATGCTCCAATTAATAAAAAATCTCTCTTCATTCACTCATAATGGTCGAAAATTGGGCCTGAACACAAACTTCATCTATACTGGTGGGGTTAAACATGAGAATAAGATTTTTTAGGTAGCTATGTAAGCCTCCTATGTACTTGAGAAAATTATCTTGTCTCTACAAATCTACCCCTAATAAAAGAGCTCTTCTCCTAAATTCTTGGGTGTATTCTTGCATATTTTGTCCCTTTAATTGCCTAAAGTTCTGCTAGTTCATGATGGCCTTTTACATATGAGGTAATGGATAAAACTATTGTTTAATAGTATTAATAAAATATGACCATGATAGAATAATCTTACCATGTTTCTTGATTTTCTCTGTCTTGGCTTCCCATCAAACAAGTGTTGCACCTTACAATCTCAATGAAGCTAATTGAATTTTTGTATCATCATCTTGAAGGCTCTGGATTCTCAAATAGACCTCCAATTTCCTAATCCAATTATCAAGCTTTTCTGCATTGAATTCACCATTAAACATTGGAAATTCAAACTTAACATAAAGTTTTAAAAATGACTTTTACCAGTGTTCATTGACTTGTGTGGTTGATGTACTGAAGAAGATGTAGAGGATGATGATGATGAGGGTGAGGATGATGGATCTCCATTGCCTCCATTTCATCCATTGCCCTTCTTTGGCTTATCTTCATCATATTTATCTCCTGAAGATTCTTGTCCTTCCTTATGAAGTTTAGATCCTTCTCCTTCCAGTCTCTCATTCCTTTCTTGATAAAGGATTCTAACCATCTCAGTCATGTCAAGAAATGCTTTTCTGAACACTCTTTCTTCCTCCTTGGGATCAACTTCTTCATGGATTTCTCCTTCCTCTTGAGGCATGCTTAATAGAGCTTCTGCTTCTTTAGGAGGTGAACTAGGTGGTGGAGATTGTGGCAATATTGCTCTCCTTTGCTTTGGCTCTTTTTGAGACCCTTCTGCTTCCACCAATTTTCCTTCTCCTCTCTTGAGCTTGAGCCTTGTAAGCATTTAAAACTTGCAAACAGTTAAACAATTATTTGCACTAAACAACACTAGAGAATAAACTTTAGCTTTGATACCAATCTGATCTGAAATTATTGTATTAGTTTTGCTGTGCTATGTGTCTTTTCAGTTTAGAAACATGTGCATAATTGGTTCATTAGTTTGCATAAGGATTGAGGTGTTTGTCTAAGAATAGTAGATGATTTTTAGTGAATTAGAAGCATAAAACAAGCTTAAATAACACTGAACAGAAGTGTAAAACATAGAAATAAATCACCACATTAAATTTTCATAGCAGGCATGATGAAGCAGTTCACCCCTCTTGGGCTACATCTACTGGTCCAACTCCTAATGGCATGTCCATCTTTCATTATGCTCAAAATTTTTCTATTACATGTATTTAAATTGCTCTAATGGCTATTTTCTTTGCACCAATGGCTCCATAATGCTCCAATTAATAAAAAAATGACTCTTTATTCACTCAGAATTGTCGAAAATTGGGCCTCCTACACTTTTCCCAGTTTCACCTAGAAAAACTCCACTAAAAGTGGAGAACTCCACTTAATTGGAGCTAAAATATCATATTCCGCCATTTTTTAAGCGCGCCCCTAAACTTACGTTGAATTTAACTGCAACATTAAGTGTTAGTGGTTGGGGTGGCCACATGCCAACCCCAAACCCGTGTCCTAACCATAACAGATGGTGGAACTCGGCATAAACTATGGGTTGAAAACAATTGAACTCTGGTTAATACGGTGTGTTATAGTTAACCATGTGGTTTAAACATTTAAACGCGGCCATGTGACATACCACAAAACTGCTGGTGGTTGAAATATCGGGTTAACACTTTCTGCAATGTAACATTTGTTGTTTGCTATGTGAACAAACCTCCGGGGAACTGTTGATGGGTTGGGACCGCCGGGGGTTCCCAACCCCCATGTCCATTTTCAATGAAATATAAATATAACTTGACAACACTATGGGTACAAATCATTATGCAACTTGGGTGGTTAGACGTGCGCGTGCTCGGGAGGAGGTCCCGGGGTTGATTCCTGCGGCCTCCAACAAAATTTTACCACTCCATTTAAGGGACGTGGCGGCCTCAGGGCTGGCCACATGTCACCTTCTGATTGGTTCTTCAAAATATATCCAACCAATAGGAATAATACACTTGTCAACCTGTAATTGATTTTGAGGAAGGAATATTCCTTGGAACATTCCCTTTTGTTGACTGTGCATCCCAATCAAACTTGGTCAAACTGTTGCAATTTTACATGTTTGGATTTTTGATCAGACCGCGATATCTTCCTCATACGACATCGGTTTTTCAAACTGTTCACAGCACTAGAATCAGGAAGACGAGATCTAATGAGCCATCCTAGTTTAAACCCAATACTATAACTTTGAATTTTGAGCAAAAATTATGAACTCGTGATCACTAGCACCATGATAGATGAAGGTGCATGAGTTATTATTCTATCCTCAACTACTTGGCAAGCTTTCGGTTCTCCACAACTTGTGCCTGTTACCTAGAATTTGTTAGCGTTTAACCGAGGAACCAATCGACCTTTACGGATTCTTCCTAAGTTTCCTATTACTTTGGGAGGGAAAAATATCTATATATACGTGATGGTTGTCCAAGGTGTTGTGAAACCAACTCCAAAAAGAGAAGAGAAGAGATATAAATGCCTTAGAAATAAGCCACTTCGAGGGGGCAACCTCCAATACATTACATGAATGAACAATTCTTGGATGATACAAATGACCAAAACCTCCTCTATATATAGGAGTCCATGGGGCCACAATATAATCCTAGCCGACCTAACAATAATAATGTAAGGGTACAATAATATCAATATGGGGGTTATAGGGGTACAACAATAACAATAAGGGGGACTACACTAACATAATAAGGGACTACACTATTAATATAGGGACTTAACACGCCCCTCTCCTTCAAACAAGTGTTGTCCTCAATGCTTGATTATTTCTAGATGCTTTTGTATAAAATTCTCATCCTCCCATGTGGAATCTTCTATAGGAAAGTTCTTCCACTTGTTGAGATACTCTGAAATTGATCGTACTTATTGAGTTATTATTTCTGTGACTGCTTCAGAACTTCTTTTAATGTGATTTTGGTCTTCCTATTGTTTCATTAGATTCTACACCAAAGTTAGGTTATCCTTTGAGAGTTGGAGAACTTGTTGTTGATGCTCGATGTGATCTTCCACTAATTTATCATCCATATTAGCTGTTATTTTATCCACCAACCCATCCAAATTAGCATCCATTTATGCTTTTAAACTATCTATGTCATCTTCAGTTGCTCTTCGTAAGATCGAAATTTGTTGCACTTGGTACCGTAATTTTGATATCTCATACTGCAATTCTTCCTCTTCATGTGTCATAGTATAGCTTTTTGAGGGCTTAATGGGTATGGAATTATTTTTTTGAGGCATTATAGAACCCAATACTGATAAAAATTCTAAAATATTCCCTTGGAATAACTTCAAACTTCTTTTTTCAAACAAACTTTATGCAATTTTAAAAACCAAACACACACCTTTTTCTTGCTTTTGAGGAGCTCGATATTGAAATTGACTTATCTCTATACTTTCAGATCTTCAATATCTAAAATTCAGCCCTGTAGTAGTCCTCTGAAGCTTCTTTCAAATGCCATAGGTCTGACTTGATTTGGATTCTTCAAGGCAACATTATGTCCAATATCCCACAATGACCTAATTATGGACTGGTTCAGTAGAGTTAACTTGTACGACTTGCCATGTGTCGACACTGTTTCCTCCTTTGGATCTAAAATTGATGGAAATGAAACTACAATCCGTGTGCTTGTGGCCAGTTTTTACAGCATTCCAATCCGATGCAGAGAGAGAGAGTTATGAAGATTTTCCCACAATCACCTCTTTGAGATGAAATTCAGAAGCCTTAAAAAACCCTAACTTCCACAGATCATATCTCCAAAATTATTGCGAACCAATATCTAAAATTTTTTGATGATGTTCTTTATGATTGCGGCTTCACACTTTAAAAATTTCAGCTTTTGAACCTTCGTAGAAAGAAAGTTATTACGAAAATACCACGATGACATGTTTAGGTTAAATTCAGGAGCCTGCAAAATGACCTAACTTGCACAGATCATATCTCCGAAAATATTGTGAACCAAACTCTGAAATTTTGCGACGATGTTCCTCAGGATTTTGGCTTCGTACTCTAAAAATTTCAGATTCTGAACCTCTGTATAAAAACATTTATAGCGAAAATTCCACGCTGACCTGTTTGGAGCAGCGAAACCCTAGAATCTCAAAGCTCTGATACCAAATGTTGTGAAACCAACTTCAAAAAGAGAAGAAAAGAGATATCAACGCCTTATAAATAAGCCACTTCAAGGGGGAAACCTCCAATACATTACATGAATGAACAATTCTTGGATGATACAAATGACCAAAACCTCCATCTATATATAGGAGTCCATGGGGCCACAATATAATCCTAGCCAACCTAACAATAATAATGTAAGGGCACAATAATATCAATATGGGGGTTACAGTGGCACAAAAATAACAATAAGGGGGGCTACACTAACATAATAAGGGACTACACTATTAATATAGGGACTTAACACAAGGCCCGTTAGACTTTAACTTACTCCTTGGGTGCGACTATGCTTATGTCATGGGAGCTATTGTCTCTTCTCTCATTCGTGTGATGTGTTTTCCACATGAAGGAATAATTGTGACCATTGATCAAATTTCGTTCATTGATCCTAATCTAGCTCCCAATCAACCACCCTCCCTTAATAATCCTTACATGCTAGTGGTATCTTTCCTGCCACACATTAATTATGTGGAAACCTGTTCCATGCCCGTGTCTACTGTTGATCCATTCAGTGATATAACACACCATGTATTGGGGTCATTGGAACCTGATTTATAGAGTGTTGTTATCCCACTTGATGAGAAACTCTTGGAAGCCATGACCTGTTATGGGCCATAATCAAGGTCTGCAAAGCATGGTTCTTTTTCTTGTGTCAAGCTCCTTAAAAATGAAACAAGCTCTTCGGAGCATAGTTATTTTTCTTGTGTCAAGCTCCTTAAAAAATGAAATAAGGTCTATGGAGCAGAGTTCCTTTTCTTGTTTCAAGCTCCTTAAAAAATGAATCAAGCTCTCTGTAGCAAATTTCCTTGTCTTGTGTCAAGCTCGTTAAAAAATGAAACAAGGTGTCATGAGGATAGTTCTTTTACTGTGTCAACATCATTAAAAAATGAAATAGGTTCCTTCTGAGCATAGTTATTTTACTGTGTCAAGCTCATTAAAAAATGAAACATATCCCCTTTCAATTCAAGTCTTTGGTTGGATCTCATAAATTACTAATCAAGTCTTTCACTTTATCTTGTAAATTAACATTCATTCCGTCCACCTCTTAGTAACCAATAGTCTACTTCGATGAATGAGATGAAGCTAAGGGGGCATGTACCTCGAATTTAGTCACCATGATGGGGGCATGCAAACTTATCTCAAGCATAGTTTGTTTTAGTTTCAATCTTGTGTAAAAATGAAACCATTTCAATACACCTCTTGTGATTTCCCTTTTATCTGCCTCTTATGCCAGATGGGCCTTGTTTTTCTCATTCCATGGTCACCATCTATTTGGCCAATCATACAAATTCACTTTGTTGTTTTACCCTTTCCCGAGGAACATATGCGATGAGTGGTCTTATTAGCCAAACTCTTGATATTTACATGTTTCAAGTAGTTTTACCATCACTGGAACCAATTGCTACCCTTTATACCACTCATTCCTCCAGGAGGAGTTCTCTTTAAGCTCTTTTCATACTTCCAAAATATGAAAATATTGCCGAGTACTTGTCATTTTAAACTCGTTAAAGTAAATGAATTGACGTGGTCTCAGTATACGTTTACCCCTTTGTCAGGTTGAGATTCACTATTTACAAAAAAGGAATACCTTGATCGAACATGGTTGAGAGGTTCTCTTCAATATTGTTTTCTACCTTTTCATATTTGAGAGATGATTTAAAAAAAGGGACATGATGGAGTTTCCTTTTTGTTTCTTTTCAAACTCCCAAAACATGAAAATTCACTGAGTTACCCTTTCGTTGGACTCGTTGAAGATTAAACAACAAAATACTTGTCACCATGATGAGACCGAGTTCCTCCTTCCTAGGGCTCATTAAAATTACTAGGATGTATTCATTCGAAGAATGAACTTATACGCTCAACATATGCTATCCTCTTCACATTGGATGTTAAAAATAAAGAGGTACTCGTTAGCAATAACAGGGGAAAATTGAAAGTGAACATCCTATGTGTATTTTGGGCAGCTTTTCGCTCTTGAACATGACACTCATCTGTAGTTCTTGTCGGGTTGGGGACATCATACATTCATCACTTTGGCTCCATATTTTTGGAAAATTAGTTTTCCTCTCATTTGATTACCAATTTTTTCAACATGACCTTTGATCCTAATTGAGTCAAATGCTACCACACTCCTAAGTCGTGTCGCCAATATTTTCAAGAGAAGTCATTTTTTTCAAACATACTTTGCTTATCTGACCTCCTTTGTTACAATCTCGAATCACTCCTCTCATATTAAGGTATATGTTGTTTCGTGTCGATGATGTGGGAATCATCATCGCCATCCTTCGACGAATCATTTCTTGTCGACTTCAACTCATTATATGAGAAGGTGATTTAGAAACTTCTGTTTAGTACCTTGGAGCTTGCATGCCTCAATGGACATTTCTTCGTGTTCGACGATAGGTTGACATCATTGGCCTTCGATCAAATGATTATGCAAGTGTTTGACTTCAATAAATTCATTCACACTTGTAGATTGTGTTGTTGTACCTTGAGGTCCATCGTCATTATTGGTGGTCTCTCTCGTGCCTATTAACGGTTCTCATAATTGACCGGTAATCAGGTGGTTTCTACCATTTTCGAAACCAACACATTTATTCACATGGCTAGATTTGTACATTGGGTTGATTGAGATTGCGGTGAAGACCCTGGGTCATATCTGATTTTTTATCCAGGATGTGGGGAGTTATTGAGTATTCATGATTGTATACATGATCCTATCTATACAGATGGTTGCGTCCATACCGCAGATTTGTTTCTATGAGCTCTTTAGATGGATGGATGCAACCATGCCATGGGTTCATGTGTTATTTGAATCCTAGTGCAACATTATGTGGTTAGGCATATTCATACTTGAGATGTCATATATTGTAAAATGTTTGATTTGAAAGGTTTTCTGGAGGTGGTCTATGTTATTTGCTTGGTTCATAAAGAATTTCAGCCATCACTCTCTGTTCTGCCTTCATGATTTAGGGGGAATCTATTACACATTAATTTGTCACCATGCTGATTTTCCTGTCCCTGATCCTGAAATACCTCGTGAGAGATCCTGTGCAATTTTTCCACCATTAAGAAATATGTTAACACATCCCTCGAAGATCCAAATAAAACTACCTTGGAATATTACTGAAGAAACTTGGTCAAATTCCTAGTTTCTTGGGTCAACACCCTTCCTAGTGCCATGACCCCATTGTTTTACTTTTCACAGTTCTGGCTTAGTATTTTCAGCACCCTTATTTCTTGGAAAACAACGCTGATCCCCTTTTTGACATTATTTCCTCAAATGGAGGAGAAGCTTCGATCCTCTAGAAGCTCAAGGGCGGCGAGTTGGTTGTTAAACAATGGTGACAAGGTCAAGCTCTATGATTTTAGAGCTTTGATCTCATCCATGGGGGTTCATCCCTTAGAAAGTGGGTCTTCCTCCCCCTTTCATGGGATCCCCACCTCTTCTCCCTTCCTATAAATTCACATCCCTCATTCCCACAACTTTAGATCTTGGTTAGTCATTGTCAGACTCGTATGAACTCTCATCCCCTTACATCCTAGCATTGTGATAAAGATTATGTGTTTGGGATAAGGAATGCTTTTGAGCTTCGGTGAAGGACTCAAATTTTCACCAAAGGATGCCTCCAACATCAAGGCCTAGGTTGTAAGCTCTCCTTTTGTATTTATCAATAATAACATCTGATGTTTTCTTTCTATATTTGTCCAACTATTTATGAAAATATTCTGGTACTGCTTATTCTACTAGATAGCTAATGTTTACGATTATTATGTATTGTATTATGTTTGTTGTCGTATCTTGATCATCCGCATGTATTCGCATGCCATCAGTAGTAGGTAGCGGGCCTAAAAGGATCGTGGTTCAAGGTCATCATCAACAGACTCAAGCGTAGTGTTGGGAAAAAAGGTACTTATGTCTCTTTTCTTGTCGCATTGTAAACATTAGTTAAGAGGGATTTTCATTAGAAATAATCTCGTGTTGCTAGACCCACTCTAGGGCTAGAGATATCGCCCTTTTCTGCAGAGGGGATTTATCTTGACAACACCAAGGGCCTATCATATCAGGTGTAGGGTAAATACGTTGAATTTGGATTTTAAAAACATTTGATACATGATGTTTTGGGGTTGCGTAGTTCTTGGGCGCTAATCCTTAAGTGGCTTGTGACTAGGAACTTAACTAGAGGTATTACCATATCATATATGGGAAATATCCATGAGAATTTGGATTGAAAAACATATGATGTTCTAGGGGCCCAATGGGTTGAACCCTATACTAAAATTTTGACTCGCGTCCCATCAAATACAAAAATTTGTTTTTCGGTAACTAACATGGATGTGTCACGTCTAGCCCCACCAGTGCCACAACACCCTAAACTGGATTCATATTGTCTCAAGCGATTTTGAGGGGGGGTGGTCGATGGTGGTTTTGGTAAGAGAGGGGGGTAGTGAATCCATTCATCAAATTCCATGTGGAATCAACGATTTACCATCCTAATGTCGTTTCAGACCCCTCGAAATTAAAAAGGGCCGTCGATCTTAGATAGCTTGCGATGCACTACTCCAAATTGTGTCGATCTTCAACAATTTACCTTTTCACACATTAGTTAACGATTTGATTACATGCATCCAAATGTGATCCCTTAGTATTGGAATCGATGAAAACACATTGTATGCTATCCCCTTGGTATTGAATGATCCAACCTATTTTGCAACAATACAACTGCACTCCCCATAACATTAAAATATGTTAAAACATTGAGGAAAATAGGAAGTGATTAGATTAAACATGAGGTGCATTTCATTAGTAGAATATAAATATTAATACATTTCACTGACCCTTGGTTTTAATATTCCTAGAGGTCTCTTGGAATTCTACGATTGTTGGAATTCCCCACACCAACCCTAACAGATTAGGTGTTCAACATTCCCCCTGTTAATTCGAAGGGGTGTATATGAGTCCAATAAGAGAGATGAAATAAATTTTTTTATGACAACTAATGACTGGATGTGCTCTATGAAATAGTGGTTTAAGGAAGACCAAAAACTAATTGAGGCAATAGAGGAAAAAGTCTTCTACTGGTGGTGGTTTAAGGATATCCACCCCCTCTAGAACTTGGCTCGAAGAAATTCCTAGAATAATAATGAATCCGGTTATAAGTTGAAGTCTTCTATGAAGTGGAAGTGCTCCCTAATGATGGTTTAAATATGGCCACAAACTAATGAAGTGGGTAGAAGACACTGAATTCATCTTCCAGTGGTTGTTTAAGGTGGTCCACCTATTAATTTGGAGGATCAGTGACAAATTCCAACCATGGGATGAGATTCCTCTTTCCCAGAAGACCTAATTTGACTATTGAAGCACTCAATTTAGACAAGGGAAAGTGCATTTTTGAATTAAATCCCACATGTGCATATTTGATCAGGTCGACCCAAAAGCAAAGTGGACACCCTTGGAAGCCTATAAATACAAGTGACCTCAACCTCATTTGGAAATCATCATGGGATCATTCTTCTTTCTCTTATTTGGTTTGGATCACACAGGTCTGAGGCAAGTTCACAGAGATTGGTTGGGACAAGTCTGAAATTACAGGGTACGAAGCTCACATCTCTATTTTTATGATTTTGGGTCTGAGCCGAAGGCATGTCATGGAGAAATTTCAACTGCACTCGTAGGAATTTCACAGAGAAATTTCTACCAAATCCTTCCAGTCGCATGCATGAAACATCTTCCCTACAACTGGGACCTAAAGGTTGAGTTTTCATTTGACTGAATTTTTTTCTCGTTGGCTGTAGAGTTCAAAAGTTTAATAAAGACAATGATGATTGATTACATGTTCCTGAATTAGGATTTTTATTATTGGCATTATGGGGTTCATCTCATGAAATTTTTTTAGTTTTTTTTGTTGGATAGGTTTATGGTTTAAGATATGGATCATTGTACTCTCTCCTTGCTGAATCATTCAATGAAAATCTAATAAGAAGAAGAATTTGAAAGGGTTTTCCTCATAGTGGGTTTTTCCCTAGTCTCTGACCAATCCTGGTGTCTCTACGTGTGAATTATTTTCTTATACTGTTACTTTATGTTTTGTTGTATTGATGATGATATTGATATTTCTATAAAGTTTCATATGCTCCTGAATAATGATGTAAATCTGAATAATGTTATGATGTTATTGGGTGAATTTAATATGGAAAGAATGAAATGAAATTACCAAAGCAAAGAACAATATATCCCTAAGAAAAATTAACATGGTATCATAGGTGGCTTGACGATAAGTAATTGAATATCACCCCTATGAATGCACCCTTGATGGATGCAAGAGAAGATGGAGGAGACCTACAAGAATACTAGGGTTTGAAGGAAAATCTAGGTAATTTGGTTAGTAGGGGTTGACGGATATTATGAGGTTAGGGTTTGGGAGAAACCCTAGCTTATGGAAAATATTTGAGATATGCAGTAGAAACCCTAACATGACTAATGTGAAGATGTTCAATCACTTGTGTCGGATTTTATGAAGCCCTAGATGGGATAGTCTCTATTAAGCCTGGTTGTTGATGAAGTTGGTTGAAATATTGAAGGCTACGAAGTTATATGGTCAATGGAAACTCATGAATCTTGAAGGCTAGTTCAAGAGGGAGAGTTTACCTCTCATTAAGATAAGTACATTTTAGATTTATGTTACCAATTTGTGATTCTATTCCTATTTGAGTTTATTGCTTTGATTATTAATTATAATTCCTGCATGTATATTTGAGTATTTGGATGCTTCTAACTTCCTGATGAGTTGTGATAGGTTGATCCTTATTGAGGATCATGTCTAGTGTAGGAAGAGAAGAAATTGTGTTGGAAAAGGAAAAGAGGTCCTTGATGAAAATTCGACAAAGTGCTACAAATGCTTATGTAAAATAAGAAGGTGCACAAATATTTGAACACTCTTATGGTTCAAGGTTATAACTGCAATATAATATGGAAATGTAAGCCCTAAGGTATGATTTGAATGCAACCTTCACAAATGGATCATGCATATGAAATTTTGATTCATGGTACTTATGATGAGACAATGCACTTGGTATTGAACAATTATCTTATAGATGGATTTTTAGATCTTATGAAGCAAGCTAGATACATTTTTTTTGATATGGTGACTTGCTACTGCTCCTGACAAACATGATAAGCATGATGATAGAAGTATAACAATAAGATTGTTGCTCACGATATTCTTGTTGAAATCATTTTGATAAGCATTGTGAATTGGATAATGTGATAAATCCTGATGCCCTATCTTTGATGATTGAATAGTATAATAACGAATTAATGTAGTAATTATGATCTTTGAAGTATGATGATAAACCCATCAATTTCCCTAATCACATGACTATAAATATTAATGAAAATTTGATGTCATTTTCATATGAGATGATGAAATAACTTATAAGAACATGTTAAGATCAAGATGGATATATGTTTTAGAACTTGATGTAGTTTGATTTCATGATCTAAATTTTTTGCTGATGCATGAAAGTATTATAGACATGATGATAACTTGAATAATGATGACTGAAGTGGATTCCCATTCAGAGGGAGAATCTATCCATAAGATCCCTACACCTATTGTCATTTGCATTAAATGTGAAGAGTACTCTTTATTGTTGTAATTTTCTGAAATAAATAGACAAATATATGATGTTGTTGGTTTACATTAAGTTAGGGTCTGAGACGAGAGGGTTTCCCTTAATCAAAGCCCTAACCGCATGGAAGCAAGCTTAAGGGTGTGGTTGTAGCATCTCAACCACACATAAGAAATACTATGGGTATGGTTATTCGTGTAGGTCACAAAATATGAAGCCTCATGCATGAAATCAAAAGGACACCTAGAGTATGACAGTCCTATAAATATGGAGCAGACATGAGAAAGTTCTATGAGCAGGGAAGTTTGAATATTTGAATTACTATAGAGAATGTGAATGTATGGACTAAACTCGTGTTTGCATGTGACCGAAATATTCATATCAATGTATCATTATGATTTAACCATTGAAGCTAGTGTATGGTAGTGTTTGATAACAATTTCAAGGGTTTGAAAAGATCTGGTTGATTAATATATATGAACAATGACATGATGCTTGATAGTTCATAAATGTTCTTTAGAACATTGACATAATGCTTTATATGTTTTTGGGTTATGGACTGATTGAAATCACTATGATACAGAATAGGGTTTTTACTTGATATCTGATGAGTTTCCTTGATGAAAATGCTGTGTGAGCATAGTAACTTTCAGTGACTAATATTGGTATTAAAAATGGGTTTGTATTGGCCTCATTGTCCTTGGCATAATGGTTGAAGTATAAAAAATTGTGATTCAGAATGAAGTAATATCACAATAAATGGATGAAACATGCATGACTTATCCTTGGTATATGCATTTGCATCTAGTGACAGAAATTATTTATATTATGATCATGAATTGATGAAGTTTAGTTTGATATTGCTTGAAAAGTGACAATTTGTTGGTATGATAATAGATTAAGTCATAACTTGATATTTGGATGTGAGCTCTACTTGTCACCTGGGTCAAAGAATTTGTTATAGTTATATTGATGATTTTGTTATTAGTTTTGATATGGAATATAAACTTTGATAAGATGAATTATTTGATTTGATTGCAAAATATTGATTTATGTAAGGCTCAACATATTGGTTTGGTAAAGTGCTATGTTTGTAGAAATCATTGTATGAAGCAAGCTCGTAGAGGCTGATATGTCTGCATTGACAATCATCTGGTGAAGCCAGGAAGATGTGCCCATCCAAACCTCTACTTCAAAATGGGTCCAAGGTATGACTTTGATTTTGTGTTTTATATGCTTATGGTCTACTCTTGACATGTAATGAGTCTCTGATGATCAAAGTAAGAGGGAGTTAACTTCTGAAGCTTGAAATAATGAATCATGTCATGATGAATCAATTTTTGAATTTTGGAAAACAAAACATATATCGTGAAGCTATTGAAGAGTTTTTGGAAAGTGGAAATGTGAATCCTTGGACACTCTGATTGAATTTCAAGAATTTATGAAGAGATATTGTTGAACCTAATTTGGAAACCGATAGTTAATTGAAGCATTGACATTCCATGTGAAAACATGTCTGTATATATATGTATTGAATAAATCAACTTGAGTGAATTCATGATTGAGCCTCTTCATACACATTGAGTTGTCATCGAGCACACTTCGAGATATTTGCATGGGATGATCAATTTTTTGGTCTGAGACATTCTTCCTGTGTTATGCGACTGCATAGATATACTGATGTTGTTTAGATCATTATTGATGATATGAGAACATTTGGGTGCTGCCTTAGTATGAGATCAACCTTGATATTTTTGGATGAGAAGTTCGTAGCACGACCGAGGTTGAGTATGATGATGCCGGCATAACTAGTTGTGAGGTAGGTTGGAGAAGCTCTTTCAAGAGTTTTTTTGATCAAGGTTTGGATATGACAGGGATACATTGTGATAAATATTGAGTGGGATCTGATTGGTAGAGAATCCCATATATAGATGAGATTGAGATGTCTTCATATATTGAGGCAATGTTGCTATACGAGACAAAGCTTAGGCATATGGTTGTTTCCTTTGTGAGAGGGAGGATGAATAAGGTATCCTTTTTGTGACATATATTTTGTTTTAATATGATATTTGATTTGATGTCCTACATGAACATGAGATTGTTGTTATTATGACATGATGATTAAGTCAACAACATATATGAGCACAATGATATGTTTCAGATCTACAAAGAGCATTGGTGATCGAGGACACTAAGCCAAATCTTCCCCTCCTGTTTGAGCTCCCAGGGCGTTGAATTGAGATAGAGGGCTCCTGGGTTGAGGGATCTCTTGAAAATATGGTATCACCCATATTTGGCATGGTTCACCCATAGAGTGTGTGTGATAATTTTATATTTTGACAAGTAGAGTATTTCCCCCTATCTTGGTCTTTGCATAGTATACGCTAGTTGGAATCACACTCACAAGCTGGGCTTATTTGGATTGTCCCTCCCCATTTGGCCAAAGAGTAACGAGGCTTGGGGGTGTGTGATCCTTACCTATGTTAAGGTATCTCACCCAAGCTCAGATTATGATGCAAGTGTTGAACTACCACATGAATCTTGAGGGTCATTATTGGGAATATTAGTGGTAAATAGGATGGGTTGAGATGTGCTCCCCTATATCACGTATTGCTCGATATGGGGTTGAATATGATTATCTCCCCCATGAGATTCTAGGTTGATATTGAGCTCCACGATATGGTTCTAGGTTTAGCAGGGCTCCTTGATCATAAGCTCTTTGATGTTTCCCAGGTGGTAGCATTGGGACCCCCACTGGCAGTGATTTCGAGTTGAAATGTGCTCCCCGATATAGTTTCAGGTTGAGACACGCTCCCTGATATTGTTTCAGATTTAGATGTACTCTCCGATGTGATAGAGAGTGGTAGCTTAGGATCCCCTCCGATGTCAAATTCTTCTTCTTTTGGATTCGATAATTTTTAGCATATGAGTAGGAACAATAAATATATGAGAAGGAATAAGAAAAGATGAACCGATATGAGAAATGATGACATTTGATGACAAGATACTTGAGACAGGATATGATTTGATGACACAATACTTGTGATGATTACGTGATGCAATTGGAATTTCTCCCTATATAAGAAGGAGTGTTAATTTGGAATCTCAGTGAAAAATTACAACCATGGGATGAGAATCCTCTTTCCAAGAGGACCAATTTTGACTATTGAGGCACTCAATTTGGACAAGGGAAAGTGTATTTTCGAATTAAAGCCCACATGTGCATATTTGATCAGGTCGACCCAAAAGAAAATTGGACACCCTTGGAAAGCTATAAACATAAGTGACCTAAAATTCATTTGGCCATCATCGTGGGATCATTATTCTATTCTCTTATTTGTTTTGTCTCACACAGGTCTGAGGTAAGTTCATAGAGATTGGTTGGCATAGGTCTGAAATTACAGGACTCGAAGCTCACATCTATGTTTTTAGGGTTTTGGGTCTCAGCTGCAAGCATGTCATGGATAAATTTCAACTGCAGTCTCAAGCATGTAACAGAGAAATTTCAACTAAAGCCTTTCAACTACATGCATGACACATATTCCTTGTGATTGGGACCTAAAGGTTCAATTTTCAGTTGAACAAAGTTTTTTCTCGTTGACTGTAGAGTTTGACAGTTGACTGTAGGCAATGACAGTTGACAACATGTTCTTGAATTAGGGTTTTTATTATTGGCTAGTTGCATATGTTATTGAATAATGATATAAATATAAATAATGCTATGATGCTATGGGGTGAATTTAATATAGAAATAATAAAATGCAATTACCAAAGCAAAGAATAGTATAGCCCTAAGGAAACTTAACACCACCAACCAAGTTGTGATCATGGAACATGAGTTTTTCTCTAACTAAAAAATTGACTCTGGCATTGGATGAATTTGAATCTATGCTCTGGTAGTTGTATTTGGTTTAGTCTACGAATTAAAATCACTTGATATATCTTCGAAGCTAATAGTTGTCCATAAATTCCCCCCTTGTTAGATACAAGGGGAGAAGATGAAAATATCTACATTGTAAGACGTGTCAATACTCAGGAATGAATGCCAAAGTATGCCCAATATATATTCTTGGCAGTTGAAGACCATTTCCAAGAAGCAATCCATCGAAGGTGAATATTTACTCATGTAGGAGTCTTGTGTATGGAATGTATGTTTGAATAATGAGTATGTTTTCCACAATGCTCATAAGGGTGAAGATCAAAACATTAATATGTCTATATTTTGTGTATTTGGGGTAGCATCAGTTGTGCTATAGCTCCCAAATTTTGAGGAAGGACTAGAGTACACTTGATCTACAAGACCCATAAATGGATTTGGGAAATTTCATATGGTTTAGGAGATATTAAATTAATTAATTATTTTAATGTATTTCCTAAGTTTAAACTTAGGGAACTTAAATAATTAAAGTGAATTTAATTAAACATGTGATGAAATTGTCTTAAGTCACACGGATCAAGATTTATTTTAATCTTAGCCATTGATTCAATATATGATCATGGTCGTTGGTTTCCCAATGAGAAAAGTATAAAGGAAAGGCTTGGGGTCATTTGTAAAGGCACATGCAGGCAAAGCACTGAAGCTAAGTTGAGATTCTAGGGTGGGTTTGCTAATAATTCTCATAAGTGTTTCAGTTGCAGAGAGGGGAATTTAGGCCAAGGGGATGATCTGATCCCAGGGTCTAGAATCAGTAAGAGGTAGAGACCAGCTCAAAGAGGCAACGCAAAGAAGCAGGAGAGCAACAAAAACAAGGACAACGTAGTCCCTCCAAGGACATCGTGATTTAGATGGAAGCCCTCGGGGGTTACACAGAGATCCTAAGGGGAAGCGTAAGGACCGCGTCACCCAATTTGGGGTAACGCAGCCCAATCCAGGTCAGCGCTGAGGGATGCAGGGGCTTCAGAGGCTGACACAGAGGCTTCAGGGACAACGCTGGGGTTTCTAGGGCCTAATTTTGGCTGAGTCTTGTAAATCCCATTTTAGGGTGTGGATCAGTCATTATTTTGGCTTCGAAACAACCAGTTAGTTGTAAATATATTTTTTCTCTGTCGAGTTTTCCAGATATGGAACCCAGATTTGTTTTATTAAGAAAATTCTTAATAATAAAGCCCTCCACCAGCCAGAAGACTGGTTTTCCCACATTGGGTTTTTCAGGGGACTATTTTTCCAGAAAATCATTATGTCACTTTTTCTATGTGTTCATGTACTTTTTCTAGATCTGGATTGGTGAAATTTTGTTATGTGTTTTGCTTCGATATTGATCTAAATTTATTCAGTAAATAGCTTAAATTAAATAGGAGGAGCATAACCAGATTAACAGTAATATATCTGCATAAGTATAAGATTCATAAATTTTCACATGGTATCAAAGCAATTGCAGATCTAGGAGGATCACCAGCAAGAAACTGAAGGTTCTAGCTACAGAAAGCAGCTAGAAAAGAAGCATAAACAAAAATATGAAGGGACAATGCAGTTTTTAGAGGCAGATTCATGCAGAGGGAAGGGTGATGCAGTCTAATGCTGTCTCCTAGCAAGCCCACACAATTACTGCGCAGAGGCAGCTTAGAAACAACGCTAGATTGGCCTGAAGCCAGCCAGTGTGATGCAGATCTGAATCTGTCAGATCTAGAAAATACTAAAGATTAGTTGCAGAAATTCAGAAGGTGTTGGTGGGGTTAAATTTATGAATTTTTCAGATTTTTAACCTAAGCACAAGTGACAAAGAGCGGGAGGAGATCAGCTTCTCAAAGAGTTTATAGCCAAAGAAACTTGCAGATTGATCCGAGGATCAAAGAAAGATGAATCACTATTGATTTGGTAGATTTACAAGAAGGGAAGTCAGTGGTCAGAGGGAGCAAAAGGTGCCTGTTTCGCCAAGGGCCTTAGATCCAATTCTCTAGCAAAGAGAAAGGGAAGTCATGACACATTTCTAAGTATATGGATCCTCATGGACTGCGTGATGAGGACAGATTAGATGGCCTCTCCAACTTTTCAGTTTGGAAGGCAAGGATCCTGATAGTCCTTGAGGAATATAATCGTAGAGACCATGCAGAGAAAAATCTAGCCACATCGACTGATGCAGATCTCCTATGAAAGCATAAGGAATCTATTGAGCATGCCAAGCAGCTGATCATGGACGAAATTAAGGACCATATTGTGCCACACATAACTGAGAAGAAAACAACTAATGAGACGTGGAAGGCCTTAACTTCCCTATATGAGGTAAACTCTGTCCAAAGGAAGATGTTGTTGGAAACTCATATGAGGTCATTCATGATGACCAAGGGAGAAGACATGGATCATTTCCTTTTCAGATTGCAGTCGATTAGAGATCAGTTGACTGCAACGGGTGCTAAGGTGGAAGACGATGTGATGGTTAGGACTGCTCTCAATGTAGTCATGGATGGGTATGAAACCTTTGTCGAAAGCATCTTAGGCAGAGAAGACCTCCTAGATTGAGACAACTTGTGGACAGTTCTACGTCAAGAAGAAATCTAGATATTCACTAAGAAGAAGTACAACTTTGGATTGAGAAAAGTGAAGAAGGAAGATGAAGAAGATGCAACCTTGGCATCAAAGAGGCAACAGGGAAAGAAGAAGAAGGATCTATCTAAGATAAAGTGCTTCCAGTGTGGTGAAATGGGAAATTTTGCCAACCATTGTCCTCAGAAGAAAAAGGACAATGAAGCTTCTTCTTTCAAGGCTGTTGTGGCAGATGATGGGTCAGAAGATGATGCAATCATGAGTGCTCATGAACCATGAAAGTGGGGCGACATGGATCTATAGAGGAGCTACATAATGTAGGGTGGGATATTTGAGCAACTCATCTCTTGGATCACATACGAGCTATGGGAGCCTTAAGACAGTAGTGGGACAAGTGGAGTAGTGGGTGCATAGATCATAGATGAAGCAGAGGCATATATGAAGACTAGAATAAGCAGCGCAGAGCAGAGCAACAACAACGTAGAAGCAGCAGCAGCTCAGAGGCTGATGTGACTCCAACATCGCAGAGCAGAGCTGCTTACGCAGTGCATAGCTGCAACAATGTAGAAGGCTTTAGAGGGACAACACAGTGCAACAAAAACGTGAAAGATTTCAGCATAAGGAGTTGATGTGACTTCAGCAATGCAAAGGGAGTTTGCTTACGCAGTGCGTAGTTGTAGCTGTGCATCATCCTTCAGATGCCAACACAGATCAATAGACTATGGAGCTTCAGTGATAAGGGTGCAACCCAACTGACTTGTCTGTCAAATATTGGGCAGGAGATTCAATTGTTTCTCTCAACAATTGAAGTTGCAGTGCAGCAGATCAACAGTGGTAATGCTATGAGCAACACAAATGCAAAAAATTGAGAGGGAGATGAGTACATATGTTGTAATGGCAGTGGAAACGTCACGGGCAATAGTACAGAATGGCATCAACAGTGAAAATTTGAGTGGCAATAGGCGAAGCATCATCAACACAGAACCAGTGCCCAAAATCTTGTAATGCATAGTGTGATGTATTGCTAGAGCACACTCTTGATGCTAAGAGGGAGCATTGAGATTTTGTGTATTTGGGGTAGCATCAGTTGTGCTCTAGCTCCAAAATTTTGAGGAAGGACTAGAGTACACTTGATCTACAAGACCCATAAATGGATTTTGGAAATTTCATCTGGTTTAGGATATATTAAATTAATTAATTATTTTAATGTATTTCCTAAGTTTAAACTTAGGGAACTTAAATAAATTAAAGTGAATCTAATTAAACATGTGATGAAATTGTCTTAATTCACATGAATCAAGCTTTCTTTTAATCTTAGCCATTGATTCAAGATATGATCATGGTCGTTGGTTTCCCAATGAGAAAAGTATAAAGGAAAATTTTGGGGTCATTTGTAAAGACACATAGAGGCAGAGCACTGAAGCTAAGTTGAGATTCTAGGGCGGGTTTGCTAAGAATTATCAGAAGTGTTTAAACTGCAGAGAGGGGAATTTAGGCCAAGGGGATGATTTGATCCCAGGGTCTAGAATCAACAAGAGGCAAAGATCAGCTCAGAGAGGCAACGCAGAGAAGCAGGAGAGCAGCAACATCAAGGACAATGCAGTCCCTCCAAGGAAAATGTGATTTAGCTAGAAGCCCTCAGGGGTTATGCAGAGACCCTAAGGGGAAACATAAGGACTACGTTACCCAGTCTGAGGTAACACAACCTTTTCTAGGCCAGTGCTGAGGGACGCAGGGGCTTCAGAGGTTGATGCAGAAGCTTCAGGGACAACGCTGGGGTTTCTAGGACCTAATTTTGGCTGAGTCTTGTAAATCCCCTTTGAGGGTGTGGATCAGTCATGATTTTGGCTTCAGAAAAACCAATGAGTTGCAGATCTATTTTTTATCTGTCGAGTTTTCCAGATATGGAACCCAAATTTTTTGTATTCAGAAAATTCTTAATAATAAAACCCTCCAGCAGCCAGAAGACTAGTTTTCCCGCATTAGGTTTTTTCGGGAACTATTTGTCCAAAAAATCACTATGTTGCTTTGTCTATGTGTGCATGTACTTTTTCTAGATCTGGATTGGTGAAAGTCTTTTATGTGTTTTTATTCGATATTGATATGAATTTATTCAGTAAATAACTTAAATTAAGTAGAAGGAGCATAACCATATTAATAGTAATATTTATGCATAAGTATAAGATTTAGAAATTTTCACATAATATTCCATGTGGCCAAATTGATCACAACGTTTGCATCTATAAACATGAAGTGGAAGTGGAGTAGGTGAAGATGAACTATCCTGAAGAAACCCAACTCTATAAAAATGAATGGGTTTGAAGAAGACCGAAATGTGAAAATACACTTCATTTTCATATCTGACTCTTGTTCTATGGTTGTTAAGAATAATTTCTTCCTAAGGTCTAATGATGGGGTTGAGAATTACATGATGAACTTCTTCATGTTCATGTTAAACTGCTATTGAAATGACATCACTAATTTGATTAAGTGTTGGCTACTGATGGAAATCAATTTCAAATAGAAAATTGCTTTGAACATGAACTAATTTAGAATTTTGATTCCTTTGTTGTAATTCATATTTTTGTATCTATGATTCAAGTTGAAGAAACTTGACCTTATCTTATGCATCTTGTAAAATGATTCAAATGTCAATGATGACATATTTGTTGATTTTGACTGGATTGTCAACAATAGAGTGGAACGTTCAATAACTCTACTATCTCATTAATTTGGCCATTTTCTCAAGAATCAAAGATTAGGTTCCAATGAAAGTGCATTCTTATAGATGAAACCTATATTCATTATTGTTGTAATATTTTCTAGGAGTTATATAAAACCCACCCAAAGAGTTTCTAAACACAAGTATATAAGTAAGTTTGTTTTGTGGCATCATAAAACACTTTATACTCAAGTTGATCACCCCACTGCTTGAGTTTTAACGATAGGAACACCAAAACTAGATTTTATAAGTAGGAACAATATATAAATGCCTAAAAATATTTTCGCATTATCAGACACCTTGTCATTTTTCCTTTGAAATTGGAAGATACACTCCTTCAGCATCCAACCATATATTTTTTGGATGTTTCCTTCTAATGGTGCAAACCTCTTGCTGACCATTAACTATTTGAGTGTACTTCCTATCATGATTGTTTAGATAACCACCTATATCAACATGTTGCAACCATATCTTTTAATCTTGCGTCCATACTTTCCCTTTTCCTTCAATCTCAAGCCTCATATAGTCTCCACTGTCAGACTGATTGTCTCCTCCAAAGAAACTAACCTCAAAATTGATAGAAATAGGTGATGCATGTAAATTACTATGTAGCAATCTTTCATGTGTTGCAACTGAATAATTGTTCCTCTTGTAATTACTTCACCTTATTTGTCTGATGAATCATGTATTAGTTTTACAATCCAATAACTATTGGAATCATTAACATTCAGAAATCTAGTTACATATTATTTACCACTTCTAGATCCATATGGAAATTCATGTGAATGTAAGCAAAAAATTGTCTGGTCATGCATAATATTCAAAATAGTCTCGTAGGTAATCTTGTCCTGTTGACTTCCTGCCACTATAGGAGAATCGAAATACTAATCCAATGGTAGATCCACAAGAGAAGTAAAGAAACCACAATTTAATGGTGCCTATTGGGTTGTGGACCTAAAAAACATTAATATGTAATGAGCTCACTCAAATGACATACTTTCTTCCAACTGAAAGATAAAAAAATCCATGTGCACATGCCTTGGACACAACTATTGACCGTTTTCAACCAAAAAAACACATCATTGAACCTAACTTTTATCGAAATGCTACCACAAATTCTTGGAAACCATGGGTTCTTCCAATGTCACACTGAAAACCTTATTTGAAAAAAGACAGTAGGTGGCCAACACTATCACTGAATAGAAATACATATGAGCATTTACCAAAAGAATAATTCGTGGACATGATTCATGAAAAATCACATAGATGGATAAATATAAGAGAGGAGTACTGACAGACAGAGAGAAGATCAAACCTCATAGGCATTTTTACATGGAGCATAGTGACCATACATATCTCTATATGCCATGTGGTAGAACTCTCGGGTGTGTTGATAGATATGACGGTGAGATAGATCAGAATGGAAAAGGAATTAAATCATAATAGGGAGAATCAGAACTTGCTCTTCACTGTTAATATCACTCAGTAGTTTGGAAGGAAGATTCTTTTTTGTCCACTGAAAAAGCTCACCATTCAACAATTCTTGTATGAGTTCAAACCCTATACTCTTCTCATTAGAACAACTAGGGATATACATAGATACACAGTCATGAATGACCAAACCAAACTGAGCGATTTCCCATGAAGATAACCCAGATTACAAAAGGAGAATCGAAAATCTCATGTTTCACACACCCAAAGGCCACACAACTCGTGGCTCTAACACCATGTTAAAACACTCACATAAATAAGAAAAAAACAGATTAAACATAAGGTGCATTTCATTAAAAAAATATACATATTTCACTAGCCCTTGGTTTTTATATTCTAAGAGGTCTCTTGGACTTCTTTTCCTATTGGAATTCTTCCACACTAATCATAACAAATTAGGGGTCCAACAATATCAATGACAAAACATTTTCCAATAGTACAATATTTACATACTACATTGTTTGGCCATTAACTATTCATCATATAAAAACATATACATTTCTATTATAGAAATCAAAATTGGGGTGTTGCACCCTTTATGTAAGAAAATTCACATATTTGACGAAATTGGGTAATTTGGATAAGATTTCATTAATTTCTTTTTTGGTTAAATTCAAGGAAATTTTCTTTTTAGTTGTTAAACATTTTATAAATTTATGAAATTTCTACAATAATGTTATAACTTCAAGGTAAAATTTAAATTAAATTTTTAATAATTAAGGAAATTAAAGTGGCATGTGAGTCATTACTCATCTCTTAAAAGAAAATCCTTTACAAAAATGATGTTCCTAGAATTACCAAAATACAAAAAAATGAAAATAAGTGACGAAAAAATGGAGTTATTATATCACAT
This sequence comes from Pinus albicaulis, assembly GCA_034641835.2. Classification (NCBI taxonomy): domain Eukaryota; kingdom Viridiplantae; phylum Streptophyta; class Pinopsida; order Pinales; family Pinaceae; genus Pinus; species Pinus albicaulis. The sequence continues at coordinate 365,557,328 of CM076578.1, forward strand.
CTAACAAAGACAATAAAAACAAGTGTTATATGCAGTGTTGCTACTTAGTACCTGCTTTTTATGCAAAAATTAATTGATAGCAAAAGTTATTGTAACTAGGATAAAAATAATACTACTGTTATGTAAAAAATTACCTATATTTATAATGATTTTTAAACACATATTTTAAAATAGATGACTATGTTGAATAACAAATTTACTTCCATACATGTTATGTTAAATAGTATGAGAATCAAATAAAATTTTAAATTGAACTCATATATAAAATTATTGTTAATGATTATGGTGGTGCTGTTGGATTTAATTCTAAATTAATGATTAAGGACTTGTTTAACATTTAGTTATGTTTAAGAGTATACTTTATATATTCTTTTGAAGCTCAATTACAAATGTGTTTTCATACAATGAAGTGAGTTCTCTTAGTATTTTTTTCGTCAAACATAAAGTACTTATACAATTTTTAGGAAAAAAAAAAAAAAAAACACACACACACAAAAACAAAAACAAAAAAACAAAACATTGTTAATTAAAAATGCTAATTAATAATTTATTTTATTTTTTTCAAATTTTATAACCATTTTAGTTTATATATATATATATATATATATATATATATATATAATATTTTTGATAGATTAAATTGCTTTATATTATATTGATTTTCTAAATTTCATTATATCACAATTTTTTTTATATAGTAAGATATTTCATTAATTTTAATTTTAGTATAAAAATTAATATTTCCAAAAAATCTCAACTAAATGCTATTAAAATTTTGAAATCATCTTTTAAGATAAAGTAAAACAATTATTAAAACAGTTAAAAGAATATTTATAATGTTTAATTATTAAGAACATTAAAATTATAATTAAAACTTATTAGATGAAAATAATTAAACATATTTAAATAATGTGATTATATACTTAAGGTTGCATTTTAGTCCAATGGCATGTGCCTTGTCCTAACGTTTAATTATAAAAAACTAAATTTCAATAATAACATATATACATAAATCTTTTATTAAGTGGAAGGTATGGTCTATATTGAAATTGTGCTTAAAAAAATTATATTTGAATGTGATTTTCACTGATAATGAATCACGCTAATTAATTCAAAACGCGTCGACAAATTTTATTTAAATGTAATTTTCACCAAATTTTTTTATACAAAATTATAACTTTTAAATTATAGATATCTAAAATTTTATAATTTTAAAAATATTCTTCTTAAAATAGTTTTTAAAGTTTCTTTGATCTATTCCTAAAACTTTAATTTATTAAATAATAATTAATGAAACATGTCTATGCTTTAATTTTAATAGTTATTTATGGGGCACTTCAACACGATTCTGCTAATGTCTTTGGCCCCAAAGGAAACGATATGCACTATGCCCCAAAATGCCTTGGCGAAGGACTGCCTCGCTGTAATATCATTATAATAGTAACTTATAAACGTCATTTTCTGTAATAATTTTAAAAGTGGTGACACTCATAACATCACATTTTAATTTAGGCATAAATTTCAAGATATTTTAACGAGATTAAGCGGTTGTGTTTAGAGTTTTTGTTTTATAGTTATATTTTCTAGTTTGATGTATTTTTATGTTATATGAATTAGTTGTGTTTGGTTAGTAATTTTTCTTATCCCAATGTATTATTTTTCAAGTAGGTTGATTTCTTCATCCCATGAATAAATCAATATCTATTTTTTTTGGAAAATCTTCTGGAAAAACTCTTGTACATTTCTTTGCATCTTCTAATGGTACCTAATGTAATTTCGTAAGTATTGATTATAGTGTGTGATCTAGTAGGAAATCCACTGAGGTGTCAATTAGAGGTAGTTATGTTGGATTCCTAATTATACTGAGATGGGAGAGGGGGAGTTGTGAATCAATATAATGATAATTTTTATTTATTTAAAACTAGTCAAATATCATTAAACATCAATATCATAAACTAAACAAAGTAACACATGATATACGTGGAAACCCTTATGGGAGAAAACCACAAAACTTATTTATATGAAAGATCTTGTAAGCACCAAACTACTATCACATTAATTTGTAGGCATCAACCTCCAGGAGATACCAATCCTCTTTGCTACTTTGGTAGACACTAACTTATAAGAGACACCAATCCCCTCATCTTCTTTGTAGGCACGAGCCTATAAGAGACATTGATCCCCTCTGCATTCGAGCCTTTTCATGCTTTTGCTGAAGGTCCGTAGGAAACAGGAATTGATAGGATCTCCTCATTATTCCCTAAAGGAATAATGTGAAATAAAATTCTATCAATTCATTTTCCGTAGGGTTCAGTAGATTGGATCTAGTCATAAGAATAGAAGAATGCTTGGTGTAAATAAAAATAACTCCTTGGTCTTCAACCCCCCACTACGAATGGCCCTTGGATCAGTGCAACAAATGGGATGTCTTTATCCATCTCCTCACGATGGGAGCAGAGCATGTTCGAAAAAGGATCTTGGAGTGTCCTGGGGTTGGGCCAGGACAGTCTTTCAACGCCTCCTTTTCCCATCAAAAGTGATTTCCATTTGCTCGCCGTTGGCTCGGTAAGGAAATAAAAAGAAAAGGAAGGGGAACAAGCACACTTGGAGAGTGCAGTACAACGGAGAGGAAGTTGTATGCTACGTTCGGGAAGGATGAATCGCTCCTGAAAAAGAATCTATTGATTCTCTTCCAATTAGTTGATTGGATAGTATTGCAGGTGCGAGGATTTACTTCACAGATGAGGTCTCTGGTTCAAGTCCAGGATAGCCCAGTTCGCCAAGGAAAATCGTAGGAAGAAAAAGAAAAAGCGCCTTATTTTTTCATGTATGCTCCACTTGGTCCGGGTATGGGGGATATAGCTCAGTTGGTAGAGCTCCGCTCTTGCAATTGGGTCATTACGATTATGGGTTGGATGTCTGATCGTCTAGGTGGTAATGATAGTATCTTTTACCCGAACCAGTGGCTTACTTTTTCTCAGTAATGGGGAATAAGACCGAAACATGCCACTAAAAAACTCTACAGAGACAAAGAAAGATGGGCTGTCAAGAACGTAGAGAAGGTAGAGTGGGTAGTTGGTTAGATCTAATATAGATCGTACATGGGCGATAGTTGGAGTCGGCGGATCTCCTAGGGTTACTTCATTTGGGATCCTTGGGGAAGAGAATCAAGTTGGCCCTTGTGAACAACTTGATGTAATATCTCCCTTCAACCCTTCGAGAAAAATGTGGTAAAAGGAAAAGCCATGCCATGGACCTGTTAGGTCCCTGTAATTTTAGCAGATTGGCAAGACCAAAACTGCAGGGAGAACACTTGAACCACTTTGGGATTCTAGGATCTAGCCCTCCTGAATCCAGAGAGGGATCTCTCTATAAGTGTGTTTAAAGATGTGATCTTTAAGGCTTGAAATGTGATATTAGGCTAGTTATGAAAAACACGGTTTTGTTTGTTTTGGTTGGGCTAAGATAAATGAAGATGAAGGAAGTCTAAATGAAAGGTGAAGGTATATGCAAGTGAAAGATTGATTCAGCTAATAAGATAGGCAAGAAGTAGCTTCAATCCATTGGGCTATGGAGTCATAGTAGGATTTAATTGAAACAACAAGGTTCAAGAGTGGTCCATGGGGCAAGTCATCTATGTCAAAGGATCTCTTTAAAGTTGATTTTATGGAATGGAATGAAACAATAAGAAGGGGAATCAAACAAATGAAGAACAAAGAGCAGCCTAAGATCAACTAAGTACTTTGAAACTATCCTGCTTTTAACATACACTTGAGAAAGACATAAAAGTTATCTAAGATCAGGTAAGTACTTTGAAACTAGCCTGCTTTCGATGCACTTTCAACAGAAAACATTTAAAACACAAATAGAATAGCTTAAGATCAAGTAAGGACTTTGAACCTATCCTGCTTTCATCATATTCAAAGGGAAACTTTTCAAAGAAACTGTTGGAGAAGAAAACTAGAGGACAGGGCTAACCATAGACTTCCCTAGTTCATTCTTTAATTAGTAAACTTATCAAGACAACACTTAAGATAAACAAATAATAGTCTGAGATCAGGTAAGGACTTTGAACCTAGCCTGCTTTCAACATACTCTTAGGGAAAATTTCAGACAACCTTTGGAGATAAAACTAGAGGACAGGGCTAACCATAGACTTCCCTAGTTCAACTTTACCTAGCTGAAACTGAAAATAACATTCAAGAACAATGTTTAAAATCTAGACAGTAAGAGAAGGGAACACCAACTTTCTTAACTGCTTGGACTGTATTAAATCATTCTTAAACAACACATTTGGAAGAAAACATGGAGATAAAGCTTATCAGTGAGAGAAGGGTACCTTTTACAGTAAATCCTAACTCTATAATTTCTGTTCTTTATCAGAGAAGATGGACAGAATGGAAACAAAAACAAAATGACAAGTTACAATAAGAAAAACATCACCATTGACATAGACCAGGATCCCATAAATCAACTTGTATTTGATGCTTCAAACCAATTACAATCTTCAAGTCTAGTGGATCTCTACAGCTTCAAACTTCTCATCTCAAACTTAGGTATCTTCAATTACAAACAGAGCTTACAACAGCTTCAGAAAAATATTTACATGCAACAGATATTCGGAGACCAACCTTTTCCTCATCTTCTACAGAGGTATTTATAGAAGAAATGAGGAGGTGGAATGTAAAATAAGATCTTTAGGTTCAATTAATACAATTAATGCTTCTCGGCCTTTGAGGGGCTCAATGGAGAAGTGTTCTGATATTTCTCTGTATTAATTGATCTTCATTAAGTTATTAGCTACTTGGGAGAATTTTTTTGACTTTAAGACTCTTTCTTATCTTTGTAATAACTCTGCTGACAGTTTACAATAAGTTCCTTTGGTTGAATTAACTGTTTAGCTGTCTTTAGGCAAAATATCACTGACTGAGGCAATAACTCTGCCTCCTTTGAATGCTTTGAGGCTGCAGGTGGCTTTTGGTAGCTAAGAGGATTCAATTAGCCTATGATGTGGCAGTGGAGGCTTCTTGGATTGATAGAATTATTTATCTTTCCCTAAAATGCCTTTAATTTGCTTTAATCTGTGTTTTAGGCCTAATTTGGCTTAATATCTGTCTTCTGTTCTTCATACCATCTTTAACTATGGATTAGGCTTTTGATTTTCTGAATCTGTGCCTTAATCCTTAAAAACTGTGTATAAACCTTTAAACATTGATTTCTGGTTTGATTTTATCCCTGGATACTGATACTCTTCGGCTGTGATGTTTGCTGTGTTTTCATTGCTTTTGCGGGCGCACAGAGGGTTTTAAAATATCATTAGTGCTCATGAGGCATGGATGAAACATGATATGGAATCTTGTAGAGTGATCTCCTTTGTGAATAAAAGCCTGGGGGATCGTCATCCTCGACCTTTGATTTTCTTTAATAAACTATGGAAAAGATTTAAAACCTGCAAAAACACACAAAAAGTTATAAAATCCTGCGTGGATGGGTTTAGACCGCTTTGGAGATTGAGGTTAGATCGTAGCCATTGGATGAAAGCATCCAACGATGATGATTGCTTGCTAGGGTCAAAAGGAGAAGCGGTTGAATAAACTACTATTGGATTAAGTCCGGGTCATTAGATCAGATTGATCAACGGTCGAGATTAATCGGGTTTTATAACACAGAGGGGGAGACTTTATAATGAAATGGAGGAATTTACAAAGGAAATGGGAAAAAAACTTTATCGACAACAAAAAAGGCTTAAATGATATTTGGGGTTGTGGAAAGACTCTGGGCCGTTAGATTAGACCGGCCAACAGAGATCAACGATGGAGATTCATTGATGAGGTCTCTTGGAAGAATGGCAGAGGGTGATAGTTTAATTGTTAGATTAAACTGGGACCGTTAGATCTCAGAGATCAACAGTGGAGATTAAAAATGAGGGGATGTAATGTAAATGGGGTAAGGTGGTTTCGGCCTTAAAAACCATTGGTGTCGCGCTGCTTTTAAGTGGTTTCCAAAATATTCATAAAAAATGCGATATGCCTCGCCGCTCGCCACGTGTCCTCAGGAAAACCACTTTTTTTCGCGTTAAACCTCTGGCGTAGAAAAAATGCGAAACAGAATGCTAGCCGTTGGATGGATGACCGCAGATCCAATGGTGCGGATTGCACGCGATGGAGGGTAAGATGCGAGAGCGGAAAAGGCAGTCAGGGTCAAAGGCGAATTAGATTTGGACCGTTGGATCTATGAATGGACGGTCAGGATTTATTGATGGGGAGGTAGGTCCCAAAGGAGTTGGGCCTATCGGGTTTATTCTAGACCATTGGATGAAAGGAATGAATGGTCCATATTAAATCTCGGGGTAAATGGAAGGAATATGAAACGGGGGTCGGGCGGAGATCAGGAGCAATGTGAATCGTTGATCTGTAGAGATCAACAACAGAGATTTTATCGGAGGATCACAATCGGCGGGAGGAAAAAGAAAGAGGTCAGTGAAATGCGCCGATGAAATTAAGCGCGGGCCATTGGATCTAGAAGAGATCAACGGTGGAGATTCAATCGGCGGGTGCAATGGAAAGGGCTTATGGCGGAGGGCGATTAAATCTGGGCCGTCGGTTCTTGTGGATTTGGCGGTCTAGATTAGATCGCAGGATTTCAATTGGCGGGGAGAAAGAAAAGACATAAAGGTTTTTTGTGATGCGATTGAATCAGAGCCGTTGATGTTAGAATTAAATTGACGGTGGAGATTAAGTTATGAATTCCAAAGGCGGATATGCGGGCTTTGGAATAGGGCAATGTGGACCGTTAGATCTGGGTACGGTGGAATAGATCAACGGTTGAGAAACCATCAGAAGGTTGCAATCAGAGGTAGGCAAAAAATCTTTGTAATGCATCTAATGAAAAAATCCGCTGCGATGTGCCGATGCTCGTTGATCGGTTTTAGATCAATGACTGATAATTCATCAAACCATGAACTGTAGGGATTTTTTATAACATGGGAAAATTGGGTTTTTAATAAAATACAAAGGAAATTTTGTTTCGGGGAGGATTTTTTATGGCGTTTAGCGCTCGATGGCGGGGCTCGGGGTTATATGAAAAGACGAAGGGATCAAGAGTTAGAATAAAAGGGGCCAATCACATCGGAAACTTTTTAAAGGCAAAAGGTAACAAGAAGAATAGAAAACCCCGATTGTGATTGCGCGAAAGGGGCTTAACTGTGGGTCACCGCTCCGGGTATTATGTAGAAAAAGGAGCTGGGGGCTAAGGCCAAAGGGGCTTAAGGCCTTAGTTAAAACATGGGTTTTTTAGGCCAAAATGACAGATTTTCAAGGATTTTTTGGCTTTCGGTAGAAGGGGAAAAGGGTTTTTTAAGCCTTCAAAGGGAATTTTCAAAGGTTTAAAGGGAATTTCGGAGGAATGAAAGGTAAATGGAGAGTTTTATGAATGAAATGGAGAAGAAAGAGGACAAAGGAAAATGGGGGAAAATGGAACTTTTCAACAGTCTTTTCTTTTGGTAAACAACAAATTTTTTCAGTGTTATGAGGGAAACAACAAATGAAGGTTTCCTAAAGGAAAAAGAGACATCATTAAGGCTTCAAGAACTCACAATTGGGAAATAAGATTGTTTCTTGAAGGCTATAAAGATCTAGCCACCATTTGATATGACAATTTTTTATAGGTGGATAATAGTGGCTCCACATGGGGATGGTGCCTTCTTGAAGGTATCAAGAACTTCAGACCTGTCTTCTCTGGAAGCTGATCAATGCCTCATCCACTGGGCTGCAACTTTCTTTACTTTGCTGATCTTCTTTTGTTTTGACAATGTTAGCAGCCATTAAAACCAATGGAATTCTATCAAAACAAGCTTTCTACCTACCCAATCCTAATGATCTAACATTTTTTCTTCTTTTCAAAGTGCATTTGGATTGGGAAACTCTTTTTTACAAACATTTTATTCTTTTGGGAAAACATAAAACTATTCTATTTCTACTCTTATTTCTCCATGAACTCAGATTAAGCTGTTGAGCTCATAAGATTCTCTACCTAACTACTATTTGTTAGGATTAGACTGTCTAACAGATTTTTATTCACTAAATTCTAAAACAGGAAATTTAAAAGAAAACAAGCCAGGATTGAACAGTCTAACTTGTTGCTGATCTATGGAATAAAGACAAGCTGCACATAGACAAAAATTTGCAGAAAAATAAGGCAAAATGGTGAAGGCGTAAGATCTGAAAACTAAATAACATCCTTCACTTCTCTTCTAGCTCTGTTTTTAGGCTTGTTTGAGCTATTTTTCTCTTTGTTCATTGGTTCAAGTTTTCAGCATATTAGAACCAGTTCTTTTATTCTTGGCTCAGGATTTGATCAAGTTAGAGCCATTCTTTCTTTTTGGAATTCACAAGTTCAGATTTTGAGCTTGTTTGAACCTTTTTCTTCTATCCTAATCTTCCTAACTGATAAGCCAAGATTAAGCTGTTTGGAAAATCTATTTCGCTAACCTATCAGCAGTAAATTGAAAACTAATTAGTCATGATTAAGCTGTGTGACTAACTAGGAGTGTGTTTTTTAGGAGTGGCATTTGAGCTTGCACACTTTCAAATTTTATTTCTCTTTTTTGGTATGGGGCTATACCTTTCTTGTTTTTACAATATGCCCTCTTTTTCTTGTTCTATTGTTTTTGTATTTTTTCATTTTCTAACTTTGAATGCAATGAAGAGTGTGATATTCACAATGAGAAAAAAATAGGCATTGTTACCAGCAGTAGAATGAATGAGATAAGGGCCAAGCCATAAGCTATCAAATTTCCCATGCTTACCCTTATCTTCTCTCCTTGAATCCCACTTTAACACTTTGTCCCCAATGTTGAAATTGCTGGCCTTTGTCCTTCTATCAAAAAGCTTCTTGATGCTTTCTTGCTTTTGTAATGCTCTGTTGTATACCTCCTCTCTGGTTTGCTGAAGATGTATGGTCTGATTTATTCTTCTGATCATGTCATTGTCTTCAGACTGCACTTATTGGATTAGCTTCATGGCTGGCACTCCAAGGCTGGTTGGAAAAATTGCATCCACTCCATATACAAGCTGGTAGGGTGACATCCCAATTGATTTTTTAAGTGTTAATCTATCAGCCCAAAGTGCATGTACCATCTTTGTGTGCCATGACTTCTTATTGTCCTCCAACAACTTATTGATTATGTTTACCAAGCTTTTGTTTGAGGATTCTTCCAGCCCATTACCTTGTGGGTAATAAGCAGTAGAATGCCCCAATGTAATCTGTTACTTGTGGCAGAATTCAACCATCTTTTTGGATCCAAATGCAGCAGCATTATCAGTAATAATATTCCTGGGACAACCAAATCTAGATAGGATATGAGTTTCAAGAAATTTTATAATAACAGAGTCATTGGCTTGCCTAGAAGGGATGGCTTCTATCCATTTGGTGAAGTAGTCTGTTGCAGTGAGAATCCATCTATGTTGGGAAGATGATGGTGGATGGATTTCTCCTATGAAGTCAAGTCCCCACTGTTGAAAAGGAGCTTCAACAGTGATTGGATGCAAAGGTAAGGGAAGCAATTTTATTTTGCCTTCAAAAAGTTGGCATTTATTACAGGCAATGATCATCTTATGGACATCCTGAAAGAGGGTGGGCCAATAGTAACCAGCTCTAAGGATTTTGTTGGCAGTTGTCTTCCAATAGAGGTGGCCTCCTCATTATCCTTCATGGAACTTGTGCTTGACCTTATCTGCATCATTCTCAGGCAAACATTTAAGCAATAACCCACTAGCATTTTTCCAATAAAGACATTTATCTAAAATGCAATAGTTCACAACTTTTAACTTTAAAAACCTTGCCTTTGTTTTTGTCAAACCAGGAGGTGTATTTAGATTAAGAAAAACATATACAATATCAGCATACACAGATTAATTCAAGAAATGATTTTCAATAATAGGAGTTGACAACTCCTCTTGTTCATCTAAGGCATTTATCATGTTTATATCAAGAGCTTAAAAATTTCATTCAGCCATTAATCTTACTAGTCCTTGGCCTTTAATGAGTTTAGTGGGCTTGATTTCTAAATCATATTCAAGTATCACAACTATCCACTTACCTCTCTTGCGATCTGGGTCCTGTGTTAAAATGTCTTTCACAACTAAATTTGGGACATAGGAAATTATGTGGGAGTGAAGAATGTAAACTCTGAAGTCTTTTAAAGCCTTGACCAAAGCAAAAGCTTGATTTTCCATAATGTTGTACTTCAGAGGAGCATCTCTTAGTGCCTTACTAAAGAATGCAATTGGCTGCTCTTGTCCCTTTGAATTTTTCTACAATAGGACAACAACCACTGTGTGTTCCGATGCAAATGAAAAAATCTTTTGAAAAATCATGACTTATAAGAACTGGTGTTTTGGCTAATGCTTGTTTTACCAGCTTAAAATATTTCTTTGCTTCTAAGGTCTATTTAAATCCTTTTTCCTTTTTCAGCATATTTGTAATGTTTCTAAGGAGTTCAGCCAAGTTGGGTATGAACCTCCTCAAGAAATTAATCTTTCCAATGAAATATTGAAGTTCCTTGATGTTTCTAGGATGAGTGATTTGCAATATAGCCTCAATCCTTTTTGGGTCTATCTTTATCCCCTCTTCTGATATGATGTGTCCAAGAAGTTTACCTTCTTGGAGACCAAACATTGTTTTCTTAGGATTTAAAGACAAACCAATTTTTCTGCATTTCTCAAAGGCTATTTTCAAATGTTCTAGGTGTTCTTCATCTGTTTTAGAAAACACAGTGATATCATCAAAGTAGATAATGATGAAGTTGTTAGCTCCCTGTAATTCTGGCAGATTGGTGAGACTAAAGCTGCAGGGAGAACATTTGAACCACTTTGGGATTCTAGGATCTAGCCCTCCTGAATCCAGAGAGGGATCTCTCTATAAGTGCAAATATTGATTTATCTTTAAGGCTTGAAATGTGATATTAGGCTAGTTATGAAGAACAAGGTTTTGTTTTTTTTTGGTTGGGAAAAGATATGTGAAGGTGAAGGAATTCTAAATGAAGGGTGAAGGTGAATGAAAGTGAAATATTGGTTCGGTTAACAAGATATGCAAGAAGCAACTTCAATCCATTGGGCTATGGAGTCATAGTAGGATTTAATTGAAACAGCCTGGCCCAAGAGTGGTCCATGGGGCAAGTCATCTATGTCTAAGGATCTCTTTAAAGTTGATTTTATGGAATGGAATTAAACAATAAGAAAGGGAAATCGAACAAATGAAGAACAAAGAGCAGCCTAAGATCAAGTAAGTACTTTGCAACTATCGTGATTTTGGCTTACACTTAAGAAAGACATAAAATTAATCTAAGATCAGGTAAGTACTTTGAAACTAGCTTGATTTTGATGCACTTTCAATAGAAAAACATTTAAAACACAAAAAGAATAGCTTAAGATCAAGTAAGGACTTTGAACCTATCCTGATTTTATCATATTCTAAGGGAAAATTTTCAAAGCAACTGTTGGAGAAGAAACTAGAGGACAGGGCTCACCATAGACTTCCCTAGTTCTGCTTTACTTGGAAAACTTATCAAGACAACACATAAGATAACAAATAATAGTCTAAGATCAGGTAAGGAGTTTGAACCTAGCCTGCTTTCAACATACCCTTAGGGAAACTTTCAGAAAAAATTTGGAGATAAAACTAGAGGATAGGGCTCACCATAGACTTCCCTAGTTCAACTTTACTTGGCAAAAACTGAAAATAAAATTCAAGAACAATTTTTAAAGTTTAGATAGTAGGACGAGGGAATGCCAGCATTCCTAACTGCTTGGACTGTATTAAATCATTCTTAAACAACACAATTGGAAGAAAACATGGAGATAAAGCTTATCAGTGAGATCAGGGTACCTTTGAGAGTAAATCCTAACTCCATAATTGCTGTTCTTTATCATAGAAGATGGACATAATGGAAACAGAAACAAAATGACAAGTTATAATAAGAAAAACATCACCATTGACATAGGCCAGGATTCCATAAATCATCTTGTATTTGATGCTTCAAACCAATTACAATCTTCAAGTCTAATGGGTCTCTACAGCTTCAAACTTCTCATCTCAACTTAGGTATCTTCAATTACAAACAGAGCTTACAGCAGCTTCAGTAAACTATTTACAAGCAACAGATATGTAGTGACCAACATTATCTCATCTTCTACAGAAGTATTTATAGAAGAAATGAGGAGGTGGGATGGGATAAAAGATCTTCTAGGTTCAATTAATACATTTTAATGCTTCTTAGCCGTTGAGGGGCTCAATGGAGAAACTTCCTGATATTTCCTCTGTATTAATCAGTTTACATTAAGTATAAAGCTTGCTGGGAAGATTTTGTTGAATTTAAGGCTCTTTGTTATCCTTGTAATAACTCTGCTGACAGTTTACAATAAGTTCCTTTGGTTGAATTAACTGTTCAGCTGTCTTGAGGTGAATATCTTCTATTCTGGAAATAACTAGGCCTCTTTTGAATGCTTTGAGGCTGCAGGTGTCTTTTGGCAGCTGAGAGGATTCAATTAGCCTCTGATGTGGCAGTGGAGGCTTCTCGGACTGATAGATATTATTGTTTTTCTTTAAACACTGTTAATTTGTTTTAATTCTATGTGTTAGGCTTAATTAGGCCTAATTTCTATCTTCTATTCTTTAAACTGTGTTTAATTGAGACGATTAGAATTTTGAATAGTCGATTCAGACCCTAATCCCTCAAAACTGCGTAAACAATCTTCAATTCTTCATCTCTACTGTGACTAGATCCTTTCACACTAATACTCTTTGCTTGATTAAGTTTTACTGTGTCTTGTTGATGTGCAGGCGTTACAGAGGTTTTATAATAGCATAAGTGCTCATGAGGCACTGATGAAACATTGATGGGAAACCATGTAGAATGATATTTTTGATGAATAAAGGCCTGGGGGATCGTCATCCCCGATCTTCAATTTTCTTTTAAAACAATTGAAAAACCATTAAAACCTGCACAAAAAAGAAAAATTAGAAAAAATTCTGCGTAGTTGGGTTTAGACTGCTTTGGAATTTTAGGTTTAGAGCACAGCCGTTGGATGAAAGCATTCAACGGTGAGGATTTCCTGCAGAGGTTAAAAAGGATAGGCGGTTGAATAAAAGGTGGGGAGATTAAGTCAGAACCGTTGATCCGCAAAGATCAATGGTTGAGATCAATCGTGAATATATAATGCGGATGGGCCACTTTATAATGAAACAGAGAATATACAAAGGAAAAGGGTGAAAACCTTTGGCGGAGTTAAGAAAGGGTTAAAATGAAATTCGAGGTTTCTGAAGGATTCTGGCCTGTCGGATGAGATCGGCCACAGAGATCAACGACGGAGATTTGCTTATGAAGTCCCTTTGGAGGATGGGTGGAGGGCGATGAACTGAGGGCGAGATTAATCTTGAGCCATTAGATCTCAGAGATCAACGGTGGAGATTACACATGGGATAATGCAATGGAAACGGGGAAAAGTGGTTTCGGTGATAAAAACCATTGGTGTCACGCGATGAAAAGGAGGAAAGGCGGTTTTTCCTTTTTGAACGCGATATGCGTTACTGGCCGACACGTGGCCTTTTAAAACCGCCCACATCGTGTAAATTTAAAACATTAACCATCAGACGCGAAATCACGCGATATGGGTCCCTGGCCATTGGATGAAGGGTGGGCAGATCCAACGGTGGAGTTTGAAGCACAATAAGAAAATATGCGCGGGAAGAAGAAGGTGGGACACGGTGATGGCGATTTTAATCTGGACAGTCGGATCAGGGAATGGACGGTCAAGATTAATTAATGGGGGCACTAGGTCCCAAATGAGTTGGGACTATCAGATTAAATATGGATCGTTAGATCTTTAATATGAACGGCCCAGATTAAATCTTGGGGCTAATGAAATGGAATATGAGGTAGAGGTCAGGCGGAGATCGGGTCATTGTGGGCCGTTGATCTGTAGAGATCAACGATGGATATTCACCGAATAGGTTATACTGTCGGGATTTGAGAAATAAAAAAGGGAAGTGAGGATTGATTTGGACCGTCGGATCTTGGTGTATGGATGGCCCAGATGCAATCGGAAGATCGCGGTTGGCGGGGGCAAGGGGAAAACAACAATGAAAATTGCCGATGCGATTGAACAAGGACCGTTGATCTTAGGACCAGATTGACGACGGAGATTAATTTGTAAATGCCAAAGGCAGAAAAATGGGCTTATGGAAAGAGAAACATGGGTCGTTGGATCTGGGTCTGGCGAGGGAGATCTACGGCTAGGAAAACATCGCAAGGGGCCAATCGGAGGGGGGCAATAACTATTAAAATATGTTCAATGAAAAAACTCCGATGCGACTAGCGCTTAGGACTTAATCGCTTGGTCATGGGCACAGGTTATATGGTGGGGAATTGGTTTGGGGTTTTAACCAAAAGGGGCTCATCGGAATCAGAAAAAAGGAAGGGGCCTTTCAAATGCGCCCAATGAATACTTGCAATGCGAGATTCCGAAGACCGTTGATCAGTTTTAGATCAACGGTTGGTATTCGCCCAACCAATGAACCGTCGGGGCTTATAAAGACATAGGAAAGTGGGTTTTTAACGAAATACAAAGGAAATTTCGTATCGGGGAAGTTTGTTTTATGGTGTTTAGCGCCCGATTGTGGGGCTCTTGGTTTTACAAAGGAAACAAGGGATCGGTGTTTAGAAGAGAAAGTGCTTAATCGCATCAGAAATTTTTTGAAAGCGAAATGCGGATAAGGAGAGAGGAACGTCCCAATTGCGATGGCACGATGGGGTTTAATGGTAGGTCATAGCCCCGGGTCTTATGCAGGAAAAGGGGCTGGGGGCTAAGGCCAAAGGGGCTTATGACCTTAGTCCAAAAATGTGTTTTTTAAGCCTAAATGAAGAATTTCCATTGCTTTTGTGGCTTTCGATAGAAGGGCAAAAAGAGGCTTTAAACCTTCCAAATGAATTTTCAAAGGTTTAAATGGAATTGTGAGGGAATGAAAGGTAAATGGACATTTTTATGAATGAAATGGAGAATAAAAAGGAGAAAGGAAATGAGGGAAAAATGGAACCTTTTCAGCAGTATTTTTCTTCAGGAAAACAACAGATTTTTCAGAATTGAGAGGGAAACAGTAGTGAAGATTAACTTAAGGATAAGTCATCTTCATAAGACTTTAAGAACCAACAATTTGGAAATAAAATTGTTTCTTGAAGGCTTCCAAAAATGATTTAGCCACCATTTGATATGACAAATCTTATAGGTGGATAACAGTGGCTCTACATGGGGATGGAACCTTCTTGAAGGTGTTAAGAACTTCAGACTTGTATACTCTGGGGGGCTGATCAATGCCTCATCCATTGGGATGCAACCTTTTTCACTTGGATGATATTATTCAGTCCTGATAATGTTAGCAGCTATGAAAAACAATGGAACTCTATCAAACAATATTTCTACCTACCCAATCCTACTGATCTAACATTTTTTCTTCTTTTAGAGTGCATTTGGATTGGAAAACTCTTTTTACAAACATTTTATTCTTTTGAAAGCAAAAAACTAATCTAAGTATACTTCTTATTTCTCCATGAACTCAGATTAAACAGTTGAGTTCATAAGCTTCTCTACCTAACTACTATCTGTTAGGATTATACTGTCTAACATATTTTTATTCTCTAACTTCTAAAACAAGAAATTTAAAAAGCATCCAAGTCAGGATTGAACAATATAACTTGTTGTTGATCTATGGCATAAAAACAAGCTATACATAGATATATTATTTGCAGAAAATTAAATCAAAATGTTGAATGCTTAAGATCTGAAAGTTTTAGGAACATCCTTCTCTTTTCTTCAGCTCTGTTTTTAAATTTGTTTGAGCTATTTTTTCTTTGTTATCATGTTCAAGTTTTGGGCTTATTAGAACCAGTTCACTTCTGTCTTCGACTCATGATTTAAACAGATTAGAGTAATTCTTCTTTTTGAATCTTAGATTCGGATTTTGAGCTTGTTTGAACCTTTATTTTTCTATCCTAATCTACCTAACTGATAAGCCAAGATTAAGCTGTTTGGAAAATCTAATTTCATTAACCTATCAACAGTCAATTTAAAACTAATTAGTCACGATTAGGCTGTATGACTAACTAGGAGTGTGTTTTTTAGGAGTGGCATTTGAACTCACACACTTTCAGATTTTGTTTCTCTTTTTTGGTATGGGGTTGTACCTTTATTGTTTTTACAATCTGCCCTCTTTTCTCTTTCTACTGTTTTTGTATTTTTGATTTTTTCTAACTTTGAATGCAATGATGGATGAAATATTTATAATGAGAAAAAAGATAAAAAGGCTTCCACATTGATATGGTCAAGAGAAGTAATGTTTGAGCATCTTGCCATTGACAGGACCCCCAAATAGTTCAGCTCCATTTAATTCCTGCAAGAAATAACCATTGTTACCAGCAGTAGAAAGAATGAGATAAGGGCCAAGCCATAATTTATCAAATTTCCCATGCTTGCCCTTATCTTCTCTCTTTGAATCCCACTTCAAAACCTTGTCACCAACATTGAAATTACTGGCCTTTGTCCTTTTATCAAAAAGCTTCTTGATGCTCTCTTGCTTTTGTAATGCTCTGCTGTAGACCTCCTCTCTGATTTGCTGAAGATGTATGGTCTGATTTATTCTTTTTACTATGTCATTGTCTTCAAATTGTACCTCTTGGATCAGCTTCATGACTGGCACACCAAGGCTGGTTGGAAAAATTGCATCTGTGCCATACACAAGCTGATAGGGTGACATCCCAATAGATTTCTTAAGTGTTAATTTGTCAGCCCATAGTGCATGCACTAGCTTTGTGTGCCAAGACTTCTTGTTTTCCTCCAACAACTTCTTTATTATGTTCACCAAACTCTTGTTTGAGGATTCTGCTAGCCCATTACCCTGAGGGTAATAAGCAGTAGAATGGCCCAATGCAATCTGATACTTGTGACAAAATTCAACCATCTTCTTGGATCCAAATGCTGCAGCATTATCAGTAATGATTTTCCTAGGACAGCCAAATCTAGAGAGGATATGAGTCTCAATGAATTTTATGATGACAAAGTCATTGGCTTTCCTATAAGGGATGGTTTCTATCCATTTGGTGAAGTAGTCTGTTGCAGTGAGAATCCATCTATGTTGTGCAGATGAGGGTGGATGGATTTCTCCTATGAAGTCTAAAGCCCACTGTTGAAAAGAAGCTTCAAAAGGGATTGGATGCAAAGGTAAGGGAAGCAATTTCTTTTGCTTTAAAAAAGTTGGCATTTATGACAGGCAATTATCTTGTGTATGTCTAGAAAGAGGGTGGGCCAATAGTAACCAGCTCTAAGGATTTTGTCGGTTGTAGTCTTCCAGTAGAGGTGGCCTCCACATTATCCTTCATGGAACTCGTGCTTAACCTTCTCTGCATCATTCTTAGGCAAACATTTAAGCAATAACCCACTTGCATTTTTCCAATAAAGACATTTATCTACAATGCAGTAGTTTACAACTTTTAACTTTAAAAATCTTGCCTTTGTTTTTGATAAAGTAGGAGGTGTATTCAAATTAAGAAAAACATATAAAATATCAGCATACCAAGAGGAATTCATAAAATAATGTTCAACAATGGGAGTTGACATTTCCTCTTGTTCATCTAAAGCATTTATCATGTTTATATCAAGAGCTTAAAAATTTGATTCAGCCATTAATCTAGCTAGACCTTGGCCTTTAATGAGTTTAGTGGGCTTGATCTCTAAATCATATTCAAGTATCACAACTATCCACTTACCTCTCTTGCCATCTAGGTCCTGTGTTAGAATGTCTTTCACAACTGAATTTGGGACAAAGGCAATGATGTGGGAGTGAAAAATGTAAACTCTGAAGTATTTTAAGGCTTTGACTAAGGCAAAGGCTTGTTTTTCCATAATGTTATACTTCAGAGGAGAATTTCTCAATGCCTTAATAAAGAATGCAATTGGCTGTTCTTGTCCCTGTGGATTTTTCTGCAATAGGACAACAGCTATTGTATGTTTTGATGCGAATGAAAAAATATAAAAATCTTTTGAAAAATCAAGACTTATTAGAATTGGTGTTTTGGTTAATGCTTATTTTACCAGTTCAAAAGACTTCTTTTCTTCCAATGTCCATTTAACTCCTTGTTCCTTTTTCAACATGTTTGTAATGTTTCTAAGGAGTTCGACCAAGTTGGTTATGAACCTTCTCAAGAAATTAATCTTTCCAATGAAAGATTGATGTTCCTTGATGTTTCTAGGATGAGTGATTTGCAATATGGCCTCAATCCTTTTTGGGTCTATCTTTATCCCCTCTTCTGATATGATGTGCCCAAGAAGTTTACCTTCTTGGAGACCAAACAATGTTTTCTTTGGATTTAAAGATATCCCAAACTTTCTGCATTTCTCGAATACTTTTCTCAAGTGTTCTAAGTGCTCTTAATCTATTTTGGAAAAAATAATGAAATCATCAAGGTAAATAATGATGAAGTAGCCTAATTCTTCCGAGAATGCAATATCCATGGCTCTCTGGAATGTAGCACCAACATTCATTAAAACAAAGGGCATTTTCACATACATGAAAGTGCTCCAAGGTGTAGTAAAAGCTGTCTTTAGTTGATAATCAAGATGTATTAATATTTGATTGTATCTTGAGAAGCCATCTAGCAAAGAAATTCTATTAGAACCAACTACCCTTTGTAAAATATGATCCATCTTGGGTAAAGGGTAGTTGTCTTTCAATGAGGCTTTGTTTAAGTTTATAAAGTCTATACAAAGCCTTATCTCTCCTGTTTTCTTCCTAATTGACACTAGATTAGACACCCACTCTGAATATCTAATAGGGACAATAATATCGGCTTCATACATTTTCTTGATTTCCTTCTCAACCAAAGGTAACTGAACAGGGTTTATTCTGCGCAGTTTTTGTTTAAATGGCTTTTGGTTTTCCTTGAGAGGTATCTTGTTCTGAATTATTTCAGTGTCATAGGATTTCAGATCCTCATAACTCCATGTAAAAACATTAGAAAATTCTTTAAACAACTCTATGTATTTCAATTTAATGCGAGCTGGTAAAGTTTTAGACAGTTTGATCATATTTGGTTTTAGTTCACTGCCTATATTACACTCTTCAACTTCAGTTTCAACAGGCTCCAGCTTAGGTTTCTTGGCAACATCATTGAAATCAAACAACTCTTCTAAAGGGACCAGGCCCTTTGGCAAACTTTGTGTGTCAGATTGCAATATTTCTAAGTTTTCTTTTGGTAAATCTGTACTAATTTCTGTGTTATATTCGAGTTTATTAGTTAACAGATTTATAACAGCAATCTCTGGAGATTCTACTTCTTGATCAAGTAGATTTTCCTGAGTAGAACAATCATATTCATAATCTGAATCTGAACTTGGTAGTTCAAATTCATTTCTGGACTGCAGGAAGTCTTCTATTTGTTTGTCTCCATCAAACACTTGCCAATATTTCTCATTGTCAGGAACGATTGGTCGAAATTTTATTTGAATTGTACATTGTTTGGTTTCATAAGGAGTTAGGCACGTCCTAGCAGCAAAAGCCAAACCATTAGCTTGGATATTTTGGTTTCTTGGGACAAAAATTAGTTTAAATTCCTCGAATGCTTTCAATAAATCCATGACATCGTTTTGATAGGCTCTAAGTCTGGGATGTTTCGCAGTATATTCCCCATTCACTTGCCTAATTATTAGTTCATAATCACCATGAACCTTTATTCTTTTGGCCCCTAATTTCTTCAATAAATGCAGGCCTAAAAGAAGGGCTTCATACTCGGCTATGTTATTGGTGCATTGAAAGTTTAATTTGCAGGAATGCACTTTAGTATGATTGTTCATTGTATTGTGAAGACACACTCCCACACCTGCATCACTCTTAGTACAAGATCTATCAAAGTGCATACTCCAAAGAGGACTAGTTTCGGGTTCATCAGTTTGGTTACTATCCTCTTCAACTAGCGTGCTTTCGGATTGTTCTTGAAGATCAACACTTCGTTGAATTTGTTTTAATTCCTCAGGTTTTTCATTGCATTGAGAACTGATTTCTTGATTCTCAAGGTTTAAAAGCAATGGATGAGTGATTTGTAGCTCTAGACCTATGTTTTTTTTGCTGCAGTTCTCTGGTTTAGCAAACTATTTTGACACTTCTGTCTTGTCTTTCTCTTTTTCTCTATCTGCCACTAAATCAGTTAAAGTTTCTTGTTTGCTGAATGTTTCATCATTGAACAGGATAAATGAATCAAGGCCTGTATGTACAGAATAAAGAGGAGAGTTTTGCGGTCTCTCTTGGCTAGTAACCATGTATTGCATATAAGACTCCCTGTAAAGTCTTCTAGTTTGATTAAAAACAAGGATCGTCGCATATATCATATCCATCTGCATAGTTCCTTGTAACTTAGCTCCCCAAGATCTAGAAAACAACATACCATATTTTGGGGGTACATCAGCCATAACAATATTCATTACTAAACACTTGGCTGGAATTTGTGCTAAGTTTACATAGAGGTCTTTGATTAAGCCTAAACATTTCACTCTACTTGAGTCAAAGGAGTAAAGATCTTTGTATGGTCTAGTGATTTCAAGGCCTAGGCTCCCCATTACAACTTTGGGTATTAAATTGTGGGAGGCCCCTGAGTCATGCATGGTGTTGTGAAAAATTTTGTCTTGAACATTTAAACTAACATAAAAAGGAGGAACTGGTCCCTCTTGATATCTACCCTCAATATTAGGACCGAATATGAGCTTTGGCTAGTCATCATTAAGATTGAAAGTATCATTATTTTATTCTATGTTAAAAGCCTTAAAAATTTGAGATCTATATACATCTTGGGCAGCTAATTCAGTGAGAGGAACAGAGATTTTGATTCTGGAAATTTCCTGCTCCAAACTAAAAGGCATCTGATTCTTTGAAGTGCTTGTTTCAGCCTTATTAACCGCCACTATATCAACAAAATTAGTTTGCTGATTTCCTCTATTTACATTTGTCAAAATTGTTTTAATAGGAGCACTAGCTGAGGTGCTAACACTACTAAGGTTTGCACTCTGTTTTTCAGTACTTTGAGTCCCTTTTTCTCTGTTTTTATCAGAATTTCCAGCCACTATTTTGTCTTTCTGTTTTGTAGTCTTGGGTTTATTCACAGGGTTTTTTTTTGCAGAACTTTCAGAGGTCTTAGTCTTGGGATTTTCCTGATTTCTTTTACTCCTAAGGTCATACTCTTTTTGAGTCTCTATGATGAAATTTTCCATTTCTTGATAATAAATTTCATCCTCAGCTCTTTTATCATCATAGGGTGTGTATAGACCTTGTTTTCTAGTGTAATGAACTTCAAAATCATCATTGTCTACTCTCAGCATGTTGATGTCATCTTCCTCTGTTTTTTCACTTGTTTCTTCAACCTCACTTACATAGTTTTGATGAAAATGAAAAGTGATATGTTGGTCATCCTCCCTTGGTCTGTTTTGAGGCTGGTTTCTCCTAAAGTTCTGATTTTGGTTTTGATTTCTATTTTGAGGAGCTGTTTGGTTTTGACTAGCTTGTGCTCTCTCAAGTATGCTCATCTTTTTCATCATCTCCTCCATCATTCTCTCCATCTTTGAGCTAGATGAGGAAGGTGTGGATTCCTCTCTAAAGGACACTTTCTTCTCATTCCTCATTCTTGCTCTTTTCTCCATTAAATGAACTTCCACAATAAGAGCTCATTTTTTCATATCTTCAAGGGTTAAAGGATCTCTCTCTCTCAGCTGATAGGCCATTTCAGGATCAAATCCTTTAGGAAAATTGTTTAAAGCTGAGCCTTGTGGAGGTTTTAAGTCTGGGGGAAGGGCATTATAAACACTGTTAAAACTAGTGAAATAGGCTTGTACACTTTCCCCAGTGTTTCTGTGGAGATTCTTGTAGTCCGAAAGTATTTGGAGAGGGTTTTTCTTCACTTCCCATTTGTTTAAGAATAACTGATGGAAGGCTTGGAGATCATTAATACTATGAGGGGTTAAGCCTTTGAACCATTTCCTTACTTCTCCCCCTAAACTCTGAGCAAATAATCTAAGTTTGACAATTTCATCATCAATCTCATTTCTTTCAAGGTAGTCATTCATATTATCCACATGTTGTGAAGCAGTAGTAGCATTATTGGCATCATACAATGGTATCTCGGACTGATAGTCCTGTGGGATATTGACTAAAGGTAAAGAAAGGACTAAGGGAGCATACCATGTTGCCATGATAGGAGGTTGTGGAAAAAGTGGGGGGTTCACAAGTGGTGGGTTGACAAGAGGGAAAGTAGGCTGGAATGTAGTGGTTTGGATAGTGGATGTATGAAGAACAGATGTGGATGGACCAGCAATAGATTGTTGAGCAAATCTAGGATGAGAGAAACCAAAATTATGAATTAAATGTAAATCAAGTGGAGTAGTTTCTCTGCTACTATGATGTTCACTTCTATCTTGGGATGAAAGCGAAGACTCTGAATCTAACTGATCTAAATCCTCAAGTGACCTAGTTATAAATGGATTTCTTAAGTCAACTTGTGGATTTTGTAGAGCTGCAAGGTTTTCAGGGATAGAATGAGCTCTATGGGGTGATCTGAAAACAATTGAAGATTTAACCTCGGGAGACTTCCTAAGGATTATTTCAGGGTTATCAACTCTCTCAGGAGGGTTTGGATCATGATAGGTTATAGTATGAATCCTTCTAGGAGCCACTATGCTATGTTTTTCAAACCCAACTTACAAGAAAATTTTAACCGAATATGACAATCTTTAGGACGCTAACTGATCTTTAAACAAGAAAACTTTAATCTTTAAAGTATTATTAATTGAGTTTAAATGATGTTATGATGATAATGGGTCTTCCCAGTGGAGTCTTAAGGTCTGTTTAGGATTGTGGAGTCACCAGGTGGAAATTTTTGGCTCTCTTGGAGGTAAAATGTTTTATGGTCCACCACCATGTTTATTGAATACCAATCTGAATTATTTTTGGGTTTTCTGAGTTTTTTTTTATAGTTATATGGGTTCTAAGAGCGTCCTAAATATGTTTCAACACTTAGCTACGGTGGTGAGACAAAGAAAGTTTACTCTTATGGCTAAGCTAGCCGATCCTTCAAGGTTTGATAAGCTTCTTATGAGAATCCTAAGGTTTCCTTAGTTTGTCACTAACTCAAATAAGTTTTATCATGATTACCATTTGCTTGGTAGTGCTTGAAGAGGGCTACTTATACTGCACTGAACAATTTTCTTGAATCAAGGGTTTTTCTTGAGATCTTATGAATGTATAGGTGTAAATTCACTTAGATCCCCAGTGGAGTCACCAGAAATGTTAGCTCCCTGTAATTCTAGCAGATTGGTGAGACTAAAGCTGCAGGGAGAACATTTGAACCAATTTGGGATTCTAGGATCTAGCCCTCCTGAATCCAGAGAGGGATCTCTCTATAAGTGCAAATATTGATTTATATTTAAGGCTTGAAATGTGATATTAGGCTAGTTATGAAGAACAAGGTTTTGTTTGTTTTGGTTGGGAAAAGATATGTGAAGGTGAAGGAAGTCTAAATGAAGGGTGAAGGTGAATGAAAGTGAAATATTGGTTCAGTTAACAAGATAGGCAAGAAGCAGCTTCAATCCATTGGGCTATGGAGTCATAGTAGGATTTAATTGAAACAACAAGGTCCAAGAGTGGTCCATGGGGCAAGTCATCTATGTCTAAGGATCTCTTTAAAGTTGATTTTATGGAATGGAATGAAACAATAAGAAAGATAAATTGAACAAATGAAGAAAAAAGAGTAGCCTAAGATCAAGTAAGTACTTTGAAACTATCTTGCTTTTGGCATACACTTAAGAAAGACATAAAATTAATCTAAGATCAGGTAAGTACTTTGAAACTAGCCTGCTTTTGATGCACTTTCAATAGAAAAACATTTAAAACACAAAAAGAATAGCTTAAGATCAAGTAAGGACTTTGAACCTATCCTGATTTCAGCATATTCTAGGGAAAATTTTCAAAGCAACTGTTGGAGAAGAAACTAGAGGACAGGGCTCACCATAGACATCCCTAGTTCTGCTTCACTTGGAAAACTTATCAAGGCAACACATAAGATAACAAAGAATAGTCTAATATCAGGTAAGGACTTTGAACCTAGCCTGCTTTCAACATACCCTTAGGGAAACTTTTAGACAACCTTTGGAGATAAAACTAGAGGACATGGCTCGCCATAGACTTCCTAGTTCAACTTTACTTAGCAGAAACTGAAAATAACATTCAAGAAAAATGTTTAAAGTTTAGACAGTAGGACGAGGGAACTCCAACATTCCTAACTGCTTGGACTGAATTAAATCATTCTTAAACACACAATTTTGGAAGAAAACATGTAGATAAAGCTTATCAGTAAGAGCAGGGTACCTTTGTCAGTAAATCCTAACTCTATAATTGTTGTTATTTATAAGAGAAGATGGAAAGAATGGAAACATAAATAAAATAACAATTTACAATAAGAAAAACATCACCGTTGACATAGACCAGGATCCCATAAATTAGCTTGTATTTGATGCTTCAAACCAGTTACAATCTTCAAGTCTAGTGGGTCTCTACAGCTTCAAACTTCTCATCTCAACTTAGGTATCTTCAATTACAAACATAGCTTACAGCAACTTCAGTAAACTATTTACAGGCAATAGATATGCAGTGACCAACATTATCTCATCTTCTACAGAAGTATTTATAGAAGAAATGAGGAGGTGGGATGGGATAAAAGATATTCTAGTTTCAATTAATACATTTTAATGCTTCTCGGCCTTTGAGGGGCTCAATGGAGAAACTTTATGATATTTCCTCTGTATTAATTGGTTTACATTAAGTATAAAGCTTGCTGGGAAGATTTTGTTGACTTTAAGGCTCTTTGTTATCCTTGTAATAACTTTGTTGACAGTTTACAGTAAGCTCCTTTGGTTGAATTAACTGTTCAGCTGTCTTGAGGCGAATATCTTCTATTCTGGCAATAACTAGGCCTCTTTTGAATGCTTTGAGGCTGCAGGTGTCTTTTGGCAGCTGAGAGGATTCAATTAGCCTCTGATGTGGCAGTGGAGGCTTCTCGGACTTATAGATATTATTATTTTTCTTTAAACACTGTTAATTTGTTTTAATTCTGTGTGTTAGGCTTAATTAGGCCTAATTTATGTCTTCTATTCTTCAAACTATGTTTAATTGAGAGGATTATACTTTTGAATAGTCGATTCAGGCCCTAATCCCTCAAAACTGCGTAAACAATCTTCAATTCTTCATCTCTGCTGTGACTAGGTCCATTCACACTGATACTATTTTCTTGATTAAGTTTTGCTGTGTCTTGTTGATGTGCAGGCGTTACAAAGGTTTTATAATAGCGTTAGTGCTCATGAGGCACTGATGAAACATTGATGGGAAACCATGTAGAATGATATTTTTGATGAATAAAGGCCCGGGGGATCGTCATCCCTGGTCTTCAATTTTCTTTTAAAACAATTGAAAAACCATTAAAACCTACACAACAAAGAAAAATTAGAAAAAATCCTGCGTAGTTGGGTTTAGACTGCTTTGGAAGTTTAGGTTTAGAGCATAGCTGTTGGATGAAATAATTCAACGACGAGGATTGCCTGCAGAGGTTAAAAAGGGGAGGCAATTGAATAAAGGGTGGGGAGATTAAGTCAGAACCGTTGATCCGCAAAGATCAATGGTTGAGATCAATCGTGAATATATAATGTGGATGCGCCACTTTATAATGAAACATAGAATATACAAAGGAAAAGGGTGAAAACCTTTGGCGGAGTTAACAAAGGGTTAAAATGAAATTCGGGGTTTCTGAAGGATTCTGGGCCGTCGGATGAGATCGACCATAGAGATCAACGGTGGAGATTTTCTTATGAAGTCCCTTTGGAGGATGGGTGGAGGGCGATGAACTGAGGGCGAGATTAATCTTGAGCTGTTAGATCTCAAAGATCAACGACGAAGATTACACATGGGATAATGCAATGGAAATGGGGAAAAGTGGTTTCGGTAATAAAAACCATTGGCGTCACGCGATGAAAAGGAGGAAAGGCGGTTTTACCTTTTTGAATGCGATATGCATTATTGGCCGACACGTGGCCTTTTAAAACCGCCCACATCGCGTAAATTTAAAACATTAACCATCGGACACGAAATCACGCGATATGGGTCCCTGGCCATTGGATGAAGGGTGGGCAGATTCAACGGTGGAGTTTCGAGCGCGATAAGAAAAGATGCGTAGGTGGAAGAAGGTGGGACAAGGTCATGGCGGTTTTAATCTGGACCGTCAGATCAGGGAATGGGCAATCAAGATTAATTAATGGGGGCAGTAGGTCCCAAATGATTTGGGCCTATCGGATTAAATATGGACCATTAGATCTTCAATATGAACGAACCAGATTAAATCTTGGGGCTAATGAAATGGAATATGAGGCAGAGGTTGGGTCATTTTGGGCCATTGATTTGCAGAGATCAATGGTGGATATTCGTCGAAGAGGTTATACTGTCGGGATTTGAGAAATAACAAAGGGAAGTGAGGATTGATCTGGACCGTCGGATCTTGGTGTATGGACGACCTAGATGCAATCGGAAGATCACGGTTGGATGGAGCAAGGGGAAAACAACAATGAAAATTGCCGATGCAATTGAACAAGGACCGTTGATCTTAGGACCAGATCGATGGCGGAGATTAGTTTGTAAATTCCAAAGGCGGAAAAATGGGCTTAGGGAAAGAGCAATGTGGGCCGTTGGATCTGGGTTTGGCGGGGGAGATCTACGGCTGGGAAAACATCGCAAGGGGCCAATCAGAGGGGGGGAAATAACTATTAAAATATGTTCTATGAAAAAATTATGATGCGATTAGCGCTCAGGACTTAATCACTTGGTCCTGGGCGCAGGTTATATGGTGGGGAAGTGGTTTGGCGTTTTAACCAAAAGGGGCTCATCGGAATTGGAAAAAAGGAAGGGGCCTTTCAAATGCGCCCAATGAATACTTGCGATGCGAGATTTTGAAGACCGTTGTTTGGTTTTAGATCAATGATTGGTATTTGCCCAACCAATGAACCGTCGGGGCTTATAAAAACATAGGAAGGTGGGTTTTTAACGAAATACAAAGGAAATTTCATATCGGGGAATGTTTTTTATGGTTTTTAGCACCCGATTGCGGGGCTTTTGGTTTTACAAAGGAAGCAAGGGATCAGGGTTTAGAAGAGAAAGTGCTTAATCGCATCGGAACTTTTTTGAAAGCGAAATGTAGATAAGGAGAGAGGAACGTCCCGATTGTGATGGCACAATGGGGTTTAACGGTAGGTCACAACCCCAGGTCTTATGCAGGAAAAGGGGCTGGGGGCTAAGGCCAAAGGGGCTTATGGCCTTATTCCAAAAATGTGTTTTTTAAGCCTAAATGAAGAATTTTCATTGCTTTTGTGGCTTTCAATAGAAGGGGAAAAGAGGATTTTAAACCTTCCAAATGAATTTTCAAAGGTTTAAAGGGAATTGCGAGGGAATGAAAGGTAAACAGAAATTTTTATGAATGAAATGGAGAAGAAAAAGAGAAAGGAAATGAGGGAAAAATGGAACTTTTTTAGTAGTCTTTTTCTTTAGGAAAACAACAGATTTTTCAGAATTGAGAAGGAAACAACAGTGAAGATTAACTCAAGGATAAGTCATCTTCATAAGACTTTAAGAACCAACAATTTGGCAATAAAATTTTTTCTTGAATGCTTCAAAAAATGATTTAGCCACCATTTGATATGACAAATCTTATAGGTGGCTAACAGAAGTAACCTAGTTCTTCTGAGAATGCAATGTCCATGGCTCTCTGAAAAGTAGCACTAGCATTAATTAAACCAAAGGGCATTTTCACGTACATGAAAGTACCCCAAGGTGTAGTAAAAGCTGTCTTTAATTGATCATCGGGATGTACTAAAATCTGATTGTATCCTGAGAAGCCATCTAGCAAAGAAATTCTTTTAGAACCAACCACCCTTTGCAAAATACCATCTTGGGTAAAGGGTAGTTGTCCTTTAATGAGGTTTTTCTTAAGTTTCTAAAGTCAATACAAAGCCTAATCTCTCCTATTTTCTTCCTAACTGACACTAGATTAGACACCCACTCTAAATATCTAATAGGAACAATAATCCCAGCTTCATACATTTTCTTGATTCCTTTTCAACCAAAGGTAACTGAGCAGGGTTTATTCTGCGCGGTTTTTGTTTAAATGGATTTTGGTTTTCGTTGAGGGGTATCTTGTGCTAGATTATTTCTGTGTCATAGGATTTGAGATCCTCATAACTCCATGTAAAAACATCAGAAAATTATTTAAACAGCTCTATGTATTTCAGTTTAATGTGAGCTGGTAAAGTCTTAGATAGTTTAATCATTTTTGGGTTTAATTCATTGCCTATATTACACTCTTCCACTTCAGTTTCCACGGGCTCCAGTTTTGGCTTCTTTGCAACATCATTGAAATCAAATAACTCTTCCAAAGGGACCAGTCCTTTTGGAAAATCTTGTGTGTTAGATTGCAGTGTTTCTAAATATTCTTTTTCTAAATCTGCTCTAATCTCTGTGGTATGTTTAAGTTTATTAGTCAACATATTTATATCAACAATCTTGGGAGAAGTTTCTTCTTCATCAAGTAGATTTTCTTCATTAGAACAATCTGTTTCATAATTTGAATCTGAACTTGGTAGTTCAAATTCATTTCTGAACTGTAAGAAGTCTTCTATTTGTTTGTCTCCATCAAACACTTGCCAATATTTTTTATTGTCCGGAACAATTGGTCGAAATTTGATTTGGGTAGTGCAAAGTTTGGTTTCATAAGGTTTCAAGCATGTTCTAGTAGCAAATGCCAAACCATTAGCAGTAATATTCTGATTTCTAGGGAAAAAGAGAAGCTGAAACTCATCAAATGTTTTCAATAAATCAAAGATATCATTCCTATAGGCTCTAAGTCTGGGATGTTTGGTGCAATATTCCCCATTCACTTGCCTAATTATCAATTCGGAATCACCATTGACCTTTATCCTTTTGGCCCCTAATTTCTTCAATAAGTGCAGGCCCAAAAGGAGGGCTTCGTGCTCAGCTATGTTGTTAGTGCATTGAAAATTTAATTTGTAGGAATGTCCTTCAGCATGATTTTTCACTGTATTGTGAAGCCACACTCCTACACCTACATCACTCTTTGTGCAAGATCCATCAAAGTGCATACTCCAAAGAGGACTAGTTTCAGATTCGCTAGTTTGATTACTACTCTCTTCATCCAGAGTGATTTTGGATTGTTCTTGTAAGTCAGCACTATGTTGAAATTTATCTAACTCCTCATGTTCTTCATTGTGTTGAAAATTCTCTTCTTGACTCTCAAAGTTGCAAAGCAGTGGATGACTAATTTGCAGCTCTAGACCTGTGATTTTTATGCTACGATTTTCTGATTTAGCAAACTGTTTTGACACTTGTGTCTTGTCTTCCTCTCTTTCTGTATCTGCCTCTAACTTAGTTAAAGTCTCTTGTTCACTAAATATTTCATCATCGAAAAGGATAAATGAATCAAGGCCTGTGTGAACAGAACAAAGAGGAGAGTTTTGTGGTCTATCTTGGCTGGTAACCATGTATTGCATATGGGATTCCCTATAAAGTCTTCTTGTTTGATTAAAAACATGGATGGTTGCATAGGTCATATCCATCTACATAGTTCCTTGTAACTTAGCTCCCCAAGATCTTGATAACATCATACCATACTTGGGGGGCACATCAACCACTACAATATCCATCACTAAACATTTGGCTGGAATTTGTGCTAAGTTTACACAAAGGTCTTTGATTAATCCTAAACAGTTCACTCTGCTTGAGTCAAAGGAGTAGAGATATTTTTATGGCCTAGTGATTTCAAGGCCTAGGCTCTCCATTATAGCTTTGGGCATTAAATTGTGAGAGGCCCCTGAGTCATGCATGGCATTGTGAATAATCTTGTCATGAATATTCAAACTAACATAGAATGGAGGAACTGGCCCTTCTTGGTATCTACCTTCAATCTTCAGACCAAATAAAAGCTCTGGTTGGTCATTACTAAGATTGACAATGTCATTATTTTCTCCTATATTAAAAGCCTTCAAAATTTGTGATCTATATACATCTTGGGTGGCTAATTCAGTAAGAGGAACATAGATTTTGATTTTGGCAATTTCCTGTTCCAAACTAAAAGGCATTTGATTTTTTAATATGTTTGTTTCAGTCTTATTAACTACCTCTCTATCAACAAAATCTGTTTGTTGATTTCCTCTATTTAAATTGGTCAAAATTGTTTTAACAAGAACACTAGCTGAAGTACTAGTGCTACTAAGATCTACACTCTATTTTTCATTGATTGGAGTGCCTTTTTCCTTGTTTTTATCATAATTTATAGCCACTGTTTTGTCTTTCTGTTTTGGAGTCTTGGGTTTGTTTACAGGGCTGTATTTTACATATTTATCAGAGGTTTGGGATTTGGGAGTTTCCTGATTGCTCTTACTCCTAAGGTCATACTCTCTTAAAGTCTCTATGATGACATTTTCCATTTCTTGATAATAATATTCATCCTCTGCTCTTTTATCATCATAGGGTGTATATAGACCTTGTTTCCTATTGTAATGAACTTCAAAATCATAATTTTCTACTCCCAACATGTTTATATCATCTTCCTCTATTTGTTTAGTTGTTTCTTCAACCTCACTCACATAGTTTTGGTGAAAAGGAGGTGTAATCTGTTGATCATCCTCCCTTGGTCTATTTTGAGGTTGATTTCTCCTAAAATCTTGATTTTGGTTTTGAGGAGCTGTTTGTTTTTTACTAGCTTGTGCTTTTTCAAGTATGCTCATCTTTTTCATCATCTCCTCCATCATTCTTTCCATCTTAGAGCTAGATGTGGAAGGCGTAGATTCCTCTATGAAAGACACTCTCTTCTCATTCTTCATTCTTGCTCTTTTCTCCATTAGATTAACTTCCACAGCCAAGGATCCCTTTTCATATCCTCTAGAGTTAGAGGATCTCTTTCTCTAATTTGATAAGCCATTTCAGGATCAAATCCTTCAGGAAACTTGTTTAGAGCTGAGCCTTGTGGAGGTTTTATATCTGGGGGAAGTGCATTATACGCACTGTTAAACCTAGTACAATAGGCTTGAACACTTTCCCCAGTGTTCCTTTGGAGATTCTTGTAGTCCGAAAGTATTTGGAGAGGGTTTTTCTTAACTTCCCATTTGTTTAAAAATAACTGATGGAAGGCTTGGAGGTCATTAATACTGTGAGGGGTTAAGCCCTTGAACCATTTTCTTACTTCTCCCCCTAAACTTTGAGCAAATAATCTCAGTTTGACAATTTCATCATCAATTTAATTTCTATCAAAGTAGTCATTCATCTTATCCACATGTTGTGAAGCAGTAGTAGCACCACTAGCATCATACAAACGTATCTTGGAATGATAGTCCTGTGGAAGATTGACTAAGGGTAAAGGAAGGACTAGAGGGGCATACCATGTTGCCATGATAGGAGGTTGTGGAAAAAGTGGGGGGTTTACAAGTGGAGGAGGTTGAATGAGAGAGGTTTGATGGAATGGTGTGGTTTGGACAGTGGATGTATGGATAATAAACGTGGATGGACCAGCAAGATATTGTTGAGTAGATCTAGGATGAGAGAAACCAAAATTACGAAAAAAATGCAAATCAGGTGGTGTAGTTTCTTTGCTACTAGGATGTTCACTTCTGTCTTAGGATGAAGGTGGATATTTAGAGTCTATCTGAATTATATCATCAAGTGAACTAGTTCTAAATGGATTTCTCAAGTCAACTTGTGATTGTTGTAGAGCTGTAAGATTATCTGGGACATAATTAGCTCTATGGAGTGATCTGAAAATAGTTGAAGATGTGGCCTTAGGAGACTTCCTAAGTATTCTTTGAAGGTTGTCAACTGTCTCAGGGGGGTTTGGGTCAGGGTAGGCTCTAGTATGAATCCTTCTAGAAGCCACTATGCTATGTTTTTCAAACCCAACTAACAAGAAAATTTTAACCAAATATGACAATCTTTAGGAGGCTAACTGATCTTTTAAAACAAGAAAAATTTAACCCGTAAAGTCTTCTGACTGAGTTTGTATGATGTTATGAGAGTAATGGGTTTCCTAGTGGAGTCTTAGGGTCTGTTTTGGATTGTGGAGTCACTAGGTGGAAATTTTCGGCTCTTTTGGAGGTAAAATGTTTTATGGTCCACCACCATGTTTATTTGAATACCAATCTGAAATATTTTTGGGTTTTTTGAGTTTTTTCAGTCCTATGGGTTCTAAGAGTGTCTTAAATATGTTTCAACACTTAGCTACGATGCTGAGACAAAGAAATTTTACTCTTATGGCTAATCTAGCTGATTTCTCCAAGGTTTGATAAGCTCTTATGAGAATCCTAAGGGTTATTTAGTTTGTCACTGATTCAAATAAGTTTTATCATGATTACCATTGCTTTGGTAGTGCTTGAAGAGAGATACTTATACTGCACTGAATGCTGAGTAGTGTGTTTCAAGGATTTTACTCAGAAGTCCCCAGTGGAGTCGCCAGAAATGTTAGGTCCCTGTAATTTCAGCAGATTGGCAAGACCAAAACTGCAGGGAGAACACTTGAACCACTTTGGGATTCTAGTATCTAGCCCTCCTGAATCCAAAGAGGGATCTCTCTATAAGTGTGTTTAAAGATGTGATCTTTAAGGCTTGAAATGTGATATTAGGCTAGTTATGAAGAACAAGGTTTTGTTTGTTTTGGTTGGGCTAAGATAAATGAAGATGAAGGAAGTCTAAATGAAGGGTGAAGGTATATGCAAGTGAAAGATTGATTCAGCTAATAAGATAGGCAAGAAGCAGCTTCAATCCATTGGGTTATGGAGTCATAGTAGGATTTAATTGAAACAACAAGGTTCAAGAGTTGTCCATGGGGCAAGACATCTATGTCAAAGGATATCTTTAAAGTTGATTTTATGGAATGGAATGAAACAATAAGAAGGGGAATCAAACAAATGAAGAACAAAGAGCAGCCTGACATCAAGTAAGTACTTTGAAACTATCCTGATTTTGGCATACACTTGAGAAATACATAAAAGTTATCTAAGATTAGGTAAGTACTTTGAAACTAGCCTGCTTTCGATGCACTTTCAACAGAAAAAATTTAAAACACAAATAGAATAGCTTAAGATCAAGTAAGGACTTTGAACCTATCCTGCTTTCAACATATTCAAAGGGAAACTTTTCAAAGCAACTGTTGGAGAAGAAAACTAGAGGACATGGCTAACCATAGACTTCCCCAGTTCATTCTTTAATTAGTAAACTTATCAAGACAACACTTAAGATATACAAAGAATAGTCTAAGATTAGGTAAGGACTTTGAACCTAGCCTGCTTTCAAAATACTCTTATGGAAACTTTCAGACAACCTTTGGAGATAAAACTAGAGGATAGGGCTAACCATAGACTTCCCTAGTTCAACTTTACTTAGCTGAAATTGAAAATAACATTCAAGAACAACGTTTAAAATCTAGACAGTAAGAGAAGGGAACACCAACTTTCTTAAATTCTTGGACTATATTAAATCATTCTTAAACAACACAATTGGAAGAAAACATGGAGATAAAGCTTATCAGTGAGATCAGGGTACCTTTGAGAGTAAATCCTAACTCCATAATTGTTGTTCTTTATCATAAAAGATGGACATAATGGAAACAGAAACAAAATGACAAGTTATAATAAGAAAAACATCACCATTGACATAGACCAGGATCCCATAAATCAGCTTGTATTTGATGCTTCAAACCAGTTACAATCTTCAAGTCCAGTGGGTCTCTATAGCTTCAAACTTTTCATCTCAAACTTAGGTATCTTCAATTACAAACAGAGCTTACAACAGCTTTAGAAAACTATTTACATGCAACAGATATTCGAAGACCAATCTTTGACTCATCTTCTACAGAGGTATTTATAGAAGAAATGAGGAGGTGGAATGTAAAATAAGATCTTTAGGTTCAATTAATACAATTAATGATTCTTAGCCTTTGAAGGGCTCAATGGAGAAGTGTTCTGATATTTCTCTGTATTAATTGATCTTCATTAAGTTATTAGCTACTTGGGAGATTTTTTTTGACTTTAAGGCTCTTTCTTATCTTTGTAATAACTCTGCTGACAGTTTACAATAAGTTCCTTTGGTTGAATTAACTGTTCAGCTGTATTTAGGCAAAATATCACTGACTGAGGCAATAACTCTGCCTCCTTTGAATGCTTTGAGGCTGCAGGTGGCTTTTGGTAGCTAAGAGGATTCAATTAGCCTCTAATGTGGCAGTGGAGGCTTCTCGGATTGACATAATTATTTATCTTTCCCTGAAACGCCTTTAATTTGCTTTAATCTGTGTTTTAGGCCTAATTTGGCTTAATCTCTGTCTTTTGTTCTTCATACCATCTTTAACTGTGGATTAGGCTTTTGATTTTCTGAATGTGTGCCTTAATCCTTAAAGACTGTGTATAAACCTTCAAACATTGATTTCTGCTTTGATTTTATCCTTGGATAATAATACTCTTCGTCTGTGATGTTTGCTGTGTTTTCATTGCTTTTGCGGGCGCGCAGAGGGTTTTAAAATATCATCAGTGCTCATGAGGCATGGATGAAACATGATATGGAACCTTGTAGAGTGATCTCCTTCGTGAATAAAGGCCCGGGGGATCATAATCCTTGGCCTTTGATTTTATTTAATAAACTATGGAAAAGATTTAAAACCTGCAAAAACACACAAAAAGTTATAAAATCCTGCGTGGATGGGTTTAGACCGCTTTGGAGATTGAGGTTAGATCACAACCATTGGATGAAAGCATCCAACGGCGAGGATTGCTCGCTGGGGTCAAAAGGAGAGGCGGTTGAATAAATGGTGGTTGAATTAAGTCCGGGTCGTTAGATCAGATTGATCAACGGTCGAGATTAATCGGGTTTTATAACGCAAAGGGGATGACTTTATAATGAAATGGAGGAATTTACAAAGGAAATGGGGAAAAACCTTTATCGACAGCGAAAAAGGCTTAAATGATATTTGGGGTTGCGGAAAGACTCCGGGCCATTGGATTAGACTGGCCAACAGAGATCAACAACGGAGATTCGTTGATGAGGTCTCTTGGAAGAATGGCAGAGGGCGATAGTTTAATGGTTAGATTAAATTGGGACCGTTAGATCTCAGAGATCAACGGTGGAGATTAAAAACGAGGGGATGTAATGTAAATGGGGTAAGGTGGCTTCGGCCTTAAAAACCACTGGTGTCGTGCTGCTTTTAAGTGGTTTCCAAAATATTCATAAAAAACACGATATGCCTTGCCGCCCGCCACGTGTCCTCAGGAAAACCACTTTTTTTTCACATTATTTTTAGGCGTTAAACCTCTGGCACAGAAAAAACGCGAAACATAATGCCAACCGTTGGATGGATGAGCGCAGATCCAACGGTGCGGATCGCACGTGATGGAGGGTAAGATGCGAGGGCGGAAAAAGCGGTCAGGGTCAAAGGCGGATTAGATCTAGACCATTGGATCTATGAATGGACGGTCAGGATTTATCGATGGGGAGGTAGGTCCCAAAGGATTTGGGCCTATCAGGTTTATTCTAGACCATTGGATGAAAGGAATGAACGATCCATATTAAATCTCGGGGTAAATGGAAGGAATATGAAACGGGGGTCGGGCGGAGATCAGGAGCAATGTGGACCATTGATTTTCAGAGATCAACGACGGAGATTTGATCAGAGGATCACAATCGGCGGGAGGAAAAAGAAAGAGGTCAGTGGAATGGGCCGATGCGATTAAGCGCGGGCCATTGGATCTAGAAGAGATCAACGGTGGATATTCAATCAGCGGGTGCAATGGCAAGGGCTTATGGCGGAGGGCGATTAAATCTGGGCTGTTGGTTCTTTTGGATTCACCAGTCTAGATTGGATCGCAGGATTTCAATCGACAGGGAGAAAGAAAAGGCACAAAGTTTTTTTGCGATGCGATTGAATCAGAGCTGTTAATCTTAGAATTAAATCGACGGTGGAGATTAAGTTATGAATGCCAAAGGCAGATATGCGGGCTTTGGAATAGAGCGATGTGGACCGTTAGATCTGGGTATGGTGGAACAGATCAACGGTCGGGAAACCATCGGAAGGTTGCAATCGGAGGTAGGAAAAAAATATTTGTAATGCGTCCAATGAAAAACTCCGATGCGAAGTGCCGACGCTCGTTGATTGGTTTTAGATCAACGACTGATAATTCATCAAACCATGAACTGTCGGGATTTGTTATAACATGGGAAAATTGGGTTTTTAATAAAATACAAAGGAAAGATTGTTTCGGGGAGGATTTTTTATGGTATTTAGCGCCCGATGGCGGGGCTCAAGGTTATATGAAAAGACGAAGGGATCGGGAGTTAGAAGAAAAGGGGCCAATTGCATCAGAAAATTTTTAAAGGCAAAAGGTAACAAGAAGAATAGAAAACCCCGATTGCGATTGCGCGAAAGGGGCTTAACTGTGGGTCACCACTTCGGGCCTTATGTAGAAAAAGGAGCTGGGGGCTAAGGCCAAAGGGGCTTAAGGCCTTAGTTAAAAAATGGGTTTTTTAGGCCAAAATGACAGATTTTCAAGGATTTTTTGGCTTTCAGTAGAAGGGGAAAAGGGTTTTTTAAGCCTTCAAAGGGAATTTCAGAGGAATGAAAGGTAAATGGAGAGTTTTATGAATGAAATGGAGAAGAAAAAGGAGAAAGGAAAATGGGGGAAAATGGAACTTTTCAGCAGTCTTTTCTTTTGGTAAACAACAGATTTTTTCAGTGTTATGAGGGAAATAGTAAATGAAGGTTTCTTGAAGGAAAAAGAGACATCACTAAGGCTTCAAGAACTCACAATTGAGAAATAAATTTTTTTCTTGAAGGCTATAAATATCTAGCCACCATTTGATATGACAAATTATTATAGGTGGCTAACAGGACCGAACCCATCGTCTCCACCCCGTAGGAACTACGAGATCGCCCCAAGGATGCCAAAGGCATCCAGGGGTCATAGAATGACCATATACCCACCTTGATTCAAAGAGTGGAACGCATTAGCTGCCCACTCCAGTTGGACATGAAGGGTCAGAGAAGGGCAGTCATTCTTAGGACCAAAGAGTAGGGTGGAAAAAGGGGATAACTCTCCATTCCTGGTTCTCTTGTAGTTGGATAGCCCAAAACTATAAGAATCCCTAAAATGGGATTGAAACTCCACACCTTTTTGGAAGAGTTTATCTTTGGAGAGCACAATACGATGAAATTTGTGAGATGTGTTCGGGTGGAGGGGGTGGTGGTTATTGTCTATCGTTGGCCTCTATGGTATAATCATTCGGGGAGGCCTGAGAGATAATGGTTTACCCTATGGCGGATGTCAGCAGTTCGAGTCTGCTTATCTCCAACCCGTGATCCTAGCCAATACAATGGTATATGATACCACGAAATTATTCAGATTCGACAGTTTTATTTATGATTTCTCATTCATGGACGTTGATAATATTTTTCCATTTAGTAGCACCTTAGGATGGCATAGCCTTGAATGACAAGGTTCAAACGAGGAAAGGCTTACGGTGGAGACCTAGGAACCTAGAGACGAGGAAGGGCGTGGTAAGCGACGAAACGCTTCGGGGAGTTGAAAATGAGCATAGATTCGGAGATTCCCAAATAGGTTAACACTTTTAACTGTTGTTGAATCCATGGGCAGGAAAGAGACAACCTGGCGAACTGAAAAAACTTAGTAGCTAGAGGAATAGAAAGCAAAAGCGATTCCCATAGTAGTGGTGAGTGAAATGGGAGCAGCCTAGATCGTGAAAACGAGGTTGTGGGAGAGCCCAATATAAGCTCTGTGCTGCTAGGCGAAGCGATTGAGTCCTGCACCCTAGATGGTGAGAGTCCAGTAGCTGAAAGAATCATTGGCTTACGATCTAACTTGAGTAGCATGGGGCACATGGAATCCCGTGTGAATCAACAAGGACCACCTTGCAAGGCTAAATACTCCTAGGTGACCGATAGCAAAGTAGTATTGTGAGGGAAAGGTGAAAATAACCCCCATCGGGGAGTGAAATAGAACATGAAACCGTAAGCTCCCAAGTAGTGGGAGGAAAATTAGATCTCTTTCCTGTTGAAGAATGAGCCGACGACTTATAGGCAGTGGCTTGGTTAAGGGAACCCACCAGAGCTGTAGCGAAAGCGAGTCTTCATGGGGCAATTGTCACTGCTTATGGAACCAAACCTGGGTGATCTATCCATGACCAGGATGAAGTTTGGGTGAAACCAAGTGGAGGTCCGAACCGACTAATGTTGAAAAATCAGTGGATGAGTTGTGGTTAGGGGTGAAATGCCACTCGAACCTAGAGCTAGCTGGTTCTCCCCAAAATGCGTTGAGGCGCAGCAGTTGACTGCTCATTGGTGCAAATATTTGTAGGTACAAACATACTTCATTAGGTCTAATTGCTTCTCCACAATGTTTGTTAGTTTATTCTACTTTCACCAAGTCTGCTTGCTGCTTCTTTCTTCACGAGGTCTACATGCTTCTTCTTCCTTCACCAAGTCTACTTCTCCCAAAACTTGTTTCTTTGGGATTCTTCCCAAGAGTGAATTTTCACAACATGCCATGTATCCAATTTGGTAGATATGGTTCTAAAATTTCATCACATGTACCTAGAGATATATTCTTTGTCACATCCAATTTTCACATTATGAGACATCTTAGAAAGAAAGTGATAACAAAAATGATAAGCTAACCTATTTGAAGCATGTTTCATGAGTATTCAGGAATACTAACTTCCTGAAATCATATCTCCAAAATTGTAGCAATTTTTTTTTTAAAATTTTTATCACAGGTACCTCCACATATCTCCTTAGTTTCCTCCAAAGTTCAAAATTTGAAACATCATAGAAAGAAATTTATAGCAAAAATATCAACTTGATCTCTTTGAAGCAAATTTCAGGAGCATTCAGGAAGCATAACTTCCTTAAACCATATCTATGAAATTATAACAAAATGAGGTCTACAATTTTAAACACATGTACATGAGGATATTCTATCAGTATCATCTAAATTTCACGTTCTCAAATTACAAGCTAACCTATTTGATGAGAATTTAGGAAGCCTAACTTCCTTACACCATACCTCTAGAATTATAACAAATCAAGGTCTAAATTTGAACCACAGATACATGAAGATATTCTATCGATATATATAACACCCCTCACCTTACCCATATTTTCATAATGTTAAAATTGTGAATGTGTAACACCAGCATGGAGGTCATGGATAGCTAAGACAATATGTTGTAAACATAAAAATAGATTAAATGTGAATTGTAATTGGATGGCCTGAACAAAGGGGCACATGGATCCAAGGGGTTTTGATGGGGTGTTGCATGTTGTGTGCATGTTGGTTACCTATGGTTACACCTGTTGCTTGTCTGTTGGGTGCTTGTTGGGTATTTTGAGTGGGCCCATACCTAACAAGCATTGAAGTGGGAGAATGGAGAAGTGAGGATGGCGTCCCCATCTTCAAGGTAGTGGAGGTGGAATCATAGATCGAGCCACCACCTGACACATGGAAAATTTATGAGAAGATAAGGGAAAACAACCACATATTCTTGAATTATGGAGCATGAAAAAAGACAAGTGCAACATCTTCGAGCGAGCATCGAGGAGATCACATGGGATGCAAAAGGAGGAAGCATAAAAAATGGGAGACTCATGGAGGCACTTGGTGACAAAGGAAAATGGTCGTAGAGGATCAGAGGAGCTTGGGGAGATAAAATGAATGACTTAATTGGGTTGGGCCTTGGGTTGAGGCCTTGTGATTGAGCTTGAAAGAGTGAGGGATTTTTTTTGGTGCATACTATCAAAAGGTAGTAGATAAGGCCCAAAAACAGTGGGATTCACCTCTTGAGTACATGACCCAACATTTGATGTGATTTACTTGGGAAAAAATCCCCTTGGACTTTGGATTCAGATTGGGGGTGGTCAACTACAAGAAATATTGCAATGTAGCTAGCTTATGATAGGGTGGATAGTTAAGTCCCTCCTCCAATTTCCAACTGATTCAACTTAATTAGATAATAAGAATGGTTAATTCACATTTGATTTATGAATGATGAGTTATGCTTAATATGATGACAAGTTGATATATGCTTATGTATGGTTCATGAATGAATGCTTAAATATATGTGTATCCATGGCTGACAATGGCCTGATATGTCCATGGCTATATGAATATCTAGTATTGTTATTCTACTATAGAGATCAAAAATTACATATTATGTCGTAAATTTCTCGATTGTGTTGTCCAATTTTGTGTGGATAGTTGATATGTTAACAATGTGTATTGTTCTCTTTCACTTAGATGGTATGCCTCATGAATGGAATAGGATATGCACTCAACGAAATTATGTTGTTTTATTAGAGGATTTATAACTCCTCACACATATTATCGGCCTTGAAGACTTGGATTATTATTGTCCCATTCATAAATTGTAGATAACTTACATACTATGAACTGAATGGACACCTGGGTGGTGCTAATAATTACTAAGATCATAAATAATATGGTATAAATTCATTTATAAAGTAGGTATAAGCCTTGATTTGTTAATTGATAAATAAATTTCCTTGGACATGTATAACAGTTTGCATAAAGCTAACGAAGCTAGACTTCCTATTAGACTTTCCTATTTAGCTTACAATTTGTGTGGATTGGATTTTAGGACCATGTTGCTTCTCT
The DNA here is from genome assembly GCA_034641835.2 of Pinus albicaulis. NCBI lineage: Eukaryota > Viridiplantae > Streptophyta > Pinopsida > Pinales > Pinaceae > Pinus > Pinus albicaulis. The sequence continues at coordinate 365,598,181 of CM076578.1, forward strand.
TAAATTCTGAAGAAGCAAGAACTCAGACCATTGTTCGTTATCGGCTATGGCAAGGCATTATGAGTGTGTTTTCAACCCTTCGACAAAGTATCTCTTCAAATGGTGAGTATGATCTCCCCTCTCGTCATTTGTACTCATTAATATTCGAAGTCTAAGACTGTGGCCTCAAACTATAACACTCAATATCTAGGCCTTCGGGTGCTCAATTTTTTTCCCTTTAAGGCATTCAAATAAATCATGCAGAGAATGGGCTTATCGACTCTGATGTCGAAAGGTGCCGAGAGTGGGCCCATTGGGAATTTTGAGCCTTTGGGGTGGTACTTGAATGGATCAAGAAAGTGTTGAACACCGATCACTGCCAACATTGTGGTAAACCTTATAAGTAGTGAAAAATAATCTGGCCAATTCAGTGGAGGTTTCAGTGTAGAACCTTGCCAATGCCCAAAACTCGCTACCGAGACCTCCGCACAACTACATTATGTGATGGTGACACCGACGGGAGTTATATGAATTGGCCATAGTTTCGTTGTGGAACCTTATTACCACTCACCGCCCCCTAAGAGTGCTTGGATATATAAGTACATTGAGAGGTGGTGACAGGAAGTGGCCAACTTGGCCATGGTTCCAGTGTAGAATTCTATCCATTACTCACTGCTCGCCACTCAACACTTTTCTCTGGTTAGATGATTAAATGGGAAGTGATGCGACGATGGTTGGTATGAAGTGACATGGTTCTATGGACCATACCAGAATTGGGAAATGGTCCTAGAAAACTTATAACATGGAAAACCCCACAAAACACAAGGAGGAGGCCTGGACGGGCCTGCACCTGAGTTGACACGAAAAGTTCCACCGGGGTCCTCACAGTGGCCATATGAATGCCATGAAGGGTCCCATGATGATGTGGAACCATATTATGTTAACTTGGTGGTACCATGTGGACTAATCTTAAATGCCACGTGGTAGTATTGTGATGACATGGACCCACTTGATGATGATGTGGTGGTGCCACATGGGCCAAACAAGAGCCACATGGTAGTTTAATGTTGATGTGGCCTTAATTGATTGGTCAAACATCAAGAAGGTATAAATTTCAAATAGGGATTCAGATTGAGATAAAATTTATATCGATTCAAAGCTTTTAACCAGTTAACAAAATGGTGGCGCTGGTTACTGACTTCTAGAAAAAGTGGAATTTTGTGACCCCATTTTCATAATAGGCTTTGGAGTTCGGGTCAACTTACCAAGTAACACCTCCTGCAATACACTTGGAAATAATTCTTACATTAGTAATAAGTAAATAGATTAGTTTGTTGGTTTTGTTAAGATATTTTCTCAACGAACAATTCCTTGTTTAAAATATGTTGAATCTCATGAGCAATATTTATGTGACTTTGTAATTTGACTTTCAAAATATATACAAAATTTTGTGTGCGCAATGTCAAATTCACATATTTCTTACTTAGCATCAGAGCATGTATGGGCTTGAATCCCTCAACGGAGATCCCAGGTAGATGGAATAAATATGAAGAGCTAATCCTATGACGACATGTGGAAATAATTACTGTGTCAGGTGTCACAAAATTTCTTCTTTCCTTTCACTGCCCAACATCACACCGATATTGACTAGAGCTTTATCCAATGCTCATTTAAGCATCATGGTTGGAGAATGAAATGAAATATGTTGATATTTTCCCAGATCTCCATGTGAGGCCTGTCAAGAGAAAATATATTCAACGAAGGAGTGTAGATATACGTGAGTACATGGATATGATAGTCATGCAAAGAATTATCACCTGGAGAAGTGTGGCTACCCAGAACATTGAGGCCTCGAAATGGAGTGCACAGTCTATGTTTCTCAGAAAATTATGGATCGTTTCTAGCCCAGACCATTGCGTTTGGAAATAAAATCATTGTTTATTACGTTGTGAACCAATACACCAAGGGTCGACCTAAGGATTTCCTTTGGTTTCTACATGTTGTGTATATTTCCGTGAATCAGTGGATGAGATTCAGGCTCTATGTGTTCTTGCACAATGACTAAGACTATTGCATCTTAGATCGAAAAATATTTTGACAACCATTGTGGAATAGGTGCGTGAAGGTTGAGTTATGTTGTGCACAAAATAGAGAACATGCATGTGAACTGTAACAGGGCAGGCATTCGAACAAAGTTGGTTTGCAATTGTGATCATATAGAGCAAAGTGGATGGTTTGTTCAAACACCTATTATAGACTCCACCCCATGGACACTTTTGAGAATGCACCTCGTTTTTTTAACAATCTAGGTTTTCCTTGGACAAAATTTCCCCTCCTACAATAATCGTTATGAGTGCAATATTAAGCAGTTAGGTCGTGATAATCAAGACTCCATAAGCGACAATTTTATTTTTTTGGTTTGTCTATTACAAGGCAAAACAAAACAAAAATTTCAAAGGGAGCATTAATAAGAAAATTATCTAAATGGTTGAAGTGCTTCATTTTGCACTGTAAGTTTTCATTCCTCATGCTCAATAGAGGACCATATATTTAGCAAGGGACTTGCACTGTATATGGAAGCTATGGGTTGTTTGAAATCGCTGGCTATTTTTAGAGTTATGTTACTGTGCATAATATTTTTTTTATGACCAAGTGCAGAAGATTCCTTTATTTATTTTGTTGTGTCAAATTTGTGCGTTTGTAAAAATGAAGAACCAATTAAAGAACTGAAAAATATAATTAAACTAGTGGTTCTCGACATTCTTCAGTGCTGAGAGAATGCATCGCTGGATTAACTATGTGAATTTGTTATATGTTGATGAATCTTGTTGTTCTCCGGCTTCAAGAGTGTCAGAGTTACAGGTTATGTTATGAGATCCACGTGTGTAGAAAGGCCAGTTGCATAATTGACTACTGGATACAATTCGATATCGATATTATCCTTCGGGAGATCGAGAAGCGTCAATTATACAAAGTTGATCAAAGATGGTCAGATGTGGTTATGTCTTAATTGAGTTGAATGGGAAGCTCAATATTGTGGTGGTCAGAAGATCATTGTTCGAGAGACTTCAGAGTGGGGATAAGTGTCGAGGAATACTAGTGAGACAAATGCGACTATATGTAATTTATGTTTCTTATAATAATATTTGTAATGATGTAAATGTAAGCATTAAAGGGGGAACTTGGAAATAATGCTTACATTAGTAATAGGTAGATTAGTTTGTTGGTTTTGTTGAGAGATTTTCTCAACAAGAAATTCCTTGTTTGGAATATGTTAGATCTCATGAGTAGTATTTATGTGGCTTGTAATTTGGTTTTCAAGATATATACAAATAGTTTTGTGTGCACAATGTCTACTTCACATATTTCTTACTAATATGAGATGGTTCAAGGGGGTTGGAGGGGGTGTTACAACATGGTATCATAACATGGTTCAACACTTTGACTACATGGGCCTTAAATCAATATTTTACCAAGGTTAGCAGCCATGACATCTGCAAGTTTAAATTTAGAATCTATATATATATATATATATATATATATATATATATATATATATATATATATCTAACCTTGGTAAAATATTGATTTAAAACCTATTGTTGGATAGTTACAAACATATTAATATGTCCTTTTTATTGCTTGGAATATGTGATTAAAATTGGTTCTATATGTGTGAACATCAATAGATCAACATGATTCACTTCAAAAAGCCAATGTAATAAGTAAATTTGATAATTTTTGATATAACTAACAACTATGTGTGTGTGACAACACATAAGAATACACCATTGCAATAATAAATAGAGGAATGGACAACAATATGGAAAAATATAGTATGTGCCAAAATCATCACGAGAAAGAAGAAGAAATTTCCCTTAATGGAGTAGATACTGTCAAGAGCTTGAAGGTTGAGTTGAAGAGTAGCAAAGTAGAGAGTGAAAGAGTCATCATAAAACAAGAAGACCACGGAAAGCTAAACACAATGCTGCTACAAAACATGTTTTACATTTAAGGGTTGTTGTAACACACATCAATCTCTGGAGATATAGAAGGGCATCATAGTGAAAACACTAGAGAGAAACCTCATAAGGTTGGGAAGGCGGGAAGGTCATTGACAGGTTGAGATACGAAGAAAAACATATGATCTTTGAGTGTCCTAAAAAAAAAAACAAAATAAGGATAACCCATGTAGACTCTAGACAAACGAAAAAACAACTAGGAATATTGAAATAAGTAAATCAAATAGGAACAGAGAAGAGGGAGCATCCCCAAAAGCTCTCTAAAATACTGAAAAATCCTATTGAACTATTTAGAAGGATTTTTGGAACCTTAAAGTTGTTGAAGAGCTTGTGAAAGGCATTAATTAAGATTTTGTGCATGCGGTATTGTATTTATTGTTATTGTTGAATTAAATATAAAATGTTTGATGTGTTGTGAATCGATATGTTTTGCAATTCTTCGTGTGTTATTGACTACATATTTTTGTTTTGTTGACTTTTAGCATTTTGTTGACTTTTAGGATGGCCATGTTGCTTTGTGTTGTTCAACATTTGTTGCCATGGTTTTTCTTTGTTTTCTATTTTTTCTTTTTTGTGATTTGTACTTGGTTGGTTTGTTGGGTATGAGAAAGCAAAGAAAATGAAATCATGGCAAAAATTTGAATGAAACACAACTAGAAGTTCAAGATCTTAATTAAATTTTTTCATGTGATAAATTGCATTAGAGGGCATATGAGGATGACGAATCAGCCAAGGGGGCATGGCTAAGTCCGTAGGAACAAAATGGACAACAAAGTGATTGCCATGAAAATATCATAAGGAAGTTTCCATGACTAATGTAGTGCTTGGTTGATATATGTTCTACATTTTATGAATATGTGAATAATAAAAAAATAAGAAAATAATATATTGATCCCATTTCGTTTAACAAGTCATTTATTGAGAACCATCATAGTAGGGAGATAAGTGATCTATTTATTTATTTATTTATTTTTATGATTGTGTGAATGATATACTACTTATTATGTTTTGAGTAACACAATGAATTCATTTAATGGGTTCGATGTCACTTGGAGGATCCATTAGGAAAGTGTACAAGAATGACCTCTTGCTATTAACTACCATCATCAATTTGCTTGTACTTATGCTTATGACATGTATTGTGTGAATAAATGAAAACAATATAAGCTGGAAATTTACCCTGAAAAAAAAGAAGAAGCATATAAATAGCATGGAACACATGCATATACAACACTTTCTTTTCAAAACGAATATGCATAGGTTCGGGAGCATGGATGAAAACATGCTTGAATCTAGTACATAATTAAAATTCCTTGATGAAGTTCAATGAAACCTATAAACCACTGAATTGGTAGACTTATGGCTAAAATGTGAGGCTAAGATAATCTTAGGGACTGTTGAATATTGCAACAACAAATATACGTCGGATGGAATTCTGAGTGTAAGGGAAGTAAGTAACGAAAACAATAAAACAAGGTGAAAAGGTAAAGGGAAGGAATTTGGTAAGAATTCAATCCAACTAAATTTGATAATTGTTGTTCCAAAATAATGAATGCTTTGTGTGGATGCCTAGTGATGAAGGAGCATTCTCACAGCCAAAAATATCAATTTTTTTTGGAGACAAAGATCCAAAGGGGGTTGCGACATGGAGAAATAATTTTAATTCATTATTGTAAATAATTTTAGTTTCTTATTTATCATAGAAATCATGAGAGATTTATGAAGTTATTCTAGGGACATATTGAGTGATTTTAGGAGTTAGAAAATTTTATTTGTGGAGTGATTTATGGAATGATTTTTGAATCTAGAAAATCCATTATGTTTCTAAATTCCATATATTGTAATCCAATGGGCAATAAAAAGAGAGTAAGTGTGAGGAAAGAGGATGGCTAAATAAATGTGAAATCAAGCCATAGAGAGGAAGATAGGTTCTGAGTAAGGTGTATGCATATATTATGTTAATGAAATTAAGTTTTCATTATATGATTGTTTTTGCATGATTGTGTAATTCTGATTTGTATGTATGAATTCATAATAAATGGTAGAGATCATAAGTCTATCATGTGAAAGAAGAAATTCCTGTTATGGGATTTGAGGCGATTGACTAAGGGAATATTTCAACACATTCATAGATATTTTGTGTGTTTTTTTCATTGCAGGATCAAAGAACGAGATCGAGAAGTGGTTAAAGGGGTATGGACACCTTGATGTCAGTAATGAATCGACATCTCAGAGGTGGAGAAGTTGAAGAAATAGGAAAAGTGGATTTTTCTACAATAAGTGGTATCCGAGCTAGAACACTCTGTAAAATATGAAATACAGGATTTGCATACATGGATATAATTCTAGCCAAAGACACATATATGGAAATAATTGATTGAAGGTTGGTAAGTGAGGAATGTGGTCTTACTATTTTTGGATATATATATATATATATATATATATATATATATATATAACAAGTAGAAACTCCAAGGATTGAGTGTTAGTGAATCATAACTTTAAATCTGTGGAAAAAAGAGCACAGGAGTAAGCTCCTTGAAAAGAGAAGAAACTAAGTGTGTAGAAAAACATATTTGAAAAATATGATTAAGGAAAATCACTTTGATTTTCAATTTATATTGAAATTAAATATTGATGATTACAAGATGAATTTCTGAGAAGGAATATTAGAATTCTTCAAGGATATGGAGAGAATTTCTACTTTGGGAGGAAGGTAGAGCTATGTTCCTAAGAGAGAAATAATAGTGAAGGACTGCAACAATAGAGTCAATAGAGAATGAGAAGACATCAACAACAGTACATGTTCAAATGAGGTTTAGACAAGAGGTAAATGGTCTTTATTTTTTCAACTAATTTGTAAAATAAATTGTTGATTGCAGGTTGCAGTGATGAGGATGATTACAATAGGACGAATGTAACCAGGAACAAAGGAATTTCTTGAAGAATTGTGTCAAAGAACCTTTATAAGTTCTAGTTGAGGCTGGAAGGAGTACAAGTGGATGTTCTCAAAGGAAGTGAATACATGTTTACAACATTTGAGAAAGTTGAGGTAAATTTTAATTTACAATTTAATTATGAGAATGCAGAGATAGGAAATGTTGATGAACATGAAGAGATAATTAGAGAAATAGAAGAAAAATTGTTTCTTATAGATGAAATAAAACCTCAAGTAGAACATTCATATTTAATGTTAAAGGATTTTGATGAATAAGTAAGGTTTTTACAAGAATGGTTGGTAGGAGGTATAGGTGAAGAAACCCACAGAGACTGCAAATTCAACTAATTTTGAGGAGAAACTTAAAGTGTCACACAACAATGACATAAATGAAGAGGAAATGTAGTAGTTAGTGGATAATAACAACAAAAATTTCAGGAAAGAGGTAGTAGTATGTACCAAAAAGAGGATAGTTTGGAAAAAGTGATTGATGAGATGAGTTTGTTGATGGTGAAAATTCCTAATACTGAAGTGAGAAGGGCATTCAATATAAAAAAGCAAGTGTCTGTACAAAAGTGCATCGACAAGACAAGTGGACAACTCCAACATATAATTTGAAGGCCTAGATAATTGAAAACAATTATAACAAAAGCACAACAATAGCATAAAGCAATGGATGATTAAATACAATACAAGGTTTTGGATCCAAGGGATTATTACATTAAAGGCTTATGAACAATAGTTCATAAATATTTTTACTTTGGGATTCTGATGCATGAGCATTCTCACGCCCAAAATTATCAAAGCTTTTGGAGACAAAGCTACAAAGGGGTTTTCGGCATGGAGAAGTAATTCTAATTCATAATTGTAAATAATGTTATTTTTTTTTATTATCATAGAAAACATGAGATATTTATGGAGTGATTCTAGGGATAGCTTGAGTGATTTTAGGAGTTAGAAAATATGATTTGTGGAGTGATTTATGTGTGATTTATGATTGATTTTAGGATCTAGAAAATTTGTGATAGTTATAAATTCATCTATTGTAAGCCTATAGGAAATAAAAAGAGAGTGCATGTGAGGAAACAAGGATAGCCAAATGAATGTGAATGGTTAAGAGTAGGAGTATGTAAAGCTTATGTTAAAAAAATGAAGCTTTAATTATATGATTTTATTTGTATCATTGTGTAAATCCAATTTGAATGCATGCATTCATAATAAATGGTATGTTGAGAATTCAATAGGGAAATGATTAGGTTTAATTCTCTTTTACTTCATAATTTCTTATGTTTCATTTTTACTTATTAGATTATTTAATTATTATTATATGTGTGAAACATAAAACAACTACTAAAACAATAATGAAAATGACACACTATATAGGCTGCAAGCCAAGGACAAAACCTCTCCTCTTGAGAGGAAAACCCTTAAATCTATTCTCTTCCTTATAGATTCTTCAATTGATGAATTCCATGACCTCACAACTGAGACGAATACCCTCCAAGACCAAGACCAAATTATTGAGATGATGTGTTAACTTCCGTCTAGCCAAAACCAATCAAATCTCTTCCAATAACACTTCCTCAACCTCTAGCTGCAAGATTCTCAACCTCCTACTGTAGATCCAAAATTTCTGCCTTATTGCAACTGCTGCAACTATTGTTGCCACACATGGGAACTTCGATCTTGTTCTAGATCCCTACTCTGACATTCGATTTCCTTTCCCTGATTCCTGGAGGTTGAGAGAGACCCTTGGTGACCTTCAATTGACCTATTTGCCTCTTTTTCTCCAAGATCAAACTTGTAGATGGATGCCCTAGGTCTGCGTAGAAAACCTAGTCCTCTTTAGCACGTGAGAGGGAGGATTAGCCCAAAACAAATCCCCTTCTTCCTTCCTCTTCTTCATTTCCTTATCCTTCCTCTTCTTCGCTAGAATGAGTGATGAGTATGAGTGCAAAATTGAGGACGAGTTCTTCTCTCTCTACAGGCTCCTTCAATGGTGGATGTGGCTCTTCATTTAGGTCGACTTGCCAACTATCAGGATTACTTGGACTTGGAGGGTATTCTGACACTTTTAAATACAAAAATAATTTTCTATGCAAATTACAATGTGTCCAATGGGGTCTTCAACTTATAACAATGACTCTTTTGACTTATTGACCTAGGACAAACCCTAGAACCACTCAATGGGTGCTTAAACTATAAAAAAAAATAACTTGAGAATGAAACCCATGCTCCAAAATAATAATAATAATTTTTATTTTCATTTTATAATTTACAAGAATCAAAGATACATTTTATACTTATGAAGACCGAACCTAGTTACATATTTTTCAACACTCTCTCTTAGCATTCTCAATATGAAGAGGTCGCATAAAAGTGTCAAATTGGTAACCCATATGTCTAGCATCATATCAACTAGCATTTTCATATAGTAAGGCCTTGACTAAAAAATATATCTCTCCAAAAGATTAGAGCACAATGTTGGCGAGACCTATGATTTATAGACACCATAATCATTGTCTCTCAAGATACATACTCCACTCGAGTTTTCACCGAGTATGAAATTCTTTGGAATATTCTTATCTTGGATAGCTAGTCCTCAAATAATATCGGTCCATGACTACTCTTGTCTTGGATGCCCTGCCAGATCCCCAAAGATTATCAGATGCCAGGTGGTTACCCAATCCTCCATTATTTCTTCCCAAGTGAAGACAAGAATGATGTGCCTATCTCTCCCTCTCAACTAGGGATGATATATCAATCAAGCCATGCTTGTCTCTAAAGTAAACAAGCTTATTTTTAAGAAGATATTTCGTCAATATGTCAACTACATGTTCATCAGTGGAGATATATTGTAGCCGCAACACACAATTTTGAACTATCTCTCGAATGTAGTGATACTTGTTGTTTATATGCTTTTTCTTTCCATAAATATTGGGTCCTGAGACAAACATATACAAATGGTGTTATCACAATGTATCACTGTAGGGTCCATCGGTCCTTCGAATAGGTCAGATAGAAGCTTACTTAACCAGACCGCTTCACTGCTTACTTCACAGGCCGCAACATATTCAACCTCAGCACTACACAAAGCAATTGTGTCTTACTTTCTGCTCATCCATGAGATCATGGAGGATCCCAAACTGAAACATCCTCCAGTGGTGCTTCTACCATCCTGCTCATTACCTCCCCAGACAGAATCTGAATATCCAACCAAGTGGACATAATTCCTCCTATCATATTTAAGGTAGCAGTGGATAATTCCTCGCAGATATCTCAGTATGTGTTTTGATGCTATCCAATGATCATGCTTAGGATCCACTTGGAATTTACTAAGAATTTTTACTGCAAAACATGTCTAGTCGAGTATTCACCAAGTACATTAGTGAGCCAATCAGTTTCCTATATTGAGAAGGATCCATGAGACTCGATTCAGAACTCCTTAGTCTCTTCAAGTTAATGATCATTGGAGTGGTCATAGGGTTGCAATCCATCATATCAAACCTATTTAACATATTGATCACGTAATTCCCTTGATCTAGATAAATATCATCAGGTCCTTCCCAGACTTCTATTCCAAAATAGTAATGCATCAGACCTAGATACTTCATGTTGAATTCTGATGCTATTTGCTTCTTTATTCTTCAATTTGACCTTCTACACCCATTAAGAGAATATAATATACATAGAGAATGATGATTACAGGTTCTCCATCTACAACCTTGATATACAGGTTCAGATCAACATAACTTTTTGTGAAGCCTATTCTTTGTAGATATGCATCCATTCTAGCATACCATGCCCTTGGTGCTTGCTTGAGGCCATATAATGCTTTCTTCAATATGGAAACATATGCCTTCCTGTCTTTAACTTCAAATCCCAAGGGTTTCTCTATATATAATTCCTCATCTATTATTCCATTTAGAAACACAGTTTTGACATCCATTTTATGGATGTTCCATCCCATCGATGCTACCATAGAGACCAATGAATGAATTGTTGTATACCTTATTGTCAGAGAAAATGTCTCTTCATAATCGATGCTTGTTGTTGAGATAAACCCATAGCCACAAATCTTGCCTTATATTTATCGATACTTCCATTAGACACATGTTTGATCCTGTAGATCGATTTGGAAGTTACTACATATTTGTCTTCGAGCCTTGGTACGATCTCCCAAACTCCATTCTTCATTATAGATTGATACTCTTCATTCATGGAATCCTTCCATTCTTGATTATTGACAACCTCTTCAAAAGTGGATGGTTCTACTTCTATTAGTTTTTGTCATGTATGAAACATACCTAGAATATCTCTTCAGTTTCTTGCTTTCCCTAAATGAGCCTTTCATTTCCCCATGATATTTTGCATCAAGTGGTGTATATTTCAACTAATTTAGTACCTTTCTTGATTTGGGGATGACCACAGGTAGAATGGGTTCACTGGGACCCTCATATTCATGATGAGTTTATTCTTCTTCCCTATTAAATTCCTCTTCAAATACTGGAAGTTCTTCCTCATCGGAGTCCATGGGAATTTCCTTAGATTTTTTGAAAGCTATACTTTCATAAAATATTACATCTTGACTTACTTCTATATCGTGTCCTTCCTTTATGTAGATTCTATAGGCCTTAGAGGATTTGTTGTAACCAAAAAATGTTCCTCTCATGCTTGATGGATCCAACTTCTTTCTTTTGTCCTTTGGTATATTAATATATATGAGACACCCAAAGATACGAAGATGATCCACAGTTTTTTTATTTATAGTTAATACTTCCTCGGGAGTTTTGTTGTAAAGTGACCTATGGGGACTTCGATTTTGAATGTATACAGTTGTCTTCATAGCTTCTCCCCACATGAACTTTGGTAGATCATGTAACATCGCCTTTCCACTTTCTTCAATGGATCGGTTCTTTCATTCCGAAACTCCATTTTGCTTGGGATTATATGGGACTATCAACTCCCTCTTAATCCCAGATTCATTACGAAATGATATAATATCCTTGGATGTATATTCTCCTCCATTATCGAATCTCAATATCTTAATTCTTCTTCCTGTAAGGTTCTCTACTTCATCTTTTAATCCTTAAAATTTTGTAAATACTTCGTCCTTAATTTTCATTAAGTAAACCCAGGTATTTATTGAATAATAATCTATAAATGTGACATAATATAGATACCTCCAAGTGATTTAGGATTCATAGGTCCACATACATCGGAGTGAATGAGATCCAAGATTTATTTTTATAGTGAAGCACTGCTTCCAAATGGTCTCTTGGTATTCTTCCCCAATGCACATCCCTTACATACTCCTTCATGACCTTATTTTAGCTTAGGTATTCCATATAATATAGTTTTTAGATATGGGAGGATCTTGAAATGAAGATGACCAAATATTCTATGCCATAATTCACATGGGATCATTTCAATGTTAACCAAGGCTTGAGCTAGAGATATTAGCTTGTAAAGTATTCCTTCTCGAATACCAATGACCCTAGAATTTTCTATAATTTAGTCTTTACTCCATAGAAAAAATTTCCATCAATGAAGGATAATCTACCACCCTTATATTCTAGACTTTAAATGGAAATTAAGTTCTTATGAAAACCTAGAACAAATATAATGTTGTTGAGGAGAATGTTGCTTCCATTCTCCAACTCTATAGAAGTTGATTCAGTGCCTCTCATGGGATAGCTCTTGTTATATCCAAGTTCCACTAAATAAGAACATTTTCCCTTTGATAAAGTCTTAAATTGTTTTTGAAGAACTGTCATTTTCTTAGATGCACCACTATTAATTACCTAAATTCTATCGTCTTGGAATGTGCGAGTGAGTGTCGAAAAGAGACCTTCATCCTTTTCCTCGATTACTTCTTCCTTTGTAGAGAATAAGAGACTCCATGCGTCCTTGATGCCTTTCTTGAGATATCTTACTACCATTGAACATTTCTTGATGAAATTATTTAATAAAGAGGAGATCTTCATGATGCCCTTAGCCAACCTTAGCTAATATTCCATGTTGAGAATTCAATAGGGAAATGATTAGGTCTAATTCTCTTTTACTTGATAACTTCTTGTGTTTCCTTTTTATTTATTAGATTAGTTCCTTATTATTATATTTGTAAAGCATAAAACATCTACCAAAACAATAATAACAAAGACACATTATATAGGTTGCAAGCTAGGGCCAAAACCTCCCCTCTTGAGAGGAAAACCATTAATCTCTTCTCTTCCTTATAGATTCTTGAATTGATGAATTGCATGACCTTACGATTGAGACAAATACCCTCCAATACCAAGACCAACTTATTGATATGATGTGCTAACTTTGATCTAGCCAAACCCAGTCAAATATCTTCCAATAGCACCTCCTTGGCCTCTTACTGCGAGATTCTTAGCCTCCTACTGCAAATACGAAATTTCTGCCTTAATGCAACTACTGAAATTGTTGCTGCTACATGTGGGAACTTTGATCTTATTCTAGATCCCTACTTTGAACTTCACTTGCCTTTCCCTGACTCCTGGAGCTTGAGAGAGACCCTTGGTGACCTTCAATTGACCTCTTTGCCTCCTTTTCTCCAAGATTTAACTTGTAGTTGGATGCCCTAGGTATGCACAAAAACCCTAGTCTTCTTTAGCACATGAGAGAGAGAGAATTAGCCCAAAAACAAATCTCCTTCGTCCTTCGTCTTCTTCGATGCCTTCTCCTTCCTCTTCTTTGTGAGAATGAGTGATGAGTGTGAGTTTCAAATGGAGGATGATTTATTCTCTATATAAAGCCTTCTTCTAAGGTGGACGTGGCTCTTCATTTAGGCCGACTTGCTAGCTTCCAGGACAACTTGGTCTTGGAGGGTATTCTGACACTTTTGAAGAAAAAAATATTTTTCTTTTCAAATTACGTGCCCACTGGGGTCTTAAACTTATGAAAATGAATCTTTTAAATTATTGACCTAGGAAAAACCCTAGTAGCACTCAATGGGTGGTTTACCTATAAAATAAAAGAACTTGAGCATGAAACCCATGCTCCAAAATAATAATAATAATTTTTATTTTCATCTTATAATTTACAAGAATCAAAAATACATTTCATACTTATGAAGAACGAACCTAGTTACATATTTTTCAACATGGTAGATAGTGGAAACCTATCATGTGAAAGAAGCAATTCTTGTTATGGGATTTGAGGAAATTGAGTAAGGAAATAATTAAATACATGAATAGATATTTTATGTGTTTATTTTATTGTGGGATCAAAGAACCATATCAAGAAGTGGTTAAAGGTGTGTGTACACCTTGATGTTATTAGTGCATTGGCATCCCAAAGCTAGAGAAGTTGAAGACATGAGACAAGTGGATTTTCCTATATTAATCAGGAAAGGGCATGGTTGAGGCATGAAGTATTCTGTGCGAAAATATTGCAATGAATTTTGAAATGGAGAATTAGACAACTCATGAATTTAGTGATATGCATTTCTAATTTGTGACTCATTGGTTTATGAGAATAAATGTTCTATTGCATTATGAAATTCTTGGAATTAATGTTATGCACACATATGATGTTGTGATAGTTTCATTTCAATTTAATTAAAATTAGACGGGCTGATAGAATCGTGTTAACACTGGAAAGTCGTACAACAGAAGACGACATTAATTAATGTCAAGCCTAAGGATTTACAGGGGAGGAACACATTATGGAATCAATAAGTATTTAAAATCTCTAAGGTTTTGAGAAAATCAGATTTGAACTTGTCATAAATGCTGAATTGCGCGCTTTATCCTTCAAGAAGAGCGCCTTTTGCATGCCTTTTTTTCCTGATAAGCGCGCATTCCTGGAAATGGAAAAATGTCACTTTCTGGGACCACACCAAGCAAAGGATAGTTACTCCTTATATGAAGCCGCCTAAGGACAACCACCAACGCCTCCTTAGACACTATGTGAGAACACAAAGGAATATTTGGAGCACACAATGGAATCATACCTCTCCCTTGGGTCACGATCCATCATGTACCAAGGGAGGGAAGGAGGATTTGAAGCTCCCCTATATAAATCCACCAAGAGATGAAGAAAGAGTGATCACATTGTTATGCTGGCCAATGTTTCCCAAGCAACACCAACAGTGTGTGACTCGGAGCTGGAGCTAAAGAGGACTCGATTGTTGTCCACCAAACATCCTATTCCACCACAGCAGAGAGAGAGAGAGGGAGATTTCATCAGAGGTAGAGCTTGGAAGGCAACATCCTTGTATCGGGACCTAGAGCCATTGCTTAGGGGCCTTTTGGCAAGTGGGTAAAATTTCTTGTCCATATCGAATGTTTAATAAGAAGAGGTCGTCGAGCCATCGTTTGCATTATTATTTTTTTGACTCTCTTTATAGCTTCTGTATATTTGTGTTTTAGTTTTAGTTTAACCAGAGTATACTTTAGCATACTGTTTCCACTAAATTTTATGCTTTTGAGCTCCCCAGTTTTCTTCCCGTTACCAATAGTTTGAAGAGTAGACCACACTCTTTAAGCTGGTGCGATTTCATACACCTATGCGACTAATCCACCACAACAGGATTGGTGACTCCACTGAAGTGTTCGAAGTTTATGTGGTTGTGCCATATTTTACAGGAGACCCTTTGTCTATGCTAGAGTGGAGCTGACAGTCCTCTGATCCATCCTACTGTACCTAGACTCACTGAAGTGACAGATTGAAGAAGGAAGCTCCTAATATTTTTACTTGCAGGATTTTTGCGCGCAGTTTTTCCTCACAGAGGCGCATTGCATGCGTTCAGGACTGACCTACGCGCAGGAATGCGCACCTGTCAAGTTTTTTTTGCTACAAATAGCAGATTGAGATTTTTCTCCCTACACTCTGCAATTTTCTTCTTGTAATATGTTGGGTAGCCCCTAATGTATCTGCCAGCACTTGTGTTGATGCTCCACAGCTTCTAAGAACTCACTTTTTGCTGCTTTCTGTAGGCATAGATTTAGTTTTCATTTAAGTTGGTTTTTTGCAAAAAGTGTTCACATAGTTTAAGTAGGGGGCGAATTAACCATTTCTTTCCAAACAAGTTATGTTTTAAAAATTCTGGTATGCACACTTATTTTAACTAGTCCAAGTAAGTGGCCCAAGACCACACATGCATAAACTAGTGTAGAAATTTTTTAACTTAAATTCAATGTTTGCATTTAGGAAACTGTGGGAATAGGATTGAATCGCCAATTAGAGCAAGTAATATCTACTTCCTTTGCACCATTTGATGACCCTAGGCAAGCATATGAATGCTCTACATTTGTGATTCACCATCTCCCTTTAGTTAAGTCACATAGATTAACTAGGAAGATTTGCAAGCATCCCATTATCCGCAAATGTTTTCCGTTTGAGCAAGGAACAACGTCACATAGTTTAACTAGGGGAATTTTGTAAAGGATCACCGATATCCATATGTTAAAAATATGAGATTTTTCACCATACGCTCACACACACTCACCCACTAAGCAAAGAAAGCCACCTAAAACTAACTTAAAACAACTCACTAAATTCTCCCCACAGGGGCCATAAAAGAATTTATAGATTAAGTTAGGATCAAGGGGGTAGGCAGCCAATAAGCCGCCTTGATCACACTTCATATTGAAACATAGAAGTTTTGTATTTAGGGAGCTTTAAAATCCACCTATCAGCCCACAGAAAAGAAAACCTGAGCGCGACATAGACCCGATTCAGAGGGGGTTAGGCTTAGGCATAATGCGTGCGGTATCAGTTAGGGCTACCTGACCCGACTGATATTTGGTACTGTTAGCTGACTACCAAGAAGCCCAATACTAGAACCCTCATGTGGGATGGTGGTTCTTAGTGGCCAAAAACTAGGGCATCCTTTACCCTATAGGTGACGGTGCAGGCAAGCACCAGACCCTCTACCCTTACCTTGGTGGATTCTCTTCGGCTAACTGGGAGCTCTTATGGGACATTGTGCCAACAATTGCAAGAAATATTCTCAAGGCCCAGTTACTTTTGAGTGTGTGAGGACGTAATATGTCTTCTAGGATTTCGAGTATCACGCGCAAACAAACAAAACCATTTTTTTTCTTGATTGATCACATAGATTAAGTTAAAGGGAAAATTCATTTCATTTTCACTTTTTTTTTATGTATGTGGCCATAAATTTGTCAGGATCATAGACTCAATCCCCTCAAAGTTTTCCAAAACCTAACCTGGTCGACACTCAAACGGTCTCAATGGAACCTCGTCGATCCAGGCATCTTTTGGACCTCCCCCCATTACCGGGAGGGGTTCCAGGTCTTTCGCCGTTTAGGCGTCAAAGACGTAACATTGCCACCATCATTGGTTCATCCTTATTTGGAGAAACCTTAGTTGGGAACCTTGGTCAGTCTCCAAACACCAAACTACACACCACTCCCCCCTCGACCCCTTAGCAGAGGAGCGTGTCCCATACGGGAAGCCAACTGAATTCATAGCAGGGTATGTCATAGACTAACCCTCGTTCTAACTAGAACTTCGTGTCTTGACATGTTGCCATGGCGTCAACCTCTCAATAACCCTTCTTAGATGCATTGAATATACTCGATTTAACCAAGCTCATGACCCCATAGCACACGACCCCAATTGGCCTCCCATGCCCACGAAGCTCCCTTCGGATATACCAAAGTTCGAAGGCAAGCAAGCGGAAGACCTAGGTAATAATGTAATGACCTTTCACCTGTGGTGCTCATCAAATAGTATCAACGACACTATTCAGTTGAGGCTATTTCAACGCACTCTTATGGGAGAAGCCGCAAAGTGGTACGTGGAGCAACATCTTGCTTCACATGGAACCTTTAGCGCCCTCGCTACCGCATTCCTCACATACTTTCAGTTGCCCATTCACCACTATTCGGGAATGGAATTACTGAATCATTTTAGACAATCCCCCTCCATCCATATCTCAGACCATCTCCATGAATGGAGGCAGCATCGCAGTTTATGCAAAGCTAAACTCGACGACTGGGTCCTCTTAGATTTATTCTTGAAAACTCTGACGGCGGAGATTTCAAAGGATGTGGCGCAAAGGATGTGGCGCAACTCAACCCCACATCCGAAGAAGATGCAATCAGTAAAGCCCAACAACTTGAACTGATCCATACACAGTCAGGATACATCTACAATATCCTGCTTAACGCCCCGTGCCTGTAAACTTATCAAGAATTCCTAGGCGCGTCTAAGTTTGCAGACACACTAATTGGGTCAATGACCCATGGGTACCTAGGCACCAGTAGCCAAAATCTCGGTTACACACATAATTCAACCCAGAACATGTCTCAACCCGGATTTCAAATTCATCATATGCTGCAGCAAAATTTGACTAATAGGGTGCAAGCGTATCACTAGGGAGGACCTTATTCTCCGGCTGAGGGGACCCAGTACGTAGGAAGAAACACTGATGGAAGATCTCCCCCCAATGACCAGGTGAAAACACGGGACAAAATTATGCTCAGTCCCAAGCACACAACCCACCTATGCAAACCAATGCCCAGGTGAACTTTGTGCAGCCGTCCCAAAATCAACCACACCAGTATGATCAGGAGAACTACCCTCCTAATGTGGTTAAGAAAAAGACAAAAAACAAGCCCAAAGGGAACCCTGGACAGGGGGGCGGCAACCAACAACACCCACCGCGATCCCAGGTTTGAGGTAACTCCAACCGAAATCAGAACCAGGAGCCAAGCAATGCCCAAAGGCAAGGCAAAAGGCCACCTCTGCGAACAAACCATTCTTGTTGAATATGTGGTGAGTACGGGAACTATACTCACCACTGTCTTGAACTCCCTGAGCTTAAAAAGCTACAGAGTAATTGAGGACAACGAGGATCTTGCCAGCAAACTATGGTGATGCAAGAACCTTTCCCCCATTAAGGGACGGTCAGCACTCAGCAACAAAACCCAGACGATTTCGAGAAAAGCAGCCATGAAATTTACATGACTGGGGAAGAAATATTTTTCCAAACTTGGAATTGCAGCTACAACACCCCACCAGACACCAATACGTTAGGGGCTAGTACTAGTGCACTGACTTCGCCTTTGACCATTCCAAATATCCCTACGGAACTATTTCCAAAGATGGAAAAAGGACCTAATACGCGAGCAGGTAACTACTCCAAAGCATCCCATAATATAGCATTGTGGACGATTTAGCTCAATCACCTGCTGCTATGTCTGCATTGGAGGTACTGCAGTCATGCCCAAAGCAACGAAAATCCCTACTTTCTGCATTAGGTGCTGTCGACCTTGCCGATACACGCATGATGGCTTTTGATTTAGACAAAGCCACCCTTAGGATTCCTTCCATAGTCGCATTCCAGATACTTGTATTGGTTAAGAATATAACTATTCACCGATGCGTCATTGACGAGGGTGCATCGACATGCATCATGTCAAAAAATGTTTGGCAGAAGTTAGGATCCCCCGAACTCAAACCTTCCGTCATCACGCTCAAAGCGTGCGACAGTCATCCCTCGACTCCCGTCAGCCTCTACCAAAATGTACCGGTTTGCTTAGCTGGTAAGACGGTCCACATAGACATCGAAGTCTTGGATGCTCACTTGGATTACAATATACTCCTTGGGCAGAGTTACATGTACGCCATGCCCGCCATAGCCTCCTTCATCTTCCGCATCATGATGTTCCCCCATGAGGATTGAATCATTACGGTAGACCAGCTAACGCACAGTGAAAAGCATCCCCTAACCAAGACAAATGTAATTCTACCCTATGTCGATACAGTTGCAGATGGTCTCTCACGGTACCAGGAATATGGCCCTGGCCAATTCAAATCTTTGTCCATCCTAGGGTCATTCCTAGGAGATCCTTCCATTATCCCTGAGGTGTCACCTGACGCCACAGGGGCCCCGGTGTGCATGATGTCCACATCAAGCACCGAGGTCAGTCAGGACATGGACTCGAGCAGTAATGACATTGAGGCATTGGCCACGACAACCTCTCTAGCCTACGCCACCTCCCAAACCCCTTTCCTCTACCCTCTAGCTGGCTTCATCTCCCAGCAGGTTTTGGCAACACTGGTGTTACACAACATATCGTTGGAATTCCTAGTTTGGTACCTTGTTCCCCCTTCCGGAACAGGAGCCACCAATGTTACTGTCGTTGGGTTAAAGCCCTTCAATCCCGAGGAGCCCCAACCTACCCAAGAAATGGTCGAAACCACCCCTGCAAGGGAAGTTTCCATTGCGAAACCGGTTATCACAACCAAGAAAACCACAAATAGAGGAAAGAAGATGGTGACCCCCGCCATTCAAAGGGAATCACCAGTCTGTGCCATATGTGACGTCACAGGTCACCCTACCCACATATGTTCAGAGTTGGACGAGTTAAAATAACTCCTCGGCGCTGAAGCAGACATCTCGACGCCGTGTTCTCGTAAAAGGGAACCTGCCACAAAAGGTAAAGGCAAACCGTTGCGTACCAATCATGCATGCACCCTCTGTGACACCTATGGGCACTATACCCACCATTTTCAAGAAATACCACGATATAGGGATGCCTTACACGCGATCGAGCGATCCTATCAAGAGGATCCCTCCATCTAGTCTATCAATGACGAGCCGCGTACCATCCTATAATTACAAGAGGAACATAGATTTGTAGAAAGACCCCCAGTAATGCCCATTATACGTTATACACTATGTGACGAATGTGGCCACTACCTCGAAGGGTGTGAAGCATTGGAACTCATTCACAGATGGTATCCAATCGAAAGGGTTTACTACATGGGGCTACGGGCATCTCAATTCACATGCTTGTTATGTGCTGAAAATCACCTTTTAGAGGATTGTCACTACATACCTCGCTTCTGGCTAGCCCTTGCTAGCCTCCGTTCAGCCATAGTTCACCTTTCCTAAGAAGACGATATGGATGCCGAGTCCACAAGCAGCTCCATGACCCAAGAAGAGGAGATGAGCGGGTCTATCATGTTCTTGTTAGGCAAAGAATGACCTAGCAGGGAATCCCTAGTTACCACCAATGACACTTCGCAGTAGTGACCAGCATGTACGTTATGCAAAAAGATAGACCATATAGTCGTCCATTTCCCTGATTTAGCAGCCTTCTAGCGTTGGCTCCCTATCAAACCTCGAACTGAGCCAAATGGAACCTTCATATCAAGGATATTTTTCCTGATATGTCAAGGTAATCATTACGAGTGACTGTTGGCTTGAGGGGTCCTGACCCAGGTTCGGTGTGCAAGGTTTGGCAACAAACCCCTATACTAATGTTCCTTTCGGCAGTGATCTGCTTGTGCAGGTCACAGTCTCACCCGAAGTAGTATGGGTGGGTGCTGGAACTAGATTTCTGCACCCTGAGAAAGGAAGGGTAAGGCAAGCAGGGCTGCGTTCTATTCAGATTATCTCTGCGCAGGGTCAAGTATATGTCCAATTGTGTCCACGTGCACTAGATCTAGAATTAGAAGATTTTCATAACCTTAACACAACATTACATACGCAGACAAAAAAAATCTAGATTCACTTTAATACACAGAATTTCATAGCATAATATAACCAAAGCAGAATAGATCCAATCATTCAATATACAGAACTTCACATCGTAAAGAAAGAGAAATGCATAGCACAGTAATTATCAGCAATTCATTCAATAGTACTCACAAATTCGGATCCAATAATCTTGCATATTCATTCATTCATTACCCTTACAATTCCCTTCCCAGCCTGCACACACAACAGCAGGGTCTGCACATAGCTGGACTAGGATCTCTGCGCACACAGCCAACAGGAGTCCGTTCCCAAAAAACCCCAACAAATCGCTTACACCACAGATCGCATCAATAGCTTAGCCAATTCTTACCTTTTACAATCCGAAATGCCTCTCTATTTATAACAATCTAGCTTTAACATTCCTATGGTCTGCAACCCATGGTTTTCAGACCCCTAGTTTACCCTTTAACCCCATTACACTGCTTTTCGGGGCTTTGACCCACCCCAAAACCCATGCGTTATACTAAATATAACAAAAATAACCAAAATGGACTGGTTTCGTAGCTTGCAAGGAGACCCTATTCCAACAGTCCCCCAACATAATCTTGTGACTCGTCTCGAGTCACTCCACTGGTGTGTCACCGACTTGAGTTCGCAGAGTGTCCAGAGAGCGGGTAAGAGGAGGGAGGATCGCCTGGCATTGAGACACAGCTTCCTGTGCGAGAGTGACCATCTTTTTGGACGGTAGATCGTCAGGGGCTGGGGTAACACTTGCTAATAATTGATTAAGGCACTTATTAGTATCATCAATGTCATGCGTTAACTGGATGGTCGAAGCAGTCTAGGGCTTCAGGCATTCCGTGACAGCGTATTGTTTCTGTCGAAGCTTCATAATATCATCCTAGAGGTCTTTACTAGTTTTCAATCGTGCTAAACGTTGGGCAGGTACCAAAGTAGCCAACGTAGTACTGATTTCTTCCACAACCTTCTCATGTTGGCGTAATTCCTGAGTGATTTGTTGAAGAACGGGGTCGCACTGGACCTGGGACCAAAGCTGTATGGATGATTCCATCAGAGCAGTGCCTTGATCTAGTTTCCCCTTAATCATCGAAGTAGCTTCAGTGATAACGACAGTACGCTGGGCACGGACTTCTGGTGGGATGCCAGGCTGCAGCGTGTTCTTCAATTCTGAAACCTCCAGGCGAGAGGCTTTGAGAGAAACTACCAGTTTTTCCACTTTACTTCTAGGCGGGTCCTCGACCATGATTTCCTCAGTGGTGGCTGTGCACAACTGGTGGATGGCAGCCTCCAGCTCCGCCTATTGTGACTGGGCTTGAACTACTGCCTGAGTCCTCTTGGCCAGGGTGCACTGGGAAGTCGCAAGCTGTTGGGTAGTGGCTTGAGCACGATCATTAATTTCTTGGGCGGCATTGTGAAGGAGAGATTCCAAGGCTGTGGGAGTTAACCGATCGAGGGCTGGCTGAATTTTGGTGCCTTCTGAGAGCTGCATCCCGATTAAGGCACTAGTGGGGATGTTCCAGAGGTGACCTATTGTCCTAACCTGCATCGAACTGTGATTGACCGGCAGAGGTGGTGCTTGTCTGTCCTGGGATGGATATGGCTGCATGTTGATCTTGAGGGCGCAAAGGTCTTCCTGGAGAGATGTAACCCCAGCTTCCCACTTAGCCATGATAAGTTCCCACTGATCCTCTGTCGCCAGAGTGACCGCATATGTGCTTTGTTCCAAATCTCCCCCTGTTAATGTGATCGTCATATCATAGTGCTCGCACTGAGCTTGTTTCTTCACTCTTTTTTGGGGACTTGATGTGGATGGTCCTGTGCGCTTAGTACTGGGAGGAGGATTGGAAGTTGTAGTGGTTGTCAAATTTGGGGTTGTGTCAGACTGTTGTAAGGGTTTGTCTTTGGAACCGGATGTAACTTTTGCTGAGGTACTAGAGGGGCCTTTTGTCCATTTAGGGGGCCATAGGGCAATTAAGAGATCAATTTTCTCATCCGGGACCATATATGCTAACTCTGTCTAGGCCTGACTGGCGAGACTGCGAACTCGGACTCGATGCATAGTGATTTGAAATGTTGCGATGTGCTTATATTTGTCGTATATTGCAGCGGCTAATTGAGGCTAGGATTTTATGGTAGTGGAGATACTGCTCTAGAAGAGGACCCAAAAGATCTTATTATCCTCGACGCATTGTTTATCCTTAGAATCCCATAGGTGGGCATACCGAGCGCCTTCGCACATCCCAACAATGAGCTCAGGGACTACCGATTCTTCTGGTCTGTCCCAGGTGACTAGTGCGATGAGAAATAACAGCCATGAATATAAGAAATGGGTCCCATGCTCTTGAGACTTGCGATCATTAGCGAGAAATACATCACATAAGTAACAAGCCCAATTAAAAAATTCACCTTTTGCACATTGTCTGGCAAGCTGGATGACATAAGCGGGGACAGTCACTTCCTAGCACCTTCACATGAGTTTGCAGGCTAGCAGCCAAGTGCCCAATTGTGTAGCTGGATCATTGATGGTTTGGATTACAAACCCCCTTTGATTGCACTGGACCACATAGGTCTTCCGGACATATGTCGCGGTAGCGGCTTCATAATTCTTTCCAAATTCTGTTAGCGGGTTCGGCCCTTGCTTTGGAAGGCCCGTAATTTGTGGATCATCTCAACATCAATAGGGATTCTATCATGAATCCATAAGCTGCATTTTCAATGAGGGCCAGGATCTGGCGTGCCAGCCGATCGGTGATGGTGTAGTGGCCAAAGTAGGGCATCCGGAGCAAATTCAACAGTCCAGATCCTGCTAGGCCGTAGACCCAACTTTGCGGGACCACTGTGGTTCCACCGTCTCCATGGAGCATTTTGAAATATAACTCAGGGCTTAATTCAGGGAAGGCATCTGGGTCCGCCAAATTATGGTCATAAAACTTGACTTCATGGAGATGTCCGCAAGGATCACCGATGATAGGGACCTTGCCAGGGGTCAGAGGAGTCTGGAGGTAAGTGATTAGGCGATCCAAATTTTTTGGTATCTACATAGATGGTCTACGCGGGCGGACAAAGGGGGGTAACCAATAATTGGTTTAGCTAGCAGTGCCTCCTCCTGGGTATTAGCGGCTGGAGGCATGGGACGTCTTGGGGAATTTTGGGGCCGTTTTGCCGCCTGAGGTTCAACCTTCAAGCTTTGAACTTTTTCCTTGCCTTTCCTTGTGGTCCGCGGGGGGGGGGGCACTTCTTCTAGCTCTAGCTCATCTACTAGAATCTCTTCCACCTCTGGATCCGTCGGAGTGGAGGGTTCAGCAGCAGTAGTTGGCATCCTTGGTCAGAAGATGAATCCCGGCTCTGGTTGATTAATTTATAATGGAGAGGGTTGCTCAGTCATGAGAGGGTCGCTATGATTGAAACAACATTCACTGCTGGGTAGCTTCCACGGGATGCTGAAATTATGCTACTTACCTTTGTGCGGCCAACCCCCTTTTAAGGATTAGCTGTTGGATACCAGGAGGGGGTAATTGTCGCAGGGCAGGTTTCCCCAGGAACGGTAAAATCTCCCGGTAATTCGATTGGCCATTTTTTCAGGATCCGCTCTACCCAATGGTAACTCTTGTTTTTTACCTGAGGTTATACTTCCAACGGCTAGCTGTCTTATCCCCCGGGACTTAGGTGTATTAGTTATGTTAGGGTTATTGCTTGGCGCCAGTTGTCCGCCTTCCCCCAACACAGACTTGCTTTCTAAGGGGTTCTTGGTCCGAGGCCATAAGACCTGTCGTACCTGTCTTATTAAGGCTTTAAGGGGGGTTGATACTGGAGCCAAAGATTTGTCCCTTAGTCGTGCCATCGTTCTTAAGGTGGTCTGACATATAAGATCATTACCTGTGGAAGCTGTATATGACGTTGGGAACTCAGGTCTTGTGCGTGAGTCATTCTAACCCTTCCTTACGATAGGTATGCTACAGGGGTCAGGCCTAGTTCTTTCTCCGTATTTTTAAAGAGGGTTTCTTTTATGATCCGAAGGCATCGCAGCGTGGAGGCTTCCCCTAACCGGTTCTGCCACATCTCTAGCTCATAACTAGGATCCTCAGTGTCTTTTTTGGAGCTTAATGAGCTTCCCTTGTCTTGAATTGCTAGCTTGTAGATATATTATTTTTTTGTTGGTGTAGGCTCCGCATCTCTTTTATTTATTATCCCCTTGCCGCTTATTATTAGGTTTTCTAGTAAGGTCTGCATGGTCCACAGCACCTGAGGGTTGCATAACAGTCTTACGCATACTTGTAAGAAAATTCTGATGTCCTCCAATGGTTCCATATTTCTTGAGCACTTAGCCTCAAAGAGATCCCTTCGCGCTTTTATAAATGTTTCCTTGATTTTACCCAAGTCTAATCCTTCTTGTTTTTCAACTGCCTTACGGATTAGTGAGTCAGCTTCATCTGTTTCCTTAGTTCCCCCAGTCGCTAATCCACTGCGTGTTATGATATTGATGTTTTCCTCTTGACCTTGGACCCTGTGCTTCTTCTCCGCAGAAAAAAATTGCTTCTCCTGTATCTTGGTTTGTAGGGACGGGCAGTCTTCCAGGGTATGGTTCCACTATCTGCAGTACCTCCAGGACTGTCACAGGAAGTCTTTTGAAAAATGTCCTGCGTTTCCATATTTATAACAGATCAGATGGCCTCTACTCTGACCTGCGCTTCCACTTTTTCTTCTATCTCACTCTTCATGGGGGAAGTCATCCTTGCCCGAGGGGGTTCTTGGTGACTTAAGGTCATTTTTACTTTTTTCTCCTTTGGTGCAGCTCTGCTTTTCATGGCCAATTGCTTGGGAACATTGATACCAGCGTTGTTCTGGTGCAGAAATGTGAGTTCCCTGTGATTTGGCTACACGGATTTTCTCGCGCCAGCGCAGAGGCCCCTTTGTATTCCAATGTTCCGAGCTATATGCTCCTGGTGTTGTTGTGTGACCTTGTTCCATAACAACCCCTCTTCTGTTTCCTTGCTGTAAATCCTGGATTTCTTGGTGCATTGCTTATACTTGTTTCTGGATCTATTGTACCATTAGCATAGCGTCCCTAAGAGGTGTAGCTTCTAACCTCATTGCGACCTCCAAGGCCTTGTCTTGCGAACTAAAAGTTTGGCGATTCATGGGTATACGCAGGTGAGGGAGCAACATGGCAATAAACCATTCCGTATGTTGTCTATCATCATACTCAAATCCTCCTTCCCTAATTGCCTTCTTCAACCGTTGATCCGCCTCCCATACTGATTCCGATGTATTTTGTTTGAAATCTTTTACGTTTGTTACTAGTTGGGAATACGAATTTAGTTTTTGGAACTGTTTTTCTAGAGCATACTTAATCTCCTAGATGGAGGCAGTTCCATTCTTGGCAATGTATCGCATATACCAGTCCAGCGCCCTATCTTCGAATGCTAAAGATAGCTGCGCCCTTTTTATTGTATCGCTTGCCATGTTCTGCACAGTCCAGAGAGAGTCTGTAATGAACCAAAATCAGTCCATGTCCTCATCTCCTACCCCCTTGAAGGTTGGTATTTCCAAGCGCACCTTCATGGTTCCTTTCCAGTCTGCCACTACCCAATTCCTTTCTCAACTCTCTTCGGGTCCCGGCAACGGAACCATTTGTTGGCTTGAGGGGTCCTGACCCAGGTTCGATGTGTAAGGTTTTCCAACAAACCCCTATACTACTGGCCCTTTCGGCAATGATCTGCTTGCGCAGGTCACAGTCTCACTCGAATTAGTATGGGTGGTGAGCTGGAACTAGGTTTCTGCACCCTGATAAAGGAAGGGTAAGGCAAGCAGGGCTACGTTCTGTTGACATTATCTCTGCACAGGGTCAAGTATATGTCCAATTGCATCCACGTGCACTAGATCTATAATTAGAAGCTTTTCATAACCTTAACACAACATTACATACCCGGACAGAACAGATCTAGATTCACTTTAATACACAGACTTTCACAACATAATATAACCAAAGCAAAATAGATCCAATCATTCAATATACAGACCTTCGCAGTGCAAAGACAGAGAAATGCATAGCACAGTAATTATCAGCAATTCATTCAACAGTACTCACAGATTCAGATCCAATAATCTTACATATTCATTCATTCATTACCCTTACAATTCCCTTCCCAGCCTGCACACACAGCAGCAGGGTCCGCACACATCTGGACTAGGATCTCCACGCACACAGCGAGTAGGAGTCCGTTCCCCAAAAACCCTAATAGATTGCTTACACCACAGATTGCATCAATAGCTTAGCTAATTCTTACCTTTTACAATCCGAAATGCCTCTCTATTTATAACAATCTAGCTTTAACATTCTTATGGTTCGCAACCCATGGTTTTCAGACCCCTAGTTTACCCTTTTACCCCATTACAATGCTTTTCGGGGCCTTGACCCACCCCAAAACCCCTGCGCTATACTAAATATAACAAAAATAACCAAGATGGACCAGTTTCATAGCTTGCAAGGAGACCCCGTTCTAGCAGCGACATTGTACTTATGCCTCACAAATTAGTCCCACTATTGACATGATTAATGCCATAGAGAAGAGATGGGACGATCTCCAGGAATGGCATAAAAAGTACATCACGGGTTTAATGTCTCCACCACCGCAATGGTGTATCAAGCCTGATAAGACAACACACCACCAAATAGTAACCTCGGCCAAGCCTAGGATAACATGCGGCCTTTGTGATATGTACGATCACTGAGTCAACCAATGTAGAGACCTCAAGCCCCTAGCAAATAGTCTCTGCATAGTATCTTCTCTCCCTCAGAAAATCCTCTCCAATCAAGAGAAGACCACACGCACCTATTGCCGAATTTGCTCGCACTTCCATCATACGTTTAAGTGTGCGCATCTCCCCAAGCTGAGAGCGGCTCAAGCGACGTTAAGTCTACCATCCACCAAAAAGGAAGACAAGTCTAAACCAACAACGCGGAAATGGAAGTAGAAAACGACCCCTTCTACGACCGGCCCTTTCCAATCGTCCACATCAGAGACAATGAGTAGTGTAGAATCTCACACTATCTACTCTGTCAGCACTGCGATATCGTGCACCGTTTGCACTGGCCAAGATCACACACTAGAGGCATGCCCACTGATGAAAGCATTCAGGCACCTCTGTGATAAGAAAAAATTCCACCTACTAGAAATTGACTATCCTGGCCGGAAACTCGACCTTATGCTCATACAAGACTCCATTACCGAGATCCTTCCCCCGCTGCATGCCAGTGACATAATTCACCACATACGACATGTATCGTTGCACACCTAAGATAAGATTCCAACTGCCCCCTCGTCCCAGGATTTCCAATTTATTCCTGTCACAAAAGACCAAGGTACCTTGTGATTTTGCATTTATTTCCGCAAGATCCCAAACCTGCACACCACCATCGAACTCCTTGATGACACCCAGCTTGTGGAACAATGCCTAGTACAACTAGAGCTAGTTGATGAAAGTCGACGACAATCACTGCAACACAATGAGGCCCATAAGAAAAGGGTGAAAGCATCATTCGACTGCCACATCACCCCTCGCTCATTTACCAAGGGAGAGTTAGTCCTTCGCTACGACGTCGCAAAAGAGGCCTTAGGGCCAGGAAATTTTGAAACCTTGTGGAAAGGACCCTATATCATCAAACATTGCCTCCGACAGGGGGCATACATCTTGACAGAAATGGATGGGACCTACCTCAATAACCCCGTTAACGACCTTTACCTCAAGAAGTCCTACCCATAAGGGCCCCAACAACCCTTGTCCCCTAGCATTTAGAGTACACAAAAACCCAATCACCAAAATATTTTTGACCCGAAGACTTATGTAAAAAAGCGCTCTTGAAGTGCCACCATGGATCACCAACTTGAACCCTATTTCAGATTTTCTAATGGAGCATTGTGATGGTATCAAAACTTAGCTGTAGCTGCCTGGGTCATCTACCACCCTGACCGATCACCATTGTGTTCAAACGACGTGTGCATCGGTCTAGTAACAAACAATTAGGCAGAGTATGACGCTGTCATCGGACTTATGTGCGAGGCCCTCCATCAGGGCATCCGCCATATGCATTTCTACCTCGATTCCCAATTAGTAGTATCACAGTTAAACCAAACATTCGAGACCAGAGACACACACTTGTTTAGAAAATACTTGCGTGCCAAAAGATTAAGAAGAAAATTTGATCACATTACATTTTCACATGTATCAAGGAATCAAAACTAAGCAGCTGATCGCATAGCTAACAATATCCTAGAATGGAATGCACCGCGAATAAACCATCATACATAAAAAACCAAAAACATAGATATCCATCAGCATAAAACAATATATAAATCGAAATAGATAGCACACCATGTAGAGCCGCAAAAATATCTCTCATATATATATATATATATATATATATATATATATATATATATATATATATATATATATATATATCAAAACATATGTGTACCTGAGTACAAAAAATAGTATCGTTGGCCCACTGGCCAACCCGAAGATACAAAAGTCATCAAAAATAAGGGAAGAATCCTCATAATGGGTGCTTTCCCTTTGTACAAAACTAATCTAGGGGGTGCCCCCTTAAGAGGAGCACCTGGGCCCACCACTGCTCCTGGTACCACCACCGGAGCTGCTATCGCCACAGCGATCGCTACCCGACGTAGAGTGGGCCGATAATCCCTCTCACAGGTCATCACCATCTCTAGCCAAACCTCCTCGAAGTTGTCCATGAAACCTCGAGCAGGCATGCCCTGGGTCAAGCGGTCCACTCGACCCCAGACGTCCTCTAGAGTGGCCACCTGAGCCACTAGTACTGCATTGCGCGCCTCAGCCGCATCTGCATGAGCTCGCTCAACCACCACCTCTGCTTCAACCGAGCTGCTGCCCTCACCAGAAGGGCCAGCACCATCCCCGCCAGGTCCACCGGCACTGTTGGGGTTCCCATGTTTTGGCTAGATTAGAAAGACCAAAATATGAGACAACATCAGAACCACTTTGGGGCCCTAGGATCTAGCCATCCTGGGCCTGGAGAGGGATCTCTCCAAATAGAGAAAAGAATGGTATATCTTTGAAGCTCAAGATGAGATGTTAGGCTAGTTATGAAGCACAAAGGGGGGTTTTAAATGATTTGGTTGGTTGGTTGTTGGGTTGGTTATGGGATTATGAACTGAGAAAGTAATGGGAGAAAAGGAACAAGGCAGCAGGATATTTCAACAAAGGGGATAGGCCAAGAAAGTGCCATCCATTGGGCTATGGAGTCATGAAAGGTAATTACATGCAACAACTAGCCAAGGCTTTCAGAGGGCAAGTCATCTATACTAAAGGATCTTCTTAGATAGATGATGAAATGGAACATTAAGGATTGAAGGTGAAAGAAGAAAATATAACTCAATTTCTATATATAGATCAGGTCAGAGGTCATTTAACTCCAGACCTACTTGGACATACTCAAAGGCAGCTCTCAAAGAAGGACAAAGGGGCTGCTTATAGATCGGACCAGAGGTCATTTAACTCCAGGTCTGCTTTAGCAACTCCAAGGGAAAGCAGAGATAATATTAACCGAAGGGATCTTAGAAAGGCCAGCTGGTCGCGTAAGGATCCTAGTGGACAGGGCTAACTCTAATCCCCAATGTTCCCAAACCTTCCAGCTTAAACCCAACAAGAACATCTAAGAAATGATCCATCCAATTCATACATCAGAGAGCAGGCAATAACATCCGCTACACTAGTTAAATCGACTGAAATCAATTCTCAGATAGCACATAAAGCAGAAAACATTAAAGGTAGGGAGAGCAGGAAACATAGGGCACCTAACAAGGGTGAATCCTATGTTATACTTCTGTTGCCTACCAAAAGAACATGAAACAGTATGAAAATGTAATAAACAGAGTTAGGAAAAACATCACCAATAGCAATAGACTAGGATCCTGTGAAATGTACTTTGATTAATTGATGCAAAACCAGTCATATACAATAAGCCCAATGGCTAATACAATCCAAAATTTCTCCTCCCAGCCTATTACATACAAACTACTCTATAACTCCCTCCCAAGACTGTTCTAATAGTCAGACTGAATCCCTCTAACAGCAACAGTCAAACAACTGAACAACAACAGCCTTTTACAATGTGTTCCTCCGGATTCTTATAGGAGAGACAGAGAAGAAGAGGTAGGTGAAGAATTAAATGAAGAATTAACGCTCAGAAGAGGAGGAAAACCACAAACCATTCCGCTTTAAATCTCTGCATTTACTTCTCGCACTCTGGCTGCAGTATTAATGCCATTCTCTGTTGACTGGACAAAAATGGAGAAATAATGATGCTAGGGTCAACCATACCGTGTAAAAAATGCTTCTTGATGTGTAGGACTGCTGAAAGGGCGTAAATCTTCCTTTGGGCACAATGTAGACTGAAAATATGATGTGTACCGTGTACTTTCATGGAAGAATGCTCTCCTGATACAGAAACCCTGATAATATTATATTTCTGTGCATTAGACCGTCTGAGCGACCCACGGGGTCTTCAAATTTGTACTTTTGCCTTCTAAAAATCCCCGAGGAAGCTCATAAGTCTTCCATTTCTTGCCTCGAGCTCTCTGCTACTCCCGTACTATCTCTGTCTGTGAATTTCGAGCTTCAATGGCGCCGGAGGGTTGGTAGAGTTTAGACTCTGTCCTTTGATGAGTTTATGGCGCAAACGCCCCTCCAGACACTTCCTATAACATCAAACTCTGAATACAGCCTTTGCACATGGTTTTCTTCGATTTCTCTGTCACTGTGACAGAGATTGCGCACCATGGCGGTTTTCTACGCTTGAAACCCTGCAAAACATGAACCCTGTGAAGAGAAACCACGGACGGGGAAATGGATGCAGTGTGAATGGAGGAAAAGGCCATGCAATTGGTTACATGGTGGAAAAAATGCAGAGGAACAATGGAAATTCGCTCTGGTGGAGGTGGAGGTCTGCAGAGCGAAAAACGAACGAAAAAACGTTTAAAAACACGAAATGAATCAATTATAGGTAATGGAATGGACGCGCGTACGGCGGGTACACGTGGGGGTGACGTGGCAGGACCGGGAGACAATGGAAAAGTCAACAGCGGGCAGATGAATCTGGACCATCGATCATGGCAGAGAACACGTGGGTGGGCGACAGATGGTGGACCAGGGGTACGGTGATCGGGGCTAAAACAGTGCACAGCTCTGACGAATGATGGGCGTTGGATGAGTGATCTGAGATCTGACGGCTGACAGCAATTTCGCTGGGCGTCCTGAGTCGAGATTTAATGCGAGGGGGGAAAGCGGTTTTGCCACCGTAAAGTAGATAGGTGGTAGACGATGAGTGGAATCGCTGGGTGCTCGGGGAAAACCACCCACCGCACATAAGTGGTGCGGAATAAACCAGGTTGTTTTATGGTATGGCGCAGGGCGGGGACCACAATCGGCGGGTACACTCTGGGCCGTTGATCTGACGATGAATGGACAACGATGGCGCACTTTGGGGGCTATAACAAGGGAAAACACAGGTGTTGTGGATTCGATGAGGACCGCCCGATCTATAAAGATCGACGGTCAGGAACGTCCCTGATATGGATGGAATGTGAACCGTCGATTTCGCGGATTTAAATCGACGGCGGAGATGAAATGCGGGGGACCAAGGTGTACGGACATGAGAATTTTGGAGCGACCCCCCGCAAAAGTGCCTTTCCGCCAAGCGCTCGGTCACGGCGTTGGGTTATATGGGGAGAAAAAGGCGCAGGGCTAGCGGAGAAGGGGCTGAGGCCTATTATAAGGTCCGAAGTGGGTTTTTAACCCATTTTTAATGTATTTAGAGGCCTAAGGAGGGTAACGATAGGGAGATGGAGGGGGAATTCGATGAAACAAGGTTAAGGGTAAGAATCAAAGGGTATTTTGGAGGGGTTTAGAGGGTTGATAGGGGGAAATAGAGGGGATAAAAACACTTTGAAAGAATGAGGAAAAGGGGAAAAAGGGACATTTTGGAGGGGTACGAGGGGTAAATGTAGGCCTTAGGGAAAGGAACCAGCGAGGGGGACTTGTATAAGGCAAAGCACAGAGAGACCTCAAGGATGATGTGTCTTCAGGGGAGATGCATTCCTTGAAGGTCTCCAAAATGATATAGCCCCAAGCTTGTTTGTCAAGAATTTCATAGGGGGGCTAACAGTGGCTCCACATGGGGATGGCTTCTTCTTGAAGGAGGCAAGAAACCAGAAATTATCTTTGGAGTAGGCCAGTTGCCTGCTGCTTGGAACATCGCTTTATTTGATCAACTGCCACAATATGAATATGTTACATCAACAGAAACATTTTTCCCAACCAGTCTACCTACCCTCACTAAAATCCTAATTTTTTCTTCTTTTAGGGTGCATTTGAGCTAGCAGACCCTTTACATCATTTTTATTTACAAACAAGAGAATAAACCTATTCTACTTCTACCCTTATTGCTCCATGAGACCAGATTAGACTGTTGGCCTCATATGTTTCTCTACCTACACTACTACCTGCTAGGATTAGACTGTCTAGCAGGTTTCTTCTCTACATTCTAAGACAGAAATTGAAACAACTAACTACATGCTCATAGACTGAGCTTTATTGAGCTTTTCCTACCTACCCTACTCTACTGAAATATTTACAAGTATAGCTTACAAAAAATTTCTTCCATTGTAACCAGTCCACCAAGTGATCCCATGGCTGGTTCTTCTTGCTCAATTCCTTGAGCAGGCTGGATAGGTAGGGCAGCTCCCACTCTTTTTGATCAATAACAGTAGCCTTGAAAAATTTTCTTTTTGTCTGCAACATGCTGCTCAACAAGACCTTTGATATTTCTTCATATGTTTGCAGGAAATGTGCATAAGGATCATGAAAAGATACCTGGCTATGAATATCTGGCAGGCAGGCTTCAACCAGGATTTCCTCTTCTTCCACTGGATCAAGGACAAGACTCTCTTGGGAAAGAGAATCTCCTTCATCTTCTTCATTTCTTGAATTGGAGGACTCATCATAGACTACAGCTGTGTCCTCCTGGAGCTTTGATATATTCTGATCTGGTGGGCTGAGCTCTATGAAAAGATCAATGTATTCTTGAGTAGGGGCATATTCCTTTGCTCCCTCTTTTTCAAGAGAAGACTCCTTGCTTTCAACCTGTTAAAAAATCTCTTCTTTTCTTTCCTCCTCACCTTCTGAAAGGAAAGGCTGCTGGTTTCCAGTCTCACTGATGATCTGTAGTAGAGCAGATTGAAGATTCAAAGAATCTTCATCTGCTATTATATTATCATAGCTCTCCTCATCAGTATCATAGATAGGCTGACCGGTTTCATTACTTCTCCGGAGTTGTTGGTCCTGATCTTCCTCCCACGGATCTAAGGATGATGGTCCTGCAAGCTCAGCTTCTATTTGAAAGCAATCATCATCAAACAGATCGTAAAAAGGAAAATCATAACTGTAAGTAATGTCACCCTTCAAACCTATCGGATTCTCAGCAGGTCTTTCTTCATTCTGATCCACAAAGGATTCCTATGAATCTAAATCATCCAACTCATAAGATGAGTGAGCAAGAGTGTGTGTTATATAGAATATTTCTGGGGTGGACTGCTGGTTTAATATCTGATCAATCTCTTCTTCTGTCAAAGGAGGGGTTTTCCTCTCATCATGGACAAAAGAGCAGCAATCCTCTTTTTCATGTGTTAGCTGACTGGGAGGTGGGATGTTCTCTTGAGCCTCTTCTTCCACATCAGATTCTGCCTTCTCTATGTGGTCTCTTGTTTCCTCAAGGTAGCGTTCCCCATTAGCTTTTTCCATTAGGTCCTGATATTCTCTTGTCAGCATAACGGAATTAAGCAGTTCCTGATCACCTTCCTCTTCATCTTCTACAGATTCCTGAGCATCATACATGTCTTGCTCATCGTCTTGGTCTTGGGCTTGTTCTTGCTCTGGGAGATGCACGGGCTGTTCTAAATAATCCTCATTTGCATTCAGATTAGCCATATACATCTCCAGCACTTTACCAAACGTTTATGTTATTTCACATAATTGATCATACAAAGCATCATACTTTGTATCCTTGTCCATGTTTGGATTCATGCTTTTGTAAAGAAGGCTACTGCTTCTTCTCAACCAGTTCAGTGTCCTTCACCAGTGGAGTCATTTGGTCTTTAGATCATAGGGAGTGTGGAGTCTCCAGGTGGATGTATATGAATATTTGAAGCAGGATGCTGTCCACCATCAGCAATGAAAATCCAATCTAACCAGAGATCTTGAGTCTTTGAGTGCCTAAGAATGTTTATGGTGAAATGCACTCAGATTCCCCAGCGGAGTCGCCATTATGTTGGGGTTCCCATGTTTTGGCCAGATTGGCAAGACCAAAAGATGAGACAAAATTAGAACCACTTTGGGGCCCTAGGATCTAGCCCTCCTGGGCCCAGAGAGGGATCTCTCCAAATAGAGCAAAGAATGGTATATCTTTGAAGCTCAAGATGAGATGTTAGGCTAGTTATGAAGCACAAAGGTGGGTTTTAAATGATTTGGTTGGTTGGTTGCTAAGTTGGTTATGGGATTATGAACTGAGAAAGTAATGGGAGAAAAGGAACAGGGCAGCAAGATATTTCAGCAAAGGGGATAGACCAAGAAAGTGCCATCCATTGGGCTATGGAGTCATGAAAGGTAATTACATGCAACAACTAGCCAAGGCTTTCATAGGGCAAGTAATCTATACTAAAGGATCTTCTTAGATAGATGATGAAATGGAACATTAAGGATTGAAGGTGAAAGAAGAAAAGACAACCCAATTTCTGTCTATAGATCAGGTCAAAGGTCATTTAACTCCAGACCTGCTTGGACATACTCAAAGGCAGCTCTCAAAGAGGGACAAAGGGGCTGCTTATATATCGGACCAAAGGTCATTTAACTCCAGGTTTGCTTTAGCAACTCCAAGGGAAAGCAGAGATAATATTAACCGAAGGGATCTTATAAAGGCCAGCTGGTCGCGTAAGGATCCTAGTGGACAGGGCTAACTCTAATCCCCAGTGTTCCCAAACCTTCCAGCTTAAACCCAACAAGAACATCTAAGAAATGATCCATCCAATTCATACATCAGAGAGCAGGCAATAACATCCGCTACACTGGTTAAATCGACTGAAATCAATTCTCAGATAACACATAAAGCAGAAAACATTAAAGGTAGGGAGAGCAGGAAACATAGGGCACCTAACAAGGGTGAATCCTACGTTATACTTCTGTTGCCTACCAGAAGAACATGAAACAGTATGAAAATGTAATAAACAGAGTTAGGAAAAACATCACCAATAGCAATAGACCAGGATCCTGTGAAATGTGCTTTGATTAATTGATGTAAAACCAATCATATACAATAAGCCCAATGGCTAATACAATCCAAACTTTCTCCTCCCAACCTATTACATACAAACTACTCTGTAACTCCCTCCCAATAATATTCTAACAGTCAGACTGAATCCCTCTAACAGCAACAGCCAAACAACTGAACAACAACAACCTTTTACAATGTGTTCCTCCAGATTCTTATAGGAGAGACATAGCAGAAGAGGTAGGTGAAGAATTAAATGAATAATTAACGCTCAGAAGAGGAGGAAAACCGCAACCCATTCTACTTTAAATCTGTGCATTTACTTCTGGCACTCTGGCTGCAGTATTAATGCCATTCTCTGTTGACTGGACAAACTGGAGAAATAATGATGCTAGGGTTGACCATACCGTGTAACAAATGCTTCTTGATGTGTAGGACTACTGAAAGGGCGTAAATCTTCCTTTGGGCACAATGTAGACTGAAAATATGATGTGTAATGTGTCCTTTCATGGAAGAATGCTCTGCTGATACGGAAACCCTGATAATATTATATTTCTGTGCATTGGACCATCTGAGCGACCCACGGGGTCTTCAACTTTGTACTTTTGCCTTCTAAAAATCCCTAAGGAAGCTCATAAGTCTTCCATTTCTTGCCTCGAGCTCTCTGCTACTCCCGTACTGTCTCTGTCTGTGAATTTCGAGCTTCAATGGCGCCGGAGGTTTGGTAGAGTTTAAACTCTGTCCTTTGATGAATTTATGGCGCAAACGCCCCTCCAGACACTTCCTATAACATCAGGCTCTAAATACAGCCTCTGCACATGGTTTTCTTCGATTTCTCTGTCACTGTGACAGAGATTGCGCACCATGGCGGTTTTCTACGCTTGAAACCCTGCAAAACATGAACCCTGTGAAGAGAAACCACGGACGGGGAAATGGATGCAGTGTGAATGGAGGAAAAGGCCATGCAATCAGTGACATGGCGGAAAAAATGCAGAGGAACAATGGAAATTCGCTCTGGTGAAGGTGGCGGTTTGCAGAGTGAAAAATGAACGAAAAAACGTTAAAAAACACGAAATGAATCAATTATAGGTAATGGAATGGACGCGCGTACGACGGGTACACGTGGGGGTGACGTGGCGGGACCGGGAGACAATGGAAAAGTCAACAGTAGGCGGACGAATCTGGACCGTCGATCGTGGCAGAGATCAACGACAGAGAACACGTGGGTGGGCGACAGACGGTGGACCAGGGGTACGGTGATCGGGGCTAAAACAATGCGCAGCTTTGACGAATGATGGTCGTTGGATGAGTGATATGAGATCTGACGGCTGACAAAAATTTCACTGCGCGTCCTGAGTCAAGATTTAATGCGCGGGGGGAAAGCGGGTTTTCCCCCGTATAGTAGACAGGTGGCAGACAATGAGTGGAATCGCTGGGTGCTCGGGGAAAACCACCCACCGCGCATAAGCGGTGCAGAATAAACCAGGTTGTTTTATGGTATGGCGCAGGGCGGGGACCACAATCGGCGGGTACACTCTGGGCCGTTGATTTGACAGTGAATGGACGGCGATGGTGCACTTTGGGGGCTATAACGGGGGAAAACACAGGCACTGTGGATTCGACGAGGACTGCCCGATCTATGAAGATCGACGGTCAGGAACGTCCCCGATATGGATGGACTGTGAACCGTCGATTTCGCGGATTTAAATGGATGGCGGAGATGAAATGCGGGGGACTAAGGTGTACGGACATGAGAATTTTGGAGCGACCCCCCGCAGAAGCACATTTCCGCCTAGCGCTCGGTCACGGCGTTGGGTTATATGGGGAGAAAAAGGTGCGGGGCTAACAGAGAAGGGGCTGAGGCCTATTATAAGGTTCGAAGTGGGTTTTTAACCCATTTTTAATGTATTTAGAGGCCTAAGGAGGGTAACGATAGGGAGATGGAGGGGGAATTCGGTGAAACAAGGGTAAGGGTAAGAATCAAAGGGGATTTTGGAGGGGTTTAGAGGGTTGATAGGGGGAAATAGAGGGGAAAAAAACACTTTGACAGAATGAGGAAAAGGGGAAAAAGGGACATTTTGCAGGGGTACGAGGGGTAAATGCAGGCCTTAGGGAAAGGAACTAGCGAGGGGGACTTGTATAAGGCAAAGCACAGAGAGACCTCAAGGATTATGTGTCTTTAGGGGAGATGCATTCCTTGAAGGTCTCCAAAATGATATAGCCCCCAGCTTGTTTGTCAAGAATTTCATAGGGGGGCTAACAGTGGCTCCACATGGGGATGGCTTCTTCTTGAAGGAGGCAAGAAACCAGAAATGATCTTTGGATTAGGCCAGTTGCCTGCTGCTTGGCACATCCCTTTCTTTGATCACCTGCCACAATATGA
Organism: Pinus albicaulis; assembly: GCA_034641835.2. Taxonomy (NCBI): domain Eukaryota; kingdom Viridiplantae; phylum Streptophyta; class Pinopsida; order Pinales; family Pinaceae; genus Pinus; species Pinus albicaulis. The sequence continues at coordinate 365,637,370 of CM076578.1, forward strand.
ATATGTTACATCAACAGAAACATTTTTCCCAACCAGTCTACCTACCCTCACTACAATCCTAACTTTTTCTTCTTTTAGGGTGCATTTGAGCTAGCAGACCCTTTACATCATTTTTATTTACAAACAAGAGAATAAACCTATTCTACTTCTACCCTTATTTCTCCATGAGACCAGATTAGACTTTTGGCCTCATATGTTTCTCTACCTACACTACTACCTGCTAGGATTAATATGTCTAGCAGGTTTCTTCTCTACATTCTAAGACATAAATTGAAACAACTAACTACATGCTCATAGACTAAGCTTTATTGAGATTTTCCTACCTACCCTACTCTACTGAAATATTTACAAGTATAGCTTACAAACATTGTCTTCCAATGTAACCAGTCCACCAAGTGATCCCATGGCTGGTTCTTCTTGCTCAATTCCTTGAGCAGGCTGGATAGGCAGGGAAACTCCCACTCTTTTTGATCAATAACAGCAGCCTTGAAAATTTTTCTTTTTTTCTGCAACATGCTGCTCAACAAGACCTTTGATCCTTCTTCATATGTTTGTAGGAAATGTGCATAAGGATCATGAAAAGATACCTGGCTATGAATATCTGGAAGGCAGGCTTCAACCAAGATTTCCTCTTCTTCCACTGGATCAAGGACAAGACTCTCTTGGGAAAGAGAATCTCCTTCATCTTCTTCATTTCCTAAACTGGAGGACTCATCATAGACTATAGCTATGTCCTCCTGGAGCTTTGATATATTCTGATCTGGTGGGCTGAGCTCTGTGAAAAGATCAATGTATTCTTAAGACTGAAGGAATACAGTCAGTCCAATGCTGCATAATGTAACATAACAGTCAGTCCTAAGACTGAAGGAAATCATTCTCAACAAACTTCAGAAGGCCCCATGCAGCCAACTGATGACACGCCCCAATATCAATAGCTAGAGTGGTCCGGATCTTGGGTCAATTTCACTCTCTCCACACCAACCTTCCAAGCCACATAGGCACCCATCAGTACAGAGAAAAACATCAAAACATACAAAAAACCCAAGTTCTTCTGTCACCCTGGCCTTTGGATGCCTGTTTTATTCACAGGCACGCCCTTGCACGCAAAAAGGAAGGAACAGCGCGCTCTCGCGTGCCTATCCATCAGAAATGCACGCACTGGGGGCTCCTCTTTGCCTATATCACCCGCGCAATCTAGGGAAAAAAGTCTCTTTGAGGTTGTACAAACCCAATTTGTACAGCCCCCGACACTATCAAACTGAAAAAATTGAAATGTAGGACGTCATGAAAGTTACCTCGGCATGATATCACTAATCCCTGGTACACAGGCTGACTGCAATGGCAAGAAAGGCTCTGCAATCACCTCTGATCTCCCAAAACTTAGCAAGTACAAATGCATAGGATTAAAGCCATAATCCCATATTTATCACCCTTTTTCAGAACTTCAGAGGTCCATAACAGGAGATCAGAAGGTCCATTCCACAAATGGTAAGTTGCACCATCGTTAGTATGCCATGATGAATGACAGTGATGCCATACGTTCGCTGTCCAGGAAAAATAATTTTTCAGCGCCAGTAGGTATGCACCCTCCCATATTCCTTTCTAAAGTTCATGTTTTTCAAAAATATTTGATGAAAATAATATGCTTTCACTTGAGGTAGTTGTTTTTGCAGGAAGAACCCACAAACCGTTCACAACACCGTCGACTGAAAGTTTCGGAGCAGGTATCATCCTACCCCTAGCATGATATAGTCCCAAAAAACTTTGCATACCCTGACATCATTTCTCCATCATAGATAAACAATAGGATCCTCATACTCGGCCACGTTTATCATCACCTCACCCTGCATATGATAAGCGTCTGTGTTGGTCGGTAGAGCCTCCCCCCCCCATGGCGCTCATCTCCCAAAGTAGATCATATATCACAGCACAAGTGACACCGTGGCCATATCATTTTAGTCTGGGAAGTACCTCATGCCCATCCATCTATCATGCATAAGGTCAAGTCTACCATTCAAACTCAAAACCCCCTTCCCGGATGATCAGATTGTATAAGCAGATTGAAAGCGCACCTCCACGCATCGCATTTGGCCCATAATAACTCCATCACTATAATCCCATTTGCGACATTTCTTCATCGAATTCATCAACCCCGCACATGAGACCAACCAATGGGACCCCCACCCCCAGCAAAACACCGTCCTCACACCTTTAGTGAGTGAAACCTTTCATGTTTTGGGGTACCCGTCTCCGTGTTTTGTACAAACCAAATCTCATTATTTTATTCTTTTGGTAAGTGTACAAACACCGCAAATGATGCCCTTCACCGCTTCGCCCTCATATTTCATCTTTTCCCCCATGGAAATAGTCCCTCATTCCCTTTGGTCGGATTATTTCACCCCCACGCACGCACCATCACGAAATTCATAGCCGGTTCACACCCGCCCTGGAAGTCCTACCAACTCCAGGGATTTTTCCTTCAGAAATACCTATGACTGCCACCAAGCTGCAAAGTATACTTCGACCTTGGCCCACTGAATCCCCATCATCATTTTGCAGTCACTTCTCACCAACATGCCTATGTTAAACCCATCACACATAGGTGCCTGACCCCTCAGGTTGGCAACCCACGGTTCAGTTAAGGCTTCCTTTTTGTCGACCTCGACACCTCTTTTCCAAAAAGGAAGCAATACCTTAGATCACCCCTCCTCATGCAAAGGGTTTCCTCGGGTGGCACTGTGGGAGAAATCATTTTCCACAGATGTCATCGATCCTCTTGAAATTCGACTACATCAAAATATTTCATGTCACGATGATATCGTACCTTATAACCATTTCACTTTGATTAGATATGTCAAAGACCTGTGCCTCCATAAGCGTCTCTGACAAAAATGCTTACACGGGAAGGTCCCAACCAGTACATATGCAATTTACGCATATGGGTACCACATTCCACCTATCGTCAAAGAAAAAACACCCCTGAGGGCGTCAGCAGTCGTCGTCAATAACCGACAACATCACTACCACAGTAGTAGCACAGAAAACACATGTATTTGTCAATTTTGTTTAACTAGCCATAACATCACGAGCATGGGACATGCCCGCCTCGTTGAAATTTTGTATATATGTTGTATATTTTGTTTGCTTGCAGGGGGTCCCTTAGGCCATGGTTATCTCGGAAATGGTGTAAGGTGTTGTCGATTCCAAAATTCACGCAGGCCTCTCTCTCTCTCTCTCTCTCTCTCTCTCTCTCTCTCTCTATCTCTCTCTCTCTCTCTCTGTGCGTACGATACAGAAAAGAAACTATAATGTATTTCAGATATATAGTTCTTCCTAGACCTCACACATTAGGGGGCAAATATTAACACTAGAAAATCGTACAGCAGAAGACAAAATTAATTACTGCCAAGCCTAAGGATTTACATGGCAGGAACACATTATGGAATCAATAAGTATTTGAAATCTCTAAGGTTTTGAGAAAATCATATTTGAACTAGTCATAAGTGCTAAATTGTGTGCTTTATCCTTCGAGAAGGGTGCCTTCTGCGCGCCTTTTTGCCCGATAAGCACACATTCCTGAAAAATGGAAAAATGTCGCTTTTCGGGAGCACACCAATCAAAGGACAATTACTACTTATATGAAGTCGCCTAAGGACAACCACCAACGCCTCCTTAGACACTATGTGAGCACACAAAGGAATATTTGGAGCACACAATGGAATCATACCTCTCCCTTGGGTCACCATCCATCATGTACCAAGGGAAGGAAGGAGAATTTGAAACTCCCCTATATAAAGCCACTAAGAGATGAAGAGAGGGTGATCACATTGTTATGCTGGCCAAAGTTGCCCAAGCAACACCAAGAGTGTGTGACCCTGAGCTGGAGCTAAAGAGGACTCGATCATTGGCCACCCAACATCCTAGTCCACCACAGTAGATAGAGAGAGGGAGACTGCATCAGAGGCAGATCTTGGAAGGCAGCATCCTTGCATCGGGACCTAGAGCCATTTCCTAGGGGCCCTTTGGCAAGTGGGAAAAATTTCTTGTCCATATCAAACGTTTAATAAGAAGAGGCCATCGAGCCATTGTTTGCATTATTATCGTTTTGACTCTCTTTATAGCTTATGTATATTTTTGTTTTAGTTTTAGTTTAACCAGAGCATATTTTAGCATATTTTTTCCACTAAATTTTATGCTTTTGAGCTCCCCCACTTTCTGCCTGTTACCAATAGTTTAAAGAGTAGACCACACTCTTTAAGCTGGTGCGATTTTGTACACCTGTGCGGCTAATCCACCACAAAAATCGTTATGTATGCAATAGTTCTAAGATCACTTCAAGATTTTAATAATTCTTGCAATAAATGTATGTATGAATATTGACAACAGTTTGGTTCATTGAAGGATCAGATTGCAGACAGAGTGTTGGGATGGGGTGTGAGATAAAAGTCACATTGATAGAATAAAACCACCTGAAAAGGACCCCGACAACATGGTTACAAGTCTCATGCTTATGAGATATAGATTCTAAATGAAGCAAAGCTAGGAAATCAAAATTTCAGACTTGAATTTTTTGAGTATACCTCATGGAAAACTTAATGTTGTGAAATAGGTGAAATGATGGAGCATGGAGCAATTCATAACCAATACCTTGACTATAAGACTCCATGAGTAATGCAGTGGAGCACACCAGACAATTACTTAGCCATAAGACTCTATGCACATTAAATTAGAGCATGTCAGACCGATACTTGGTTGTAATACTCTAATGATTACCCCAACGATGAAATCCTTTGGCTAGGTAGACTACATAGAATGGGGGTTTATTGGGCCCGTAAATGTGAGTAGCTAATGGGGGCCTATGTAGGAAATCCTTTGGCCATGTAGACTACCTAGAATGGGGCTTTCCTACACCTTTAAAGGTGATTAGTTGATAGGATCCCACACAGGAAAACCCTTGGAAAGGTAGACTGCTTGGAATGTGGGTTTCCTGGGTCTAGAGGGGTGAGTAACTGGCAAGGAAAATATTAAGAAACCCCCCAAATTTTTATGTATAATAAATGGGTGAATCCCCATGGTATATAGAAAAATTTATAGGCTATTTTTTCATTAATATAATATACAGATATAATTTTTTGGCGAAACTTTCACTAAATTATAATTGTTTCTTAAATATTGGTAAATGTTTCCCTAGGTTATAAAGTATTGAAAATTCTTGGTTAATCTTCTAAAAAATTAGAAAACATTGTAATATTTTAGTGATTCGTTACCAATGTATAGAAACATATGTAATAATATGAAAAATATTTAGTTAAAAACTATGATATACAATTTTCCATGTTTTGGAAAATAAAAATCATGGGTAATGTTGCTCTAGGTTCTTGTTATACACTATTGCAAACATTTTTTTCATGTTTTTATTATGTTTTACCACAAATGTATTATCACATCCCAAGGGGAAAATAATTGGAAAGGCACCCCCAAAGGCATGTGATGGTGAACCAAATAAATTCTTTAGCTCAAACTTGGTCTTTACACATCTATATAACCCTGCTATATTCTATGTAATTCGTATTCTATAGGTTTCACATGAAAATAAGGTCTATGAATATCTATATCAAAATCATGAAAGGTAGATACTTCTCCAATTCCTTAAGTTCAAATAAACCAACAACTTTAAAATATGGTGTTTCATCATAATATGTAGGATTTTCACAAAATTTTGGATCATAACTATTGTATTCATTGTTGCAATTTATTCTACACTTAACAACTCTAATAATGTTGACTTGGTAAAAAATTATTTGAAATCACACAAAATAAAAAATGAGAATGAATGGAAGATGAATATTCATTGAAAATTAATTTCTACACAATGAAAAAAAAGGTAATAACATAAACTCATTAAACATCTACAATGGGCGAGTTAAAAAAACTAACACATATATAAAAAATAGTCTATGCATCATTACTTGGGATAATATGTCACAAAACAATGATCATCAAGGGGTTTTTCACTTCAGGAATAGTACTACACTAAATAATCTATCGTTCTCAACTAATTACATGTGATGTTTTTTGGTATTAGTATCAAAGTATAATTGCTTTAGATGAATGTCCTTCTCATGATAATATGACTTCTATGATGAACACATAGGATCCTAGTGCATAGACCATTTTTTTCTTCACTTAACAAAGCAGAGTTCATTTTCCTCTCCTAACAAACAATAAGTATTTTTAAGAAAATATAAAATAAAATAGTAGATTCTAAAAGGTGAGTATTATTTTGTGACACAACAACGTGAGAGGAAATAAAATTAAAATTAAACATATCCTTCAATAATCAGATATTTAAAGAAAATAATAATAATTATGGAAAACACATTGAATGCCTAGATAATAAGTGAAGTCATATATTAATCCTAATACCATATCATTCTCAAATGAACATGACAAAAGAATTAAAAAATATACATTTTTACCCAACAAAGGTCTTTAACTTTAACCGAACCCCTTAAATCAATAAAATAAGATGAAACAAATCATGCCTTAACAGAAGGATCAATTAAACATCAAATAAAAACTAGAAGAATTTAAGAGATCATAATTGTTAACCAAAATAAACCCTAAATTTTCAAACTTGGAAAAATGATCCAAATGCAACAAACAAACAAACCATTAAGAGTGATCAAGATATTAGAACTACAAAAAAAAATAAGCTCATCTAATTGAAATGAACCCATTCTTTCTTAGTAAAAGCCTTGTTAAAGTACTTATTTATCCTTTAATACAAGGATACTACCTATGTCAAAATATATATCCTCACATGATAAAATTATTGCTTCACTTTCTATCACATACAAGAAAGGGATAAAGTAATAGTTAATTATCAAGACATCAATCTTAAAAAACATTGCAGCAAGGAAATATGGCTTCAATGTTAAAATAAATAATAGAAAGTATAGAACATGTTCTTACCTCAAATGCAATGCCAAATTGGCATATAGTATTAGCAATGTTGTTGTGATAAATAATTTAGAACCTGCACCAAAAATACAGGAACGAAAAATTTAATCAAATAAAAGGAATCACCTCATTTGTACTATTCCATTCAATTTTTCTTACACAACCTATGGAACATGTATACTAAAATAAGTGTCCTTTGGGACTTCATATATATTGGAATAGATAAAATAATGTGGTATATAAATTTTCTACTTCTCAATTTGGTCCTCATTTTCTTCATTCTGAACAAAATCTTTTCCACATGAACTGTAATTTTGATCCTTCAAAATATCATGTTCCATATCAATTTTATTAGAGAAGTTTGTTGTATTGCCTTCGCCCCTTCTATCACAATATGATCTCCAAAGAGATAGTGCTCTTTCATATGGAAAATTGTTAATGTAATACTTTGTTACATATAATTTTAGACATATATGCATATGTTTATCAAGTTTGTTCCTCAAATTTGACTTCAAAAATGATAGTGCACTAAACATCCTCTCATCCTCTACTGATCACAAAATCATGGTTTGAAACAAATATTCTAATTTTAAATATTATGATATATTTTCTTGTAAGTATTAGCTAGCATTTAAAATATTCCATAATCTTGTTATCGCACCATATTCTAAAGGATTCTCCAAAACATGAAATTGTTTCCATATTATTTCAGCAAAGCGCATGGCTTGTTGAAACAATTTTGATGAATCCAAAATACCTTGAATTTAATATATATATATATATATATATATATATTAATCCATATTTTGATATTTTTTTGAATCCTTCAACTATTTTATAAATATTTGTCTTCGTTGGCTTCTTAATAATTTATGCCTCAAATTTCTCCTAAGGTATATTTTATTCTTTATATTATTTAAAGATATTTTCCATTCCTTGGAACCCATTTTCTTATTTCATGGTTAACTCCTTTTTGATACCTTTATATCCTCTTTTCATTACTAAACCCACCTCATATTTTATTTATGTTTTTGTCCTTGATGATGGGTGGAGTGTCCACTCGAAATATTGGACATTTCAAATATTGACACACAGTTTATTCCAAAAACAAATCTCAGCGATAGTTGAAAATGTTAATGATGAAGTGGCCTATGATAGAAAACGTTGTGAAAAGGATAAATATGATAGGATGTTTGTCAAGAGGTTGATTAAGGGATCATGTGAGTTCCCACGAGACATAAAATGATCAAGTAACATCTGGAATGTTGAAGGAAACTATCCAAATATGAAAATTAATCATGCCAATATATATGACTTGTACTGATTGGAGTAAGAATTCCTTTATGTATACTTTATATATTCATTTATTTGTTTATGATTGAATGCATGTATGATAATGATACCTAGATTGGATATAATGAATGAAGAATCTTTTGGTATGGAAAGATTTTTATAATCCTTTTGATTCAATCATGAATTAGTATCTCACGATTGATTCACTGATAATAAGTGAATGGGTAACAAAATCATGTTATGAAATTGTATAACACATGATAGTGAATTGCAATAGAGCTAATGTGTGAGACCATATTGTTGATGTATATGGAAGGATATAGTACTACAGAAATGTCCACTTGTATCCTTGCTTATATTGCCATTGTAGAACATAACCTTTTGGAAAATAGTGAGGAGCACCTATAAAGGAGAGGATTGCTAAGGTAATATATAGTAGAGAAAGGAATTTCCTTGTAGTATGTTTGAGGTACATATGGGGGGTGACTAGATGATGTTTTAGGAGCCTGATTTTCTTCCTGATTCAGAGATCCTTGTTTTTAGCTGGATGTATACCCCAGGAAAATTGTACACCCTTGCACGCGGGGGGGACTTGTCCCCCCGTAGGGTCTGTGGGGGCCAACCTCCCCAGCTGGGGGGTCCGGGGGCCAGCGGTACCCCGGCGGGGGTTTCGAGGGCAGCACCCTCAAAGCCAAAAATAGATGTAAAATTGCCTTGTAAAAGTATAGTAATTTCTAGTCAATCTAGGTTGTTCATTAGGTGGATGATATGACGGTAGAAGTTATGTTTAGTTTAGGGTTTCTTTTCCCTAAAAGGCAACCCCTCGCTTTTATGAGGGTATTGTATTGTGGCTACGTATTATATGTGTATTCTCTGAGCGGGAAACAAGAGATATGGGAGATCGGGAGAGAGAATAGAGATATTACAACAGATCTCGCTATAGGTTTTGTATCTTCTCATTTTGTCGGATAGTAGAAAGAAGATCTGCTGTCGAGGTGGACGTAGCCCAAATCGGTGAAACTTGGCTATATCTCAAGGCTTCGGTTTTATGTGTTTTGTGTGCTTGTATTTTCCGCATATTTTATGTGTTGCATTGCTCTATAATATTTAATTTTCTAACAATTGGTATCAGAGCCGAAGGAATATTTGGCTGATAAACTTGCAGGAAAGAAGGGTTCTTGGTTCAAGTGGGAGAAATGGCGGAAGATGCTAAGTTTAGGGTCAAGAAATTTAATGACCAAAACTTCCCGCTGTGGAAGATGCAGATGGAAGATTATCTGTATCAGAAATATCTGTACCTACCATTGAGCGGAAAATAAAAGAAGCCAGCGGCCATGACAGACACGGAATGGAACATTCTCGATAGAAAGGCACTCAGAATAGTATGGTTGTGCCTTGCGGCGTTAGTCACCTTCAATATTTCGAAGGAAACAACAACAGAGGGTTTGATGCAGACGTTGGCGAAACTATATGAAAAACCCTCGGCCTCAAACAAGGTATTTATTATGAAACGACTATTTAATATGAAGATGTCGGAAGGTGGATCTCTTGCAGACCATTTAAATGAATTTAATACAGTTACCAAGAAGTTGGGTTCAGAGGGGTAAAATTTGAGATGAAGAGCCTCAAGTATTTCATGTTGCCCATGTTCATTTCCAAAGCCTCGGAATGGTTTAGTTATGGCCTTTAGTAACTCTGTCTCTAGATCTAGTACTTTAAAGTTTTATGATGTTGTCGGTGCTATCCTTAGCGAGGAAATGCGACGGAAAAGCTCTGGTGAGACATCGGGTAATGCTTTGAGTGCAGAGTCTAAGGGAAGAAGAATGGAAAGAGGAAAGAGCTCGGGTTATCGCAGTAAATCAAGGAAAGGCAGATCCAAGTCCAGATCGGGGATAGTGTGCTGGAAATGTGGAAAGAGAGGACACCTAAAGAAAGATTGTAGATCTTGGAAGGGAAAAGAAGGAGATGCACAACAAGAAAAAAATCATGAAGCAAATGTGACAGGTGATGTGTTACAAGATGCTTTGATTCTTTATTTCGAAAATGTTACTGATTCTTGGGTTGTAGATTCAGGGGCTTCATTCCATGCCACACCTGATAAGAAATATTTTCATGACTATGTTCAAGGAGATTTTGGACAAGTTCGGTTGGGTGATGATAAACCCTGTAAAATTGTTGGAATGGGTAAAGTTCTTGTAAAACAACAGAATGGAAACCAATGGCTACTAAAGGAGGTAAGGCATGTTCCAGATCTGAAGAAAAATCTGATTTCAACAAGGCAGTTAGGCAGTGAAGGTTGTGTGACAACTTTCACAGATAAAACTTGGAAGGTCACCAAAGGAGCCTTGGTAATAGCAAAAGGCGAAAAGGTTGGTACATTGTATTTATGCAATGGTATTTCTAACTCTGTTAATGCTTTAACTTCCAAAGGAGTAGATGCAACATTATGGCATCATAGGCTCGGACACATGAGTGAGAAGGGGATGAAGATTCTTCACTCAAGAAATTTGTTGCTAGGTTTGAAGAATGTTGATTTGGATTTCTGTGAGAATTGCATTTATGGAAAACAGAAGAGAGTCAGATTTCTTAGAGTTGGGAAAGAAAAGAAGAGTGAAAAATTAGAGCTTGTGCATACAGATGTATGGGGACCTGCTCAGGTATCATCTCTTGGTGGCTCTTGTTATTCTGTTACTTTTATTGATGATGCAACTAGAAAACTTGGATTTATTGTATTCATAATAAATATGATGTATTTGATACTTTTAAGAAATGGAAAGCTTTGGTTGAGATTGGGACAGGAAAGAAGTTGAAGTGTCTCAGATCAGACAATGGAGGTGAATATTGCAGCAAAGAGTTTGATAGGTACTGTTCAGAGCATGGAATTCGCAAAGAGAAGACAGTTCCAAGAACACCACAAGAAAATGGTGTGTCAGAAAGGATGAACAGAACAATCATGGAGCGTGCAAGGTGCATGAGATTGCATGCAAGATTGCCTTTACAATTTTGGGCAGATGCTGTAGATACTGCTGTTTATCTAATAAACAGAGGGCCTTCAAGTTCCTTGGATGGTGGTATTCCAGAGGAAGCATGGACAGGTAAAAAGGTAAACTACTCTTTTTTTAAAGCCTTTTGGTTGTGAGGCCTTTGTCCATATTAATAAAGAAAACAGAACAAAGCTTGAGGCAAAATCAAAGAAATGTACCTTTATTGGATATGGTGCTAATGATTTTGGTTATCTCTTATATGATTATGAAAATCACAAAATCATTAGGAGCAGAGATGTAATATTCAATGAAAAGGTCTTGTATAAGAATCAGTTGCAGAAAAAGAAACAGGAAAAAGAAAGCAAGGAATACACGATTCTTGATGAGATAACTAAAAAAGTAAAGGTGCCTGAAAATGATAATAATCAACAACCACAGCAGCAGCAACCACCACAATAGCAACAGGCACCTCAAACACCTGAAAGTGGTGTTAGAAGATCTCCTAGGGTAAGTAGACCCCTTGAACGATACTCTCCTTCATTATATTATTTATTGCTGACTGATTCTGGTTAACCTGAATGTTATGAAGAAGCAATTCAGGTTGGAAGAAGGAAGAAGTGGGAGCTAGCCATGGAAGAAGAGATGGAATCCTTAATGCATAACCAGACTTGGGACTTAGTCAGGTTTCCTACAGGTAAAACTACATTGCAAAATAAATGGGTTTACAGGCTTAAGGAGGAAGATGGAGGAAAACAAAGGTACAAAGCTAGACTTTTGGTGAAGGGGTTTGCACAGAAGAAAGGTATTGATTTTGATGAAATATTTTCTCTTGTTGTTAAGATGACTTCAATCAGAACTATCTTAAGTCTTGTAGCAGTGGAAGATTTACATCTTGAACAGTTAGATGTAAAGACAACATTTCTCCATGGAGATTTGGAGGAAGAGATATACATGTAGCAACCAGAAGGATATGAGGTCAAAGGGAAAGAAAAATTGGTGTGCAGGTTAAAGAAGAGCTTATATGGCTTAAAACAAGCTCCAAGGCAGTGGTATCTAAAATTTGACAAGTTTATGTCTGAACAAGGTTATACTAGATGTCACTCTGATCATTGTGTTTATCTAAAAAGGAAAAATGATGGCAGCTATATTATATTGTTATTGTATGTAGATGACATGCTTGCTGCAGGGTCTAACATGCAGGAAATAAATGTGCTCAAAAGAAAATTGGCAAATTCATTTGCAATGAAGGATTTGGGAGCTGCAAAACAAATCCTTGGTATGAGGATAACTAGAGACAGGAAAAATCGCAAATTAAAACTGTCTCAGAATGAGTACATAGAGAAGGTGTTGAAAAGATTTAATATGCAGAATGCAAAACCAGTTAGTACACCTTTTGCTAGCCATTTCAAACTTAGTAAGGAGATGTGCCTAAAGACCCAAGAAGACATGGATTATATGTCTAAAGTTCCATATGCATCAGCAGTTGGAAGCTTAATGTATGCAATGGTCTGCACAAGGCCTGATATTGCACATGCAGTGGGAGTTGTAAGCAGGTACATGAATAATCTAGGAAAAGAACATTGGATGGCAGTAAAATGGATTCTCAGATATTTGAGAGGTACCACAAATCAAGCATTATGCTTTGGTGGTTCAAACATTGCTCTACAGAGATATGTTGATGCAGATATGGCAGGTGACAAAGATAGCAGGAGGAGCACTACAGGATATGTATTTATTGTAGGTGGAACAACTGTCAGTTGGGTTTCAAAAATACAAAGTGTTGTTGCACTTTCAACAACAGAAGAAGAGTATGTTGCTGCTACAGAGGCTAGTAAAGAAATGATTTGGTTACAAAGGCTTATGGGTGAATTGGGTAAGAAGCATGATATGGGAACGTTATACAGTGATAGCCAAAGTGCCATTCATCTTTCAAAGAACTCAACATTTCATTCTAGGACTAAAGACATACATCTCAAGTACCATTTCATACGATTAGTATTGGAAGATGGAGAGTTGAAGCTGGTAAAGATACACACTAGCCAGAATCCTGCAGATATGCTAACAAAAGTTGTAACCAGGGAGAAACTAAAAATGTTCTCAGTTTAAATTGGTCTTCAAGGATGATGATGAAGATGAGGAACAACCAGGTCCAAAGAGGATTCATTGTCCAGCAAATGAAGTAGTGGTGGAGTTGCTACAATCAGTCTCCAAGTGGGAGATTGTTGGGTGTGGAGCCTGATTTTCTTCCTGATCCAGAGATTCTTGTTTTTTAGCTGGATGTATACCCCATGAAAATTGTACACCCTTGCACGCGGGGGTGCGCCCCCCACGGTCTCTGGGGGGGGGGAGGCCGCCGGTCCTCACTGGGGTTTTCGGCATCGCCCCCGAAACCAAAAATAGATGTAAAATTGCCTTGTAAAAGTATAGTAATTTATAGTCAATCTGGGCCGTTCATTAGGCGGATGATCTGATGGTAGAAGTTATGTTTAGTTTAGGGTTTTTTTCCCTAGAAGGCAACCCCTCGCTTTTATGAGGGTATTGTATTGCGGCTGCGTATTGTATGTGTATTCTATGAGCGGGAAATAGATAGGGAGACTGTAAGAGAGAACATAGGATATTACAGTGGATCTGTTGTAGGTTTTGTATCTTCATTTTGCTGGATAATAGAAAGGAAGGACTGGCTGTTCAGGGTGGACGTAGCCCAAACTGGGTGAACCACGTATATCTGTGTCTCTCTGGTTTTATGTGTTTTGTGTGCTTGTATTTTCCGCATATTTTATGTGTTGCATTGCTCTGTAATATTTAATTTTCTAACAATGTGTTGAGGTATTGGTTAAACCGTCCAATTGATGATGGTGGAATACATGATATAGAAATGTAGGATTTTGAAATCAAGTGACAGGGATGTATTGAGTAGATGTGATCATGAATATTGACACATTGGTTTATTGGAATAAATATTTAGTTTCATCTTGTAATGGTAGGTATGCTAAGTAACACATGTACATTGAAACAAAGCTCCATTTAATTGAGTATGATTAACAACTAAAAATTATTGAATTATTAGTTTGTTAAAATTATTCTGAGAACACCTCATGGATGGTAGTAAATATTGAAAGAAAGGATTATAGGCATATACAATCACTTTTATTTGGTTGATTAAAAAATCTAGGTTGTAGGTGGAATGGTCTCAAATATGAAAATGAGTGTAATAAAGTAAGAAATATTAGGTACTTGTTAGGATATTCAGACACATAGGAAATAGTTAAGAATAACTTAGTCTAGTGTAGAGTTAGGTAAAGTGTGTTTCTTTACCATGTACATTTGTAACTTATAATTCGACGGACATGATTTGTAGTGATCCGACGGTTATCTCTCACCTCGGTATTAACGACACTTGATCCATGGCTTAACACCCGATTGGTCCATGATCTCTATTTAAAGAGCATGGAGGGTCATTTTTCTGGTAACTGTTTATGAGAGAAACATATGTAACTTTTCTTTTTATATTAATAAATTGCCTGAAGTGGCCACATTGACTCAAGCCATGGACTGTTTCACTCTGTGAGGGCTTTAACCACGTGATTATATTGGCGTAATGATTTGTGATTTGTTTGTGAGCAGTGACCTTTGGTTCTTGATCTAAGGAACTTACCCTGTAAATTCCTACATGGTATCAGAGCTATTTTGAGGGCCGCATCTGTTGTTGATCAAAATCCGAAGCCAGTTTGACTACATGCGAATGCCGTTTTGTAGGTCTACTATTTCTGAACATTTTTGGGCTTGTAGAACTACTATGTTGTGTCCGAAGCGTCTGTTACAGTGAGGAACGCCTTTCTTTTCATGCGAAAAGGTTTTCGGCTGCCCAAGTTATGACAGTTTAGATCTGGAGGTATAAAGCATCTGTTTTGCAGCTATATTTGTTAATAGTTTTGCTTATTTCGGTTTCCTCTTTTTATTTTCGGTTTTTAGGTTTTATTTATTTGCCGAATTTATACCCTCTTCTCTATGTATGCTCTTTGTTGTGCGCTGCGTGTGATCTCGGAAAATCAGAAACAGGAAAACTGATTTTTTTTGCTACGTATGCTCTTATCCCGCGTCTTTGTGCAATCTCGAGAAATCAGAAATAATGAAAAAAACGATAGTTACTGGTAAGGATAACTGAAAATCTAACATTTTTCCGTAAGGATTTGTATTTCGTTTTTTTTTCTCGGTTATTGTGATTTTTTTGTGCAGGAAAAGGCACACACACCGAAGAGTTTAAAAAAAATTTAATTTAAAAAAAAAAAATACCCCTTTCCTCCTTTCAAACAATACCGTGATCCTTTTATTATCTCACTTGGTGAGGGGTTAGTTTATGAGAATAGAGGTCCTGGGTTCAAGTCTCCTTATCAAGCTTCTTTTGTAAAAAAATTTTGTTCAAAGGGGCAGAATTTTTTTTTTTTTAAAGCCACACTTTATCCTGTTCCCGTAACTATTCGGCATCTACAACTCAGATTTTTCAAAGGGCATAACTTCTTCATCCGGAAGCTGTTTTTTTTTAAACGGTCTAATTTTTCAATATATTTCCATTGGAGCAGTTACTTTCAGCTTTTGTTAGCTTTAGTGTTTAAAAAAAAAAAATGGAAAGTGCATGCCCGATTATTCTTAACAACACCAATTATTTCAAATGGCTACCTCACATGGTAGATATATTTAGAAGTAAAGGGATTTATAGAATAGCCACAAGACAAGAAACTAAACCTTCTGATGATGATAAAGTTACTAAATGGGAAAATAAACAAGATCAAGCACGAGGGTTGATAGGCATGTCCATTGCTCAAGATCTTCGATTTCATATCCTTGACATTGACACCCCCGATGAAGCCCTGGAAAATCTAAAAACTGTTTTTGGCATTCAAAATCAAATCGGGCCCACCAGCGTGAAAATTAGTTGCTTACTTTGGAACCCAATAATTTTTCCTCCATTAGATATTTTTTGTCCAAATTCAAGACCCTTCGCATTCTTTTAGAAGGTTGTAAGATAAAAAAAGGAAGATGGTAGCCTCATTTATTGCATTCTTGCTAAGTTTGGCCGTGCATACTCTGTATTTGTTTTTACCTTCCATTCCACTAGAGAAGCCATCATTTCTTCAGGAACCGCCTACAAGAACCCCTGTTTTGATGCCTTTTGTGATTCTTTTATAAGAGAACAAGAAAAAATCTTACACCTTGGTCTTATCACTTCTGGAAACGCTTCTAAGAAAGTCTTAGTAGCCCAGCAGAAACCATATCAAAAGAATCCCAAGAAGCAGTATCCTAAAAAGTATGGTCCGAAACCAAACAAGGGTCCTAAACAATTTCAGCCACAAACTAAAAAAGCAACTCACCAAAATGATAAGGCATATAAAAACAAAGGAAAGAAGACAGATAGACATTGCAACTTTTGCAATCGTGATGGCTATTTAGAGTCCAAATGTTTTAAGAAGATGGAAGCCTTAGAATTAGCAATGAAGAAGAACAACATCAATTTGGAGCACTCTTCAGCATCATCTTCAGGCATGGCACTTTCTACTTGTGGTTGTCAATCATCAAGATCTAGTTATGCATTAAATGTATCTTATTCTTCTCCTTCTCATGAATGGCTCATTGATTCTAGAGCTTCTTACCACATGGCCAAAAATAAAGCCATGTTTTCTTCTTTAAATGATTGTAACACCAAACATATTTATGTTGGTGATGATATATCTCTTAATGTTGTAGGATCTGGAACCATTCATCTAGATAATGGTCAGTTTAATGATGTACTATGTGTTCCTACCTTGTCATGCAACCTTCTATCTGTTTATCAGATAACTCATTCAAGTGAAGGGAAAATAGTAGAATTCTCACCTCATGATGTTGTAATCAAGGACCTCAAAGATCCTAGACATATTTTAGCTACTGGAATTGCTGATGATTCCACAAGGTTGTATAAGTTTGACAACTTTGGGTCATCATGTCTTCCCTCTATTTTTGTTGCTCATAATGATGAAGTGAGCAAACTTGGCATGAGCGATTTGGTCACTTAAACTATTGCTCTCTTCAAACTCTATGTAAGGAAAATATGGTAACGGGCCTTCCTATGGTATCTTGCCGAGATGGTGTTTGCTCCAGATGTGTACTTAGAAAACATCATCGGGATAGTTTTGATAAACGTGCCTCTTGGCATGCTTCAGCCCCTTTGCAGCTTGTGCACAATGATTTATGTGGTCCACTTCCTGTTGTTTCTTTCTCTGGTTGCAAGTACTTCTTAACTTTAATTGATTATTTTTCCAGACGCACTTGGGTATACTTCTTAAAACTCAAGAGTGAAGTTTTTAACATTTTCTTGGCCTTTAAGGCCTTTGTTGAGAAACAATCTGGACATCAAATTCTTAAGTTAAGATCAGACAATGGAGGAGAATATGTTAGCAACAATTTTATCAACTTCTGCACTGAGCATGGCATTCAATTGAAACATATCGTTCCATATACTCCACAACAAAATGGTGTAGCTGAAAGGAAGAATCACACCTTAAAAGAAATGGTTATTTTTATGCTTCAATCTAAAGGATTTGGTCTCAATTTTTGGGCAGAAGCCATTATCTGTGCAAATTACATAGTAAATCGCACTCCTACTAAGGTTTTAAAGAATATAACTCCAGAAGAATCTTGGAGCTCAATCAAACCAGATGTAAGTCACTTTCGTGTTTTTGGAAGTGATGCTTGGGCCCATATTCCAAATGTGAAACATAAAGCCTTAGAACCTAAAAGTGAAAAATGCATTTTTGTTGGATATTCTGAAGATGTCAAAGGATATAGACTTCTTCAACCAAAATCAAAAACTATAATCATTAGAAGAGATGTAAATTTTGATGAAAATATATCGGCTTGCGAGCCTAGTTCGGCAGGTGTGCCACCTTTGGCTTGCGAGCCTGATTCGGCATATGTGCCATCTCTCTCTCTCCCTCTTCTATTTTTTATAGCATTCCTTCTAGCTCAGATGATGATAGCAAGGATGAAAATCCTCCTCCACCTCTTGAAATTGTTCCTTATACTCCACCACTTCCAAGATGGGTCTGCTCTACTCGGGATGCAACAAGTTCTCTTGTAGGTGACCCTGCCGATCGACGACGTACACGTTCTTAGTTCAAAAGAGCTTCTTCCTTATTGGCTCAAGTTCCAGAAAATACCGATCTAGAAACCTTTGAAGAAGCCTCCGGTCATCCAGCTTTGGATGAAGCTATGAATGAAGAATATCGTTCCTTATTGGCGAATGATACTTTGGATCTTGTTCCTCTTCCAAAAGGAAGAAAAATTGTCAGATGCAGATGGTTTTACAAAACAAAGTTTGGACCAGATCGAAAAGTAGATAGACATAAAGCTCGTCTTGTCGCTAGAGGATTTTCACAAGTTGAAGGCATTGACTATACTGAAACCTTCTCCCCTATTTCCAAAATGAATTCTATCTACCTTGTTCTTTCCCTTTTGTAATATTCCTAATTAGCACAAGCTAATAGGAATATTTAAATTTTGTTTTATTTTCCATTTATGAATAAATCGCTAATGGAGGACATGTAAAACTCCTTAGATTGGTGAATAAATAAATGCTCAATGTAAACAAAGCTATATCTGAGACACTTACATAAAATCCACTTGCAGGTGTGAAAGGGGTTTAAGCTATGAGACTGGGTCAACCTTGACCAAATCTATAGCGTTGTCTAAATTCAATGTATCTCATAAAGGGACAACGCAGTTATAGAAGGACCTCATGTGAAAGGGATTAAGTGATTCAAGGTGGTTTAGGGTTTGGGCAAGCCCTCATCTTATAAAAGGAAGGAGAAGGCTCAAGAGAAGGTTGTTGAATGTATTATGATTTTTTAGAATTATGTCTGCTTAGACAAATTCTAGTTCTCTGGGATTTTTAGCAAGAGACTAGTGAGGATCTCCTGTTGGGGGTTCTCCATCCTTCCATTGAGTAGCTCTTGGAGGGTTTTGTGCTTCTCTTCCACTATTTGGCATATGGCCAAGCTCCATCTCTCTTTGGCAGCGTAAATCCAGTGAGGGTTTCATTGTATAAGTGAGTTGCAGCAAGTGGAACTCTAGATCTGCAAAGATCTAACTTATATTGGAACATTTTCTCAGTGACTGTGTCTTTTAACCTCCTGGAAGAGTGCATCCACAGCTTGAGCTTCAGTATCAGATCTTGGTATCAGGCCAAAATGTATATTATCATCAACTGCGCAGTTTCTCTCCCTGATCTGCGTAAATCTTGATGAGCAGAGTTGCAGAGGTTTTGGAGTTCTCCCGGAGGAGAGATCTCTAGTGGAAAGGATCCTTCCTTTCACTGTGGTGATCCATGGATTGGCTAACCAATCCATGTACCCTTCAAATATGATTTATTTTCTGATGTATTTACTATAGAATTTCTGAATATTGCTGCAGAACTGTGACTTAGATCTTAGATCTACTCACTGTTGTTGATCATTTGTTGAGATCCCCAAGGGGAGTGTATTCTAAAGTCCCTTTTGTATACAGATCCGCAATGGATCTACCATTTTGTATGAAGATCTGTTATAGATCACAAATGTGATAAAAATAAGCTTTAGCCTCCTGAAATTTATGGTAAGAAGCTTTCCTGGTTCAATATACTGTTGCAACACCTAATTGAGGCTTGTAATCATTGTAAATGCCTGTATTTCTCTTGTATATTGCTTAGAACATAACATAGGCTTGATTTACTATTTCTCACACTCTATTATAACTTTCACCTTCACAAATTACGCTATCCATGCTTCAGTAAACTTCTGCATACTTCAAGTCATGGGGAATCAGGGATTTTAAGCCTAGTCGGGATTGGAGGAACTGTTTAATATAGCTAGGATCATTTGTTTGACCTGAAATTTGATAAGGGAGTCCCTCACGACCTAAGCTAAAATAACCTACAGCCATCTCCCTTTTTTTACACGGATTTCTTAATACACTCTTTTTAGGGCCTAAATCATCGCTTTTCCCCATCCTTTGTCAATAGAATTAATCTTACTTCTTGCTGATGTATATAAAATTGTTGCTGAGGTGTTTTTAAACACATATCAGGGTTATTAGCTCACTGCTACTCCAGTTTTGTGTTTTTATACTGTTGCAGCCCTTCATTGGGCAATTTTATGAAGGAAACTAGGTGTGGGAGACCTGTTTAACCCACCTAGAGTGATTTATTTTGAGCCTCATCTTGCATTTCGGTCTTAGATACTCTGATATAAGGGATCCAAGGGCTGGTCCTGGTTGCTGAAGCACACATCCCTGAAAAATGCGTTTTTTCAGGCCTGTTTTGTTGAGCAGTCCAGATTAGGAATATTACAGCTGCTTCCTTTAAATGGGAAGTTCATCAGATGGATGTTAAATCTGCCTTCTTACATGGAGATTTACATGAATAAATCTACATGGAACAACCCCCTGGATTTATCCAAAACAACTCTAGTCTTGTTTGTCGCCTTAGGAAGTCTCTCTATGGTCTAAAACAAGCTCCTCGGGCTTGGTATGCCAAAATGGAAGGCATGCAATTATATATAGAAGAAGATATTGCTTCAGTGCTCAATATACTACTTCAAGTGTAAGCAAGATAATCTTATTTTTTCTCTGCTACTAATCTTTTCATGCCGAATGCAGATAATACTGGGAATATTACCTTGAGGTTCTTTTGCCATAATCCTTTGATCCTGAGGACCTGTACCATACTGCTGCTCTACTGATAATGCTTGGTAATCTGTTGATAAGCATGTTGCTTGTACCTAAACACCAATTGATTAAACCATGCAGAGATTTTAGTTCAACTTGCACATTTACCCATAATTAAGACATCCTTCATAAATTCTATTATTGAGCTCTCCACTGTTTTCAACAACAATCATCAATATACTGAATTTGATCTTGGCCTCATTAATCTTTTGCTTTTTCTGTCATTTTGTTCAGAGGAAGTCACAATATTTTCTTTTCTAGGACTTCTCCAGAACCATTGCTGCTTTACATACAATTCAACTGTTCTAACATAGTGATCTTTAGAAGGACATATTCAATTTCTATACTATGAATCTTCATGGACAGATTACTCAGAGATTAATCACTCACTTAACTGCCCACCTCCAAAGAGACTTTTCATAGATGAATGATGTCATGACATAATGATGATAGGCACTTCTATTACTAATCCTTCTTAATGTGATTCATTTGTTAATTCTAGCAGTATGATGCACAATGTGATCATCACTTAATGTGCTGATTTTCCCTTAGCTTACATGTTCATGGCCGATGTTCTCTCTACTCCCAAGGCTTCTTGTTGCTTTCTCTCCTTCCATCAACATGTTTGGCTATTGTGTGATTTAGGTGTTCTTCTTCCTCTATAGTTCTCTATTGGAGAAAATTTTCCTGTGCATTCTTGATCTTATAGCTGTTCTCATTTCATGGAGCTCTTCTTTAGACTAATTTTTGTGGGGAATACATATGAACTACTCTCCCCCTGGGATGTTGCTTCATATTTATCACTGGTTGGATATTTTCTTTGCTTCCTAGAGTAGCTCCCCCTGAGACTATGCTAGATTTATTATATTATTGAGATAATAGGCTCCCCCTTTCTCTTTTCCTTCCATACTTTATTGGGGTTCATCATAATGTCTGCTCTTCTTTTAGATTCATAGTTTTGATTGATCTGTTTTGATCCCATCATCTGTCTAGAGTTATTTAATGTATATGGCAGATTACAGTCCTTTTCTTTGTGACCAAGTTTGAGGCATACATAACATCTTATTTTATCATAGTACATTTGAATTGATGTATAATACTTTGTTCCCCTTCTTGAATACATTTTACATTCAACAGATTTATGTCCAAAATTATTGCATGCATAACAGTAGCCATGGAAATAATTTGTGTACCTGGTGAAGGATTGTCTTTTCCATTTGCTTGCTTGAGGTGTTCTTCTTGTTTGCTGCATCTTTTGCTGGTTGGACTGGGTTTGCTTTGTCTTACAACATGTTCCAATATTTCCTTGTTTGTGGCAGGTAAAACATGTGATATTTTTCATAGGAGGAAAGAACCTCCTTTGACATCTTCTAAATTTATTCAATTCATCTTCAGGAGCATATGAGCCTTTAGCAGCTGATTGTTTCATCTTCTCATTCTCTGTCCTACCATGTTGCTGCTTGATTCTATTTTTTTCTTCACAAATCCTATTCTTGTTGGCTTCTATTTTTGTAGTAATCAGCTGAGCTGCATCACTGTCCTTTACAGCTTTTACAAAGATGATTTTCTTGTTATCTTCTGCCTTGGATGTACTGGTTTCTCCTTCATATACTATCCCAGCCTTTATGAAAGGAGACCTTTGAGCATCTAGAATTTGGTCCAGTTGTTCAGAGCTTTTCATTTGAGGAGTATTCATTAATAAGTCTCTTTGGGCCTTTTCTAATTTCTTTCTCAGGCTCACTACTTCTTCTTCCAATTTTTCACATTCCAGGTTTTTCTCTCTCATTTGTTGTAGTAGAGTATCTTCTACTTTCTGCGCTTCTTCAAGTTGAGTCTTCAGGCTAACAATCTCTTTCCTATCTTCATATTCTCTCTCATCACATATTTGCACCACTGTCTTAAGGTATTTGTTTTCATTTTTCAATTTTTCTATTTCAGTCAAAGTAGTGTCAAGCTTGGCTTTTTCTTCAGCTGTAATTTCTTCATGGTTCTTATCTGCATTCACACTAGCAGGTGCTTCATTTGATTGAATATTTTCCTGTTGACATGAATTTTTATTCTTCTTAATTCTCTTATTCTTCTTGTTAGTGCAGTTCTTAGTTTTTACTCCATGCATGAAGTGCAATCTATCCCAGATTTCTTTTGCAGAGGTTAAATCCATTACCAACTCAAGGTCCTTGTTATGAAGACTGTTATATATCACACATTTTGCCTTGGCATTCCTCTATTGTTCTTTCACCGTGGGGGAGTCTGTGCAGTAACCATCACATACAAGCTTCCATACTTCAGGTTCATAAGCCAATAATCTTGTTTTAACCTTATCTCTCCATTCAGGAAAGTTTGTCGTACTTAACACAGGTACATTTTGATAGTCCATGACTTAAACAAATCTCCTTCAAGCTATTAGGCTTGCACCAAAGGAACTGGCTCTGATACCAATTGTTGAACCCTTAGTTAAACTGAGAGGGGGGGGGGGTGAATCAGTTTAACACGTTCATGGAATTTTAAAACTTTTTCATTAACACTTGTTTACACCTTAATTTCATGTTCAACTTAACATGTGAGTAATCTTAGAATGTGAGCAGCAAGCATTACTTTAATGTAACAGTAGACTTAATATGAGAGCAGCAAGTATTAAGCAGATGATATAAACCAGATCAACACATAAAAATCATGCACAGAGACACCAATTATAAGTGGAAACCCATAAAGGGAGAAAACCACATCTTATTATTATTGTGATGCAAAGGCAAGCTCCAACTCCCTCTCACCACTGATTTTCTGTAGGCACCAACCTACAGGAGGCTCCAACCTCAATTCTGCAAGCTACAACTTGCAAGGAAGCTCCAACTCCCATCAATTTTCTGCAGGCACCAACCTACAGGAGGCTCCAACCTCAGTTACTGCAAGCTACAACTTGCAAGGAAGCTCCAACTCCCATTAATGTTCGAGGCACCAACCTACGGGAAAATCAAGCCTCAATTCGCAAGCTACAAGACCCTCAAGCTCCCAAATCCCATCAATGTTGCGAGGCACCAACCTACGGGAGAGCTCCCGACCTCGGTCGGCTACAGGCGACATTTTATCGTAAAACTTGATGTGGAAGCACCAACTCCCATCTATTTTCTGCAGGCACCAACCTACAGGAGGCTCCTACCTCAGTCAGCTACAACTGACATCTATCACGCTACAACTTGATAGGGAAGCTCCAACTTCCTTACTCTTTCAAAAGAAAAACACTTGCTGATTTACCTTGGATATCAGCACTGTTCTGTACCATCTTCTCTGATGTTCATCAATTCTCATATCTACCCTGTATTATCTTTGCATCTTCTCAAATTCTCTATTAGCTTCTCCTTCTTCTCTGCTCAGCTCCTCCTTCTTCTTATCTTCTCTGCCTTAATTCCATACTCTGCATTCTCTGTATTCACTCTCTCTAACCTCTCCTTGCATATCAGGTTGATATTATATATAGAGTTCATCACATGACTGTTTGTATTCCTCAAAGAATTTGGAATGAATAGCCATACCCTTTAGTCTTCTTCCTTCTCATTTCTTTTCCAGCTCACTCAAAAATATAACAATATGCATTAATTTTAATATTACAGTGGGAGTTTTGTTTTCCTACCGGAGACTTGCCAATGCATCACAAACAATAAAAATTAATTACAACATTTACATTCACATTTTTAGTTACACATTTAAATTTCACTTAGCTCCTTTTCTGGATTTTGGTTTTACTGGATTTGTCTTTTCTGCTACTGTTAAGTAATTGATCTGCATACTTCTGTTCATCATGCCTGCAAAATTCCCTGTGACCTTTTCAGTTCCTACATTCTTTGTTTACCTCTGTTAGGCCCACATTTTCATCCCTGTGTTTATTCACCTGTTCACTGTACTTTTGTGCACCTGCTATATATATAACTGCTTTTCCAAGTTTATCCTCAAATAAATATAAATCTAGGCAATGTCTATTTATTATTAATCTTTGTTCTCTGGATACCTGTCTACATTCTTTGTTCATATATGAGTTTAAACATAATGGTTTGAAATTATCATTACAATTTCAATTCATATTTTTCCCTGTACTATTTTTCTGCCTAACTGCTGTGCAATTAATTGTCTTTTAATATAACTGCTGTGCAATTTATCATTCTACTGTCGAACTGGAAATTTCAATAAACATATATGGATACTCTAGAACTATGCGGAAGCTTTGATAGTTTCTCATTCATTTATGGTTATGCAACCATATTATAAACGTCATATACCCATATATTATACATTTTTCTACCAGTGTTTCGAAATGCTGCATAGTATCCTTGACTTTGGCTTAAACCTTGACGCATCAACTTTATTTATATATGCACATAGATATACTCTTACATGCTCATGATTTCCTCGTAAAATATCTTCCCCACTTCAATTGTTACAAACATTAACGCGTCGCTGACTTATATTAAAACCCCGCAGTAATATATATCCATCTAACCTTAGTCGAACAGTCCCAATCAATATAATTTAGCCTGGGGCCCACATATATAATCAACGACCCAATCACATACTCGCACCGTACCGTGGTTATCCTTCGCGCACCTTCCTCATACGGCCACCGTCCGATGGCTCCCCTCCAGATCGATGGCGCTCAACAATATCACGCGGCTTCCTTGGTCGGACATTAACGTGCGATGGCGCGCAGTGATGGCGGTTTTGCAGATTCGTTTAGGGATGCGTGTCGCTCGTTCTATGGAATCGCTCCCAATCTCGTGAATACTTCTTTCCCGTCGAAGGTGGTGCGATGAAAACCACCGGTTCGCTCTAAACCGCATCCACTATTCCTCCTTCGTGGTTCTGCCCCTTCCCTCAAGGTTTCGTCAATTTATATTCTAACCTTTGGTTCATCAATGTTTCAACACGACTCCTCCACATACTATAACGCACTGCTTCAACAGGTTATACATTCCCCATTTCTCACTGTATCATGGCCTTAGAAACCTGATATCTATGAATCAAATGTTCGGAAATTCATTACACGGAGAGAGATACCAGTATCAGTTGGAATTCTGGAAGAATTCGAACCCCTTCACCCAAGTTAACCCGTATTCAAGATTCAATGATCAATAATTCGTGTAATCGATAACGATTTGTCCAATCAATACTCCTCAAAATTACCTTATATAGATTCACAAATCTACTCCTTCCATGGAGCTTATGATGTTTATAGACCATGAGTAACAAATTCATGCTTTCACAATAAATTCAAGCAGTCTACATGGGCATAATCCCATCTGTCAGTAAGACAGGGTTTCATAATTGTCCACAGGGACTCAAATATCCTTCATACGGAATTCAATCAAGAATATACATATAATTCACAGAGAATTTAGAATAAATCCCTCATCATTATATACAAATGTAACCATTTACAAGAAAATTCACTTATTCTTCTCAATTGGCCAGATTTTCTATTCGATGGCCTTTTTCTCCTACTCTGTCTCTGGACAACTCTGCTTCAATTCACTGCTTCCTCTGCTCCTTGCTTCTCTTTTTTCTGCCTTTCAATTCACTTCTTCCTCTGCTCCTTGAATGATACTGCTCTTTGCTTCTCTTTTTGCTGCCTCTGCTACCTCTCTACTGCCTTGTTGTTGTTTCAGGTGCTCCTCCTTTGCCATCTCCTTTGCCACTATTTCCTCTAATGTTTCTCTTGCCTTTCCAGATCTCTAAACAACTAACCCTTCTAAAGCTGCCCCAGCTTCATGTTTCATGCTCTCTTTGCCTTGTTTCTGTTTCAAGTGCTCCTCCTTTGTCATTTCCTTTGCCATCAATGACAACATTTCCAACAACATACTACTAGTGGATGTCTAGTAATAAGTTGGTGCTCTCCTTATAGTAGAAATCCATGACAAGATGGATCACCTAAGGGATTTTTTAGTAGACAAGGGGACATCTAAGCCTAGACAGTGAGTGTATCAAGGAGGAGGAAACTTATAAGTTCATGTGGGATGGTGGCTAGAATCTTGAGGGTGTGTTAGAAAGGATAATGAAATTAATTATTTCCTATGGAATCCATTATATGGGATAGATGCATATCCATATAGGTAAGTATTAAATAAAAAATACATTCATATCTTTGAATAGATGCTTACATCATGGAATTGAGGAATATTGTGCATAAGATAAGTTTTTATTGATAATTGTTATAATATGTATGCTTACTTGAATACTAACGCAGGAATATGTTGGAATGTTTAAGTATGGTGGTATACCAAGATATTGAATAGGATGGCACTGCCAATACAACTAAATAATGAAGAAAATAAGTGTTGTTAATGAGAATACAACATTGAGGATTGTGTTATTCGAAGGGGGATGTGCTGGAAGGTCCCAGTATTGAATCCCATTGATTAATTGTACTTAATTATGATTGAATGTTTGATTTTGTTTGGCATGGATATTTTAATTACCATGCCTTATTTACACCATGAGGAAAAAATTTCATGGTGATTTGAATAATATAAATATTATTTTTCTTGAATTTAATAAAATAATTGAGATACATGAGGTAGGCGCACATAAAAAGGGGGTTATGATAGCAGGAGATGGGAAAGGTGAGAGCTTACTAGGGGGTTATACATGCCAAATAATCCTTAGTTTTCCATTTTTCCAAAATTTACTTTGTTTCCTTCATCACCATGTTCCTTATTAAAAATATAGAAACCTTAACTACCAAAAATTGAATGCAAGTGGTAGTTGTGGATATGTACACCTTACATAATTATGAAATCAAGTGGATAAGTACCTTCATCATGGGAATTGTGAGAGAAGTGGTAAAACCTATATTTTCTCACATTTCTTCGAAAAAAATCATGTCCTCGCAATAAGGGGGAAAATGAGGTCTAGTGGGGTGTTGGGGTCAAGCTGATTTTTTTATTCATTCATTCATCATTATACTCCCTACACATGTAATTGATGGGGAGGAACAAACTCATCATTTGATGTAGGAAATTGATTGTAGAGAGGCAATGATTCATGTATTCTTAGAGGCATGTACGTTAATAGTTGTAGGGAAGAAGGAATGATTCATTATTGGTCATTCTTGTACTAAGACAAGCAACATAGTCCAATATAATTCTCACCTAAATGACATAATCAATTTTGGTTCTAAGGTGAATAGTGGAGCACGTTCTGTATTCACATGAATGGTGTGTGACCATTATGAACTCATGCAAATAACATTGAAGAGAGATGCATGGGCTAGACATAGTAGAGAAGGAAAATCAAATGGAAGAGAAGTAAGTTATAAGAGAGAAATAAATAGAGGGAGAGGAAAATTCATTCTCTCTTGGTTGATGCTAGCATCCATGAAAGTAGTTGTAGAGGTATTGGCTCCCACTAGGAGGGTGATCAAGGAATGATCGAGGCAATTTTAAATTCATGTGATGAGAACTACATAAATATGTATAGATTCTGAAAATAGATAAGGAAGAGATTCAAATGGTTAAAAGATAACTTATGTGAAAATAAGTGAATTCTAGAGAGGGATAACATAGATAGATTCCAAAATAGGGTTGGAAAGGGATCCAGGAAATATATCAAGCTACGTGATGGAGAATCCATGGATAGAAGCTAAGGAGTAAGCCATAGTGTGGGTTGAAAAACCAAGCAAGGAAGCCTTTAAAACATGAAAAAAGTCAAGAACTAAGTAAATGTTGTTGGAGTTAATGGATAATATCTAGACCCTCTATGCACACATAGAGGGAGAGCTTAGATAATTTTGAGGGACGATTGAGTAGATGAGGAAGGTATTCTCCTTATTCTATGTAAGGAAGTAAATGTGTGTCACCAAAATAGTTGTGTTGTTCCAATAAAAAAAAATAGCAATGAGACAATGGGATAGATAATTTTTTATCCTAAGAATGATTTCCATAAAAATTTTATAATTTTCCTTCGCAGTATCATAGCTTCAATTAGGGTGGCCTATTATAGAAATAATTAGTGAAATCGAGTATATGGTTGGGTGGAACATTGCTCTACCTAAGTTAACGTTGGCCTTCAACTTTCAACTAGATAAGTTCTTCCTTTGGTTTGTTTATGCTTGATGCACTTTGTTGGATTATTTTACTATTTCAACGTTGAATATTGCTACAAGTTTACTATTTCTTCATAATGGTAAATCAATGTCATATGTGCCAATGTAATTCTTGTAAATATAATTTTATATGATGCTACAATATTTTTAGTAAGTATCATTACCTCTATTTATTTTTGGATGTGAGTGTGCCAATAAACATACATAGTGTTATAACTTGTAATGAATATGCTATGTGAATCAATATTATGGTTATAGGATACCATTAGGGAATAATGAAATATGGATGGAACATATGATTTCTTTGCTAATGTTATGGAACATATGCTTTCTTTGCTAATGTTATGCATGAAACTAGAGGTATATATTATGCCCATTCTACTTAATCGTACTCATTCACCTTGTAATATTTTTTGATTAAAATAAGAACTCACTTGTTATGTTCCAAACTAGACTTAAAATAAATATAGGATATTTCCAATAATTTTTTTGATTAAAATTAATTTAACAAAAAATTAGATATAAATATAATTGTATAAGGTAAAATTCCAAAAGGCATAGTTCCTCTATGCCCCATGGTTTTGAAAACTAGGCTATCCATGAATATTGTTTTTTATGGAAGTGCTTCTTGAGAATTTTAGATAAAAGTACATATGTACAACACCTCAAATTCTTATTAAGAGAAATCACGATGCTCTTTTTATTTGCATGCATGTTTTCATCCGTGCGATATGACGATCATTTCTTTAACTAGAAACTTAATTACAGTACTTGCACTAACAACAAATTTATGCACACATGATCAACTCGATGTACATGTACATGTTTGTATTAGTTTAGATTGGACTTCAATCTGGCAGAGGGAGTATATGCTATTTTTTCAAGGGAGAAAGAAAGTCTTGTAGCTCTAAGGAAAAACTCTTTTTGAGTGAAAATTTTGACTAAAACATTTGCACACAACAGATTTAATCCCTCTCGAAAACTAATACACACACACACACACACACACACACACACACCAAATATAATTTTACATTGTTTAAACTATATTTTTGAATGTAAAAAATGGATTCAATGTCATCAAAATTTAATTGAGAACTTGGATTTTGTAAATTACATAGCTTAAACTTGCAATTTGACCACATTTGCTTGATTTGAAACAGAATTAACCAAAACATAGTCTTAAAAAAGGGTCACAATGAGACTGCTTAAAATGATTTAGCCATAAACAATATTGCATATATAGTTTTTTTTAATCATATAAATATATGCACATTTAAATTCTTTTCTTGAAATATTTTATCTGTGGATTATATTTTCCACATTAAAATTAATTTTATGTTATTAATATATTTTTTAATACATTTCAATATTAATTAACCCTCTAAATTAAAATATTTTATTTATGAGTCACATTGAATATTTTATTATTAATTATATATTTTTAAATGTTGCATTTTAATTTGATATTAAAAATTAAATAAATTACATATCTCCTTGAACATTTTTACTTTTAATTACTCCTATTACAACATTGAATTTTTTTTATTATGAACAACCTTAAAATGATTTGTCATTTACACCCTCTCCATATACATGTGCATGCATTTGAGATTGAAATAAATTATTGGACGTGCATATTAAAAAACATTATTTGAGTCATTATTAAAATATTTTTTAAAAGGTTATTTAAGCCATCTACTGAAATATTTTTAGAAAGTAAAGAATTATACAATTTCTTGTACTCAAAAGTATACCATTTTTTTATGAATTTTAGTTACTTTATTTCTCTATGAAATTGGTATAAGATTATGATAGTTTATATGGACATTGAAATATTTTATTTATGGTTGAGAGTAATAATATAACATATATATTCATTTTTTTATGTTATAGCCCACATTTTTTATTTACAGTGAAAATTTTAACTAAAAATTTTGAACACAACATATTTAATCCCTCTGGAAACCTAATATATCTATAATTAAAATTGATATATATATATATATATATATATATATATATATATATATATATATATATATATTCATTATTTAAATTATATTTTTGAATGCATAAAATGGATTCAATGTCTTCAAAATTTATAGTGAAAATTTTGACTAAACGATTTGCACATAAGATAATTAATCTCTATGGAAACCTAATAAATCTAATTGATATGTAGTGGTTATCTATATATATATAATTTTTTAATGTCTTCAATTTTTTTTAATGTCTTCAAAATGTTAAATCTATCTCTTCTTCATGGCTACCATATATATGAATAGGATATTTATAATCATTGATGTCTATGGGAAACCAGTAAATAAAATTTCACTGCATATCTAGTGATGTGGATTGCATATAGAATTTCTCAAAATATCTCCTCCATCTTCATCTTGCTAACGAAATTCATTTGAAGTAAATAGTTTCAAATTTATTATTCATTATCTTAAATTCTCATTTTAATATAAACTCTTTAGTTTCAATCTTGAAATTTTGGATGACAATCTTTATTTCAATAATACATCGGTTTTGAATATAGTTGGTTAATTTTTTTTAAATAAGATGTCTTCAGGAATCCATTCAATTGTGTTCCAGCTGAAATTTTTGAACAACCAACACCTTACTATTCCAAGAATACAACAAATTTATCAATTCCTGGTAGAAACGTAGTGGTGAATTTTTTTTTTTAATAGAGTGTCTTCCAGCAAACGTTCTTATGATAGAGTTTTTCAAACTTCCCGCACCTTTGCATTCGAATAGCAACAACTACTTTATCATTTCTTTGTAGAAACATAATTTGCATAAAGTGTACATTGAAAAATAAAGGGTAAGTAACAAAATAGACGATGGAATTCAGTTTGTATTGATTTTGGAACATGAGGGATCATGTTTTTCGAATGAATTTTTTTAGTTTTTTCATATATTTTGACTTAACGATGAGTCGAAGTTAAAGAACAAGAATCAGACATCAATTATTTTAACGAGTATGAAAAATAAAAAACCTATTATCTAAATAATATTTCAAAATGACAAGTATATATCATAAAATTATAATTATATATACCAAAAACAAGATTTTGTTCTGTAATGGACACACATAATTAATGATACTTATTTTATAAAGATTTTTTAATTTTTTCATAGATTTTAACCTAGAGATGAGTTGAAGTTAAATATCAAGAATCATACATCAATTATTTTAACGAGATTGAAAAATAAAAAACATATTATCTAAATAATATTTGAAAATGACAAATATGTATCAGAAAATTATAATTATATATACCAAAAATTCATTATCTAAGGGAAAAGAGAATGAGGTTCTGAGGTTTCGTAATGGACACATATATTTAATGATACTTGTTTTATTATGAAAACCCAATACATTTCTAAGAAAAAACTATTAATGAAGAAGAAGGAAAAGGTAGAGCATGCAAGAGGAATTGCAACCTAGAAAAAATACACAGACTTATTTGTACCATTGTACGCTATTTCCTGATTTCTTCATTCAAATTACAGTACTTTACGAACAACCCTGTACCACTGTGTGCTCAGTTCTTTACTTCTTGATTCAAATTCTACAACTTTGCAAACAACCCTCGTGCATTAGATATGATTGTGACTAAGCATATGCAACAAACTTGGAAGATAAAAAAAAACTATTCAATTCCTTAAATAGACATGAAAGTAAGACTCTTGAAATTTTAAATAAAGGTGAATAATTCTTTTACTACCATTTGTTCCAAAAAATGAGGGTCATTTTCTCCAAATTAATCCCAATACCATGAAATACGAGCAAATGAAAGAAAGAAACCTTTTTTACACCAAATTAATGGGGAGGGTGAAATAACTATCATATATACATATTCTTTTCAATTGGGGTGAATGGAAGGTTGTAACTCCTAATTTCAAGGGATAATTTTATTTTTTTACCCTCTCCCTTAAAATAAGGTAGACTAACCTCTAGACATATTTTTTTTATAAAATAAAATTGGGGTGATTTGAAATATAAATTTACTTTTTTTTACCCTCTCCCTCAAAATAAGGTGGGCTAACCTCTATACCTAACTTTTTTATAAAATAAACTTGGGGCGATTTGAAATAATATACTATGATACAAAAAATTCGCCCAATAAAAATTCAAAACCCTTTAATTTCACCCAAGGGCGAAAATTCACCCCTAAAATTTTATATGGTAACTGGCAGGGGAAGAAATATGCCCCACACTCATTAGGATGTGAGCATGAAGCTCATTATTCGATAAAGACAAAGTTTGACTAGAGTTGGAATTATTCAGTAAAGACAGAGATATAAAAGTTCAGAAAATACAAAGCTGGACTTACTACCTGTGAATACAAAGATAGAAGAAAATAATTGTGAAGATAAGCATTGGTTTAAATATTTTTATGTTGAAATCGTGATTTAATTTGATTTAAATTTTTTATGATTAATCTAATTGGATGCTTATGATATAGGTGAGATACTAAAACAAGGAACAAAGATATATGACATTG
This sequence comes from Pinus albicaulis, assembly GCA_034641835.2. Taxonomy (NCBI): domain Eukaryota; kingdom Viridiplantae; phylum Streptophyta; class Pinopsida; order Pinales; family Pinaceae; genus Pinus; species Pinus albicaulis. The sequence goes on from CM076578.1 coordinate 365,670,954, forward strand.
ATTACAAGTAATGTTAGAGTGTTGCAGTGGAGGAATAGTGGAGCTAAAAAATTTAGGAACTAGGCCATTGTGGTGGCACTAGAACCCTGTGATATGTGTTGATTTCCATGAGATATATTGTGACAAATGTGTTATGTTTTTAGAGAAATCAAGATGTATGTCTTGGATATAAGACTCCATACAGAATCTTCCTATGCGATGAAGACTTGCTAAGGAATTTTTGGCTTAAGGGGGTTAGACCCAGGTTCGGAGTAGTTGCGCTACCAACAAACCCTCTATTATCGACCCTTTCAACAACGATCTGCTGCGTAGACCAAAGTCTCACCCGAGGAAATATTAGGGGATGAGAGAACCAGGTTTCTACATCCATATGGACTATGGAGTGTGGCTTTAGGGCTTATCCTCATTTAAGGCTTATTTAGAGCTTCGTCGAATCGATATTCTAAATATATAGATGTTGTTCAACAAATATCCTTAACTATATTGCGCACTGTGCCTTTTTATCTTAACATGCATTATTCATCATATAAACTAGCAATATAACCTTCATGATGCAATCACATAGATAATATAAAGAAAACCCTAATCTAGTGCAGATAACTTATAAAAATAGATAACATCAAAAATACATGGAAATACACAGATCTACCTTCAAGTCCTTTAATAAGTAGGATCCTTCAATTACAATCCTTATTGCCCTACGCACACAGCTAGAGGGGCCTGCGCACACAGCTGCAGACTTACCAAGGTCTCCGCGCACACAGCCACAGGAGCCTTCCCCTTTGCCCAAAAAAAAAAATATAGTGGCTTTACAGACTGGGATCTAGCATAACATTACTAAAATATATCATATCCTTGACTCATTAAGATATCTCTTTATATACATTTTTCCTTTTATAATACCATGGTCCGAAAACCCTGGGAGGAGCTCGAAATATTCAAAAAAATCCATCCTTTTACAAAACAAGGTACGTTGACCCACCCCAAAGCCCCTACGACTCCTAAACCTACGTGAAGCGCACTTCGCTCCTCAAAATACTGATATTTGACAAAACTTAAACTGAGGTGTACCCTTCCCAATAGACCCCCAACACAAATATGTGACTCGTCTCGAGTCACTCAGTTGGTGTGCCCTGATTATTTGCTTTGATGCTGCTTAATGCATCCTTAAATGGATGAATTGTCTCAGTGCATTTCTTCTCGGCCTTGTGTACCTGATCCAGAAGCTTCTCCGTGGTTGGCCCGGTTGTCTTTTGAAGAATGTCTCTCTATGTGTGCCTTAGCGTCTTCAGCTTGTTATCCACTGCCTGTGATAACTTACTAGCTTCTACTTCCCAAGGTTGTGTTCGGGCAGAGATAATCTTTTCCTTCCGCTGCATCTCATCGATTTGGCTTTGCAAAATATTTCCCTCTTGAAGACAGGTAAATTGTTGTGTGAGTGCTAAAGTCCGCACTGTCACCTTGACCTTATCAAACTGTTGTTGCTTTTCTCGAATTTATGCTTCAATTTTCTACACATCGGGGTCCTCCTACAATGAGGCCTATATTTTTTTAAATTCATCAAATAGTTGGCTGCAGTCCTTGACTGTGGTTTCAAACTACCCATGAAAACATTTATGTATGCCTCGCGGTGCTCCTAGACATCTGGTGGTGTAGATGGATGTAACTTCATCTGAAGCTCAATGATCTGCATTTTAAGCTCGAGCTTTACCTTTTCCACTTCTACCTTAGAGTCTTTGACCACCATAGTGAGTTTCTCAACATTTTCTTCTGGTGCTGCCCCAAGCTGAATCTAGAGGTCAGGAAACTCGCTGCAAGCTCTAGAGATGGCCTCCTCCAATTGTTGCTTATGTGCAGTCACTTCTGCTCGGTCCTGCATAACACATTGTAAATAAAACGACCATCATGTTTCTATCCTTCTTGACATCCTTGATGACTAGCAAGGATTGCTGCTCACAAATCTTCAATTACTATGTAACTCCCTGGTGGAAATCGTGCAATGTTTGAATGGGGAGTGCATCAATATTTAAACTAGGATTTTTCCAATTCAGTGCGTACGCTCGATCTTCGATAGTGTCAAAATGCAAAGCACCTACAGGTATCTGCAGATCCCAAAGCTCAAGGGTGACTACCAATTCTTGGTTTTCTTTACTTATGCTTTCTTGTGCCCAGCTCGCCTAGGATACGCTCGCTTGAACCACGCTTGTCTACACCTACAATTCCTTGAGGCCCTTTTGGATATATTAATACGACCTTGCATTGATATTCAATATTTCCCAAGATTTACTCAGTTTAGTGTCATATTGTGTTACCAATCTCGTCGAGGTCCCCCTTAGTGAGGACCATTGACTCTGCTCCAGCTGACATATTAGATTTAATCTTCTTTCGTGCTCCTCTTGCACTGAGCTTCTGCCACCTCTTGAGAATTTAAGGGAGGTGGGGTCTTTTGGGTCATCAAATGGGATATCGCCACCCTGATTGCTGCCCCCAGCCTCTTGTTCGTCCTTATCAGTTTCTAGCTCTTCTTCCCTATTAGTATCCTTGTTAGTCTCAAATTTGACTTTCTTGGGTTTCTTATTGATGTCTTTCTTGCTAGTCTGTCCACTTGAATAATCTAGCTTTGCTCCACTAGTGCTTGTCTGTTATGTATTCATCCCTTCCGTGGATGGAGTTAACCAATCACTTGGAAATTGAATCAAAAATTGTGCGATGTAATCCTCAGTCACCAAGTAAGGAAGCCTGTACCATACCTCCTCAAGATACTTCCTCGTGCAGATGTACACATGGTGAAAATCTGCCTAAAAATCGGCAATTTGGTAGTATTCTTCAAACAAACCGGTGATAGCCTCGACTTCTGACTAATCACCGTGCATAGACTCATCTCAAAGACGACCCAAAATAACTTATTTTCCATTACCCATGTTGGTTCCTTTGAATTCCATAGCGAGGCATACCGCGCAACCTCGCAAATGTCTGGGTCCACAGTGGGGAACTATGACTCATCTGGCTCTCTCCATCCCATCAACCTGATCAAGAGAAATAACCACACGTAGTGGAATTGCTTCCCCTCCTCCTAAGCCTCTCCACAATCATCCAAAAACTCCTAACATAAATACCTAGCCTAGTTGTACTGGACTCCTTTGCTGCATTGCGCATCCAAAGATATGATGAGTGTCGATACCTCTTATCCGCAACACTTCCACCTAATCTTCCCTACTAGAATATGTGCGTTGAAGCGCACATACTGATCATTAATATAATTTATAGCATACCCTCGGGACTTCTTGATTAGGCCATACTCTTTCTTCATCTTATTTTCCACCTTCTTGTCCTGATCTTTTCCAAAAAACGCATCGGCGGGATTCAATCCTTGGCACGGAAACATAGTTATCCATTAGATAAGCATCTCATCAATGGGGATTCTCCACCCATCCAAAGAAAACTGTCATGCATGAGGGCCAATATTTTTCACACACATATGGTATTGATGTTGTTGCGCTCGAAATGCAGAACATAAAGAATGTTCAACAACCCTTCTTGTTGAATTCTTGCGGCCCACTGTTTTGTAGGTAAATCCTCTCTGTAGACAGAGACGATCCCTCTAGCCCTAGGGAGGGTCTAGAAACAAAGGGACACGCTAAAGTGTTGCTTCCTAGTTAATGAATGAACAAAAGACACGGTATATTGACCTACCGGGAATCCAACGCTGTTGTCGTTGTCGAAAGAATAGTAGCCTCTCGCTCCTGCCTTGGAAAATCACAAATTTCTCGTTGTTACGCTCGGATACCTACACATAGAACATGAAACAAGAACAACATACAACATAATGGTTTCACTCATAGCTATTATCCACTCAAATAGGGCTAAACATCTCGCATTAAACAAAAATCATAACACAATAGTGGAACCAAACAGTAGTCATGTATATAAATAAGTAGAAGGAAGAGGTACAACCGATGCTTTGACGTCGTAGTCTCCTCTAGCAGGGTTCAGCCGAAGCGCATCTCAGTACTTGTCAAGGGATTCAGACGGGATGAAAACATGAATCTATCTCTCTCGACGACGTTCCTCCTTTCTATATCTATTTCTCAATGCAACTCTTCAATCTATGCTTAATTATCATCTATAGTATCAATCCCCCAAGTTCAGCTAGTTGATGAGAAGAGAGATAGTTTCTTTTATAGAGGAAAAGGAGGAGGTTGGGATCCCTAAAAAGGTGGGAGGGAGTCCTATCCTTTAGGAGAGTTCCAAGGGAGGTGGAAACTACTAACTAAAGGAGGGAGTTTGTGGTTGTTTCAGTTTAACCACTCCCAATGACTCATCCTCGAGGTGGTTGGAATGGAACCTCCACCTCTATTTTTAAAAAAAATTCCATAAACATCTTGGCATAGGTGCTTAACTGGGACAGAGCGCCAACTGGCATGGGCTCAGTGTTAATTTTCCAGCTTGGCGCGGGAGTGTAACTGGCTACTTGCGCCAAGGCAAAAACAAGGGTTTTTACAATCCTGCTCAGGGAATTGTCAACATGAGGAATATTTCTCTCATGTAAAGGGATGCAATGATGGTCTTTACAGGGCATGACACTTCTTATTAGTCATAGAAATGACCCTCCAATGTTCGAGTTGGGTATTGCAAGGACGATGACAAAATGTTGTGTAATAGATGCTCCCTAAAGCATGAGGTCCGAGGGAGAGGGAGGGGCGAAATGCTTTATGAGAATGTGTTAAAACCAAACACCACTGTCAGAAAACCTACAATTAAAAATACAACTAATATCTATGATACATGAAAATGTGCATGGGTGCAACCATCCATAATAGAGTACAATAAAACTGAGATCTGAGGTATGGACGTAGCCATCTAGCAGTAAGGATCAACAAATAGACTCAGGTATGGTCACAACCACCTAAAAAGAGTCATGTAATAAGTCATGATAATCCACAAAAATCCACAACCTGGATTTAATCAAACAAAACCCAGGGACTTGCACTCCATCTCAACCCAAACAAGTACAATTTCAAGCATGCAAATATATGAGCTGAAGTCGAACATGCAAGAAAATCGTTTGATCACCAGCCAATGAGGAAAGTTGTTAACAGACGCGAGAGGAACCACCAATGATGACAATGGCCCTCAAGGTACAAAAGGTACAATCTACGAAATGCGAACAGTGATTTGACGTCGAACACCCGTAGAATCATTCAATTGAAGGCCAATGATGTGAACCTTGCATCAAATGAAAAAAACCTTCCATTGAGGCATGCAGGCTCCAAGGTACCAGAAGGGAGTCTCTAGATAAAATTCTCGAATAATGAGCTGAAGTCGACAGGAAGTGACCTGGTCGAAGGTGGGGCATAATGTTTCCCACATCATCGACACGAGACAGAGGAACATGATGAAAGTGAATCAGGATCAACAAGGAATCAGAGGAAGGTTGAAAACTGCAAAGGCAAAACTTCTCTTGAACATATCAGTGACACGACACTGGATTTGGAATTATTTGACATCAAGGGATCTGAGGTCATGATGACGTGGCAGAGAGAAAATGAGGGGTCAAAAGAGATTACCCAAACCCATGAAGGCAAAAATGACGAAATGAGATGTCCCCAACCCGACATGAATGTAGACAAGTGTCATGTTCAAGAGAGACATACTGCCAACATAACTAAAACCGGGTTCCATTTTCCCCCACCATTTCTAGCAATTACCCCAATTATTTTTAAAACAAGCTCGAAGGGGATAGCATATGCTTACACTGTAATTTTTTCCTTCGGACAAATCCAACCTAGTACATTTTATGAGCCCTAGGAAGGAGGAACTCGAGTAACGTCATGGTGACGAAATCAGATGTCATCAAGGTTTAACGAGTCTGACAAAGGGAGAACTCGAAATCTTTTCATGTTTAGAGAGTTTAAAAGAAAGGCAGAAAAGAAAACTCCAGCATGGCCCTTTTTGTAAATAATCTCTCAGATCTGAAAAGGTAGAAAACAAAGTCTAAAAGAACCTCTTAGTCGCGATAGGCTAAGGTATTCCTTTTTCGTAAATAATCCATCCCAGCCCGAAAAAGGGTTAAACATATACTGGGTAGATATCGTTTCATAGCCATTTAATGAGTTCAAAATGACAAGATTCTTGGAAATTTTTTCATGTTTTAAGAGTTAGAAAAGACCTGAAATTTGACTCCTCCTAGAGGAACAAGTGGTATTAAGGGTAGCAACTAGTTCCGGTGATGGTGGAACTACTCAGAAAAATTAAAGGTCAAGAGGTTGGCTAACAAGACCACTCATTGTAGTGGTTCCTCAAGAATGGGTAAAACAATCAAGTGAAGGTGTATGATTGGCCGAGAATATGGTAACGATGGAATGAGAAAACCAAGGCTCATCTAAAAAATAGGCTGATAAAATGGCAATCACGAGAGGTAAAATAAGAATGGTTTTATTTTTACGCAAGCTTGAGAAAAAAGGTAAACTATGCTTGGGATTGGTTTGCATTTTTACACAAGCATGAAACAAAAACAAACTATGCTTGAAAAAACATGGAAAAACAGGCATGCCCCCAACATGGTGACTCAATTCGAGGTACATGCCCCCCAATATTTAGTCCATATGAAAGGCAGATGGAGTGAAGGTTCAAATTGTGAGATTAGAGAAAGACTCGATTGAGACTTTACAAGATTGTATCAAAGAATCGAATTTAACGGGAACGTGTTTCATTGTTTTAATGAGGTTGACACATTAAAAGAACTATCCTCGTCAGCTAATTCATTTTTTAACGAGGTTGACATAGAAGAGGAACTATCCTCGGACGAGCTTGTTTCATTTTTTTAAGGAGCTTGACACAAGAAAACAAACTATGCTCTGAAGATATTGTTTCATTTTTTAAGGAGCTTGACACAATAAAAAAAACTGTGATCCAAGGACCTTTACCATAATGAATAAGAGGTCATAGTTTCCAAGAGGTGTGCATCTAATGGGAGAAAAACATCCTGGAAATCAGAACCCAATGCCCCCAGCACACGATGCACAACAACACCATCACTGAATGTAGGCAGAGGGCATGTAGCCACATAATTAACCTGCGGTGGGGAAGATACAACCGACAGATAGAGATCCGGAAGAGACGATGGTGGGACAACTGCCACATCAGGACCAAAGAATGAAAGGTGATCAATGGTCACGATCTGACCTTTGTGTGGAAAACAGATCACATGAAAGAGGCAGGAGACAAGTGCACCCATGGCATAAGCATAGTCGAACCCCAAGAGTAGATTAAAATCCAAGGGAGCTTGGACCACCATCACATCTATATAGACTCTTTTCCCTCCCAAATTAATAGGAAATTTTGGAAGGATTCCTAATGGTTGACTGGTTCCTTTCTTGAATGCCAACACATTTTGCATAACAGGTACAAGCAGTGGAGAACCAAAAGATTTCCAAGTAGTGGAAGACAAAATACTAACATATGTGCCTTCATCTATAATGGTGCTAGGTACGACCATATCGAAGACCTGTACCATGATCTCAAAAGGCACATAATAAGGAAGGCGGTATCCTACAAATCAACTCCAATCAAAGGAAGTGACCAAACTACTTGGAGGGGGTACCATTGAACCGAGATAGTCATCCCTTGGTGTTACCGGAGCAAGAGGAGCATCCTCCTGGACCTCAGACATGGGAGCAGGAAGAGAAAATTCTTGAGTCACAGGGACGGGAGGATCTTTCCCAAAGTCCGAGGAATCTGAAAAAATAAAAAATAAATAAATAAATAAATAAATTGTGAGAGGGATGAGATCCACTCTCGATGGAAAAGACCTGATGAACCACAGGCAGGGTCAGATCAACCGATTTCATGACCAATGGATGAGATACACTCTCGACGGAAAAGACCTGATGAACCACAGGCGGGGTCAGATCAACCGATTTCATGACCAATGGTTAGTCAGGAATGGAATCGTGATTTTGAATTTCCGAGGGAGCGGGATCGACCAAAGATGAATCTTGATCGATCGTTTAATCAACTAGTGAAGGACTCGAAGAAAGTTTCTGGTAACCAACTGGAAGGCAGGGTGCAGAAACAGTAGGGTTTTCCAACAATCTTGTGGCTTCATCCATGTACGGAAAAAGGTGAATGGGATGATGCCCTTCACACAAACTAGAGGGATTTTTGATCTTATCCTGTCTCTTACAAGTCTTATCAATGCTAATTGAATATGTGCCACCAATATGACTTCCAGAAGCCAAAGGCAACGTCGGACGACCATCGGACCATACTTCAAGTACCTTGGGAATGCCAAGGCAGTCTCGAAGAAGGTGGTAACCTTTGCACAACATGCAAGGGAATTTGAATTTTCGTCGAAGGTTGGATGGTTTATCAATGGAGGGTTTCTTAGGCGCAACAACTGCAGCATTAGCCTCTCGCTTATCCAAACTTTCACCGGGTGAAGTAGAAGAGGAGGACGAAGAAACATGTGAAGAAGGGGAGAGGGCCACTTTAGAATCAACATGATGTTGTTCAGGTGGAGGAGATGGTTGTACAGAGGTCAGAATACTCGAGACCACAGAGGTCAAGAATAACCAAACCAGAAACCCAACGGTTAACCCATGAAGGGACAATGTTGCCATATAAGGAGCACCAACATTCCCAAAAGTAGGAAAATGACCAAGATTCCCTTCGGAGGGGATTCCTTGGTTGGTAAACTCCAGAAACGTTGCCATTGGAAAAAAAATTAAAAAAAAATACTAAGGAAGATAATTTTAACCATGAATATTTCATGGGAAGTTAATTTTTTAAGACATTGAAACAAAACTCTGTCGTTTCATATTTTAAGAGTCGAGAAACGGGAAAAAGGTGACTCTGTCACTTTCAGGTTGAAATGATCGTGAAAGGTCAAGTGCTCGAGGATCTTTTCACTTTTAGAGAGTCATGAAAAGACCAAAATGACTACTCAGGTGATCTAAGCAAGAGGGTGCACCAAGTTTTTGTGAACTGCAATATACACCTTGGTGAACAAATGAAAAAGAAATGACCAAGGACTTAACGTGCATGTAGGTAGTCTCCCCGAATGCTATGTTCAGTGTATCACGGTTACAGGGTGGCAGACTCGGCTTCCTACAGATAAAGGATTGCAACCTAGAGGAGTCTCCCTTTATATACGCGACGGTATGGGGAGCACAAGTCCGTACTAGCGTTGTCTGAAGCCAAGAGGCGAACGATAGATTCTAGGTTTTAAGACGCCATAACACATCTCTAGCCTAGAACACTAGAATATTGCGTTAGGTTTCAATGTTGCCTTAGGTTCATTGAATGAATTTTAATGATTGATCTTGGATTATGTTTCAATTTTAAGGCCCTATCGAATTTGGAGCTCAAATTCCTAGATGAAAACTATATGAAAATGAACATATTTTCCAATTCGATGAATGCTAGTTATGAGAGGGATGGAAATATTTCAAACAATAACAAACAAGGAAAGTATGTGAAGAAAACCTCTAATGCCTCCAATGCAATCAATCGAAAACGAAACTCTTTCCTAGATTTAACAAATACTAGTTATACAAAAGAATCAATTCAACTTCAAAGCAAAGAATGCAAAACATATGTTTGTTTAAATTTTTCAAAATTTTCAAATGAAACAAAGCACACAATGCACTAATTCAAAGAAAAATAAAAACTTCGAATCAAAGAATGAAAAACATATTTTTTTTTTAAATTTTCAAATGAAACAAAGCACACAATGCACTAATTCAATGAAAAATAAGCATGAGCTTTAGTATAAAAATGTAGGAATTGGAATTGAATGGCTCGACCAAATACACACTGAACACAAAATAATACTCAAATGAATGCTACAATATTTCAATCAAAAAGAGAGAGTTTTAAAAAACAACCCAATACAAGCAATGTAATTGATGCCTGGAGCAATAAGGGGAAGGATCAATTGATTAAACGAAAATACCATTCAACCAATGAAACACTCAAACAGATCATGAAAACTCAACACAATTAACCCAAAACGAGACTGACAACAATCAAAGTGACTTGATCTTCAAGCAGAAGGCTCAGTACAAAAGATTCATTGAAACCCTAAGATCTTAAACTGCACCGATAAGAAGATGGAAAAACGACTGAGAAAATACAAGTTTACAATGATAACAACAATCTCAAAGGCTTAATTACGCTCAATAAATAAGCCAGAGGCAAGAAAATTTGACAAAAACTCATCAAAAAAGGATAAACCTAAGTCTATAGGGATGGGTGACACTATGAGGTTGTATTCAGCACCAAACAAGGATTGGCACGACTGCGCCAATGGGCGCGACTGTTCAAATGAAAAGAGCGCCAAGCCAGATAACTATAGAAACAAGGAGAATCCAATCAACAGAGGTCAAATCTGACACTCTGGAGCTAAACAGAGGATGGCAAGCAAGCTGACAAACCAGAAAAGACAAACAATCGAACCAATTAACCGAAAACTGACCCAACAAGTCGAGACGACAAACTCACATAATTCCCCAGTGGAGTCGCCAATTTGTTTTGCAGGTAAATCCTCTTTGCGGATAGAGATGATCCCTCTTGCCCTAGGGTGGGTCTAGAAACAAAGGTACACGCTAAAGTGTTGCTTCCTAGTTATTGAATGAACAAAATACACATTAGATTGACCTACCAGGAATCCAACGTTGTTGTCGTTGTCAAAAGAGTAGTAACCTCTCTCTCCTGGCTTGGAAAATCACAATCCGTTCGTCATTATGCTCGAATACCTGCACATAGAACAAGGAACAAGAAAAACATACAAAATAATGGTTTCACTCATAACTATTAGCTAGTCAAAGAGGGCTAAACATATCTCATTAAACAAAAATCATAAGACAATAGTAGAACCAAACAGTAGTCATGTATATAAATAAGTAGAAGGAATAGGTACAATCGATGCTTTGACGTCGCAGTCTCCTCTAGCGGGGTTCAGCCGAAGCGCGTCTCAGTACTTGTCGAGGGATTCAGACGGGATGAGGACATGGAATCTAGCTCTCTCGACGATGTTCCTCCTTGCTCTATCTCTTTCCCAATGCAAATCTTCAATCTATGCTTAATTATCAACTATAGTATCAATCCTCCAAGTTCAGCTAGTTGATGAGAAGAGAGATAGTTTCTTTTATAGAGGAAAAGGATGAGGTTGGGATCCCTACAAAGGTGGGAGGGTGTCCTATCCTTTAGGAGAGTTCCAAGGGAGGTAGAAACTACTAACTAAAGAAGGGAGTACGTGGTTGTTTCAGTTCAACCACCCCCAATGACTCATCCTCGAGGTGGTTGGAATGGAACCTCCACCTCTATTTTTAAAAAACATTCCATAAACATCTTGGTGCGGGTGCTTAACTGGGACAGAGCACCAACTAGCGTGGGCTCAGTGTTAATTTTCCATCTCAGCGCGGGAGTGTAACTAGCTACTTGTGCCAAGGCAAAAACAAGGGTTTTTACAGTCCTGCTCAGGGAATTTTCAACAAGAGGAATATTTCTCTCATGTAAAGGGATGCAATGATGGTCTTTGCAGGGCATGACACTTCTTATTAATCATAGAAATGACCCTCCAATGTGCGAGTTGGGGATTGCAGGTGTTGTGGTTCCTGTGATTTGGCAGATTTGGCAATACCAAATGACAAGACAACATCAAACCACTTTGGTATCTCAGGATCTAGCCCTCCTAGATCCAGAGAGGGATCTCTCTATAATGGAAAAGAAATGTATATCTTTGAGGTTCAATTTAAGGTATTAGGCTAGTTATGAAGCATAGGGTTTATTTTGGTTTGTTTGTTTGGTTGGAGATCATTAACTGAGAAGGTTATGTGGAGTGAAGAAGGAAAAAAGTAGCAGGATGTTTCAGCATGGGAAGATAGGCCACAAGAGGAGCCAATCCATTGGGCTATGGAGTCATGAAAGGGTTTACTTGCATAACAACTATCCAAGGGTTTCCATAGGGCAAGTCATCTATACCAAAGGATCTCTTTAGATAGCTGGTGAGATGGAACATTAAGAAGTGGGGTGCAAGAAAGAAACCAAAGTGTAGCCTAAGATCAGGTAAGGACTTTTAACCTATCCTTCTTTTGACATACTTCAAAGGAAACTCTCAATGAAGACACAAAGGGTAGCTTAAGATCAAGGAAATAATTTTAACTTAACCTGCTTTCAGCATACTCTCAAGGGAAACAATCCAGCAATCCTCATAACAGCTTTCAGAAAGTAGAAAACATTTAAGATTAAACACAGAGTAAGGCCTAAGATCAGAGAAAGAATTTTAACCTTCTCTACTTTTGACACCAACTCACAAGGAAACTTTCAAGAAAAACTGTTGGAGAAGAAACTAGAGGATAGGGCTAACCATAGACTTCCCTCTTTCAATCTTTACTTAGCATGAAATGAAAATATCTTTCAAGGACAATGTTTCAAGTTGTACTCAGCAAGACATGGGCTCACCAACATTTCTTGACTGGTTATACTCTATAGAATTATCCTTAAAATACAGAATCAGAGGAAAACATAAAGATAAAGATTTAAAATGAGATTTAGGGTACTTCCAAAAGTATGTCCTAATCTATGATTGTTGTTCTTTATCAAAGAATAATGGACAGTATGAAAAACATGAAAGGAGACAATTACAGTAAGGAAAACATCACCAATAATATAGACCAGGATCCTGTGAATCTGCTTGTTCAATTGATGTGCAAAACCAGTCACATACTTTGAGTCCAATGGCTCTTTACAGTCCAAACTTCTATTCCCAGCCTACTATATTACAAACTACTCAGCTAATTCCCCCTAATAACAGTTCAAACAATCAATAAAATCCCAACCAACCACTTTTTCAATGTAATTTACAAGGGTTCTTATAGAATAATGAGTGATAGTAGTAGTAGATATGAACTCAAGTGATTCATTAAGACAGGGGGGAGGAAGTATTCGAATGCCCACTCTGCATAATGGTTCTGCATTAACTGTTGGTACTCTTTAAGCTGGTTCAGAAGTCTTTGTCAAGCTGACAATGACTTCAGGTATGTTCTTAGAAGTACTCTCTGGCTGCTGGTACTCTGTTTTGCCTTTTGAGGTAAGTAAGGTGGTAGAAGGTCTCTCAGGTCTTCCATACTTTGTAACTAATGCACTGAAAATTTTTAGGACTTTTTCAGAATAGTAGCTGTTATGGGCTCGATGAGGCATATAAAATGCTGTGGGAATTTGTCCTTCTTAGGAAAAAGAACATTATGCTTATATTAAATCACTGATATGGCTTGATGTGTGCTTTAAGCTTCATTAAGCCTCCTTGATCATATTTGGGTCTTCATCTGTGTCCCTTATCCCTTTAAACATTGGATTATAAGCATTAAGTCTTCAACATTAGGCATTAATCCTTTAATTCTTCTTCTGATACTCTTTGCTACTTCTTCTGACTTGTGTTTGTGAATATACAGGCTATAGAGGCGCTGGAGGGTTTATGTCAAGGTTTGATAACCCGATCTTCAATAAAACATGTTTAAACCCTCTCAGGGATGTCTTCCTCTACTATCTTTGGCTCTAGGGCTGGCTTTCTATGCTCTATATCACCCTGACCGTGACTGTGGAGACAGAATGAATTCACCACCTGTAAACCCTGCAAAACATGATAAACACGTTATAAAAACTCGAGGGAGTGAGGATGGCTGCTTTGGAGGCTCGTGGGGACAGTGGTGCAATGAGGAGAAGAGTGGATGCAGCTAAAAAATGGATGAAAAACCCTGGCAGAGCGGCTAACCAGGTGTTTTGGAGGTTTGGGTGCGAGGATAAACTGGGACCATTAGACTAGGATGATCTACGGTGGAGATCGCACGATGGAGTGTTTGGGAGAACAAATGAGTAAAAATGAAATGATATCATAATATAATGTGGGTCATTAGATCAGGATGATCTGCGGCTATGATTAAAAGTAAAATTGACATTGCGGGGGGGTAGGCGGTATGGCGGAAAACCATTAATGATTTTTGCAAAATAAAACGGGGGGATGAGGTTTTGCACGGATGGAATGTGATTCGATACACCATCTGACGCGTGCCCCTCCCAATATCGCCCATTTCACAAATTTTTTGGACATTAAACCTCTAGCGCAAATATTTTGCGATATGTAGCATCAGCCATCGGATGATCGGCTGCAGATCCGACGGTGCAGATCGCACACGACGGGAAAGTTGCACGGACGAGGAATGGTGGGCCCGGCCTTTATCTTGTCGCGCAGTGGAAAGGTATCGAGCCATCGGGTTAAGTCTCGGCCGTCAGATCTTTTGAATGGACGGTTAGGATTAAAAGATGGGGTGGGTTGTTTTAAAGGAGGGAAGGGATGTTATACGGATGGGCAGGATAGATCCTGGCCATTGGATCTGCATAAATGAATGGTGGATATTAAAAAGGGAAGTGAAGTTTTTGAACAAGAGGAAAGCAGGGTAAGTGAACAAGCGGAGAAATGGTGGTCCGATAGCCGTTGATCTGTGTATATCAACGGTCCAGATTGACTTAGACCAAAAGGTCAGGACAGAGGAAATTATAAAGAAAGTAAGGATTTGGAAGGGTTTTTAAGACCGTTTAGCGCCCGATTGTGGGGCTAAGGATGCATGGAGGAAGGGGCTTAAAGGCCATAAGTCCTCGGGGGCTTAAATGTCTTATAATGTAAAAAGATTGTTTTAGGCCCGAAATTAGTGCTTTTTAAGCCAAACTGAAGGTTCCGATAGGCAAAAGAAGGGATTTTAAAACCAAATAAAGGGCATTTATAAGGTTTAAAGGGGTTTTGGATGAGATGGAGGTTGAAATGAAGGTATTCAGAGGAATTTTTTTGTCAAGGGAATAAGGGTGACAAATGTGGATTTTGTGGGAATGAAATGGAGCAAATGGAGGCCTTTTGAAAGTAGTCTCTTTCACAAAACAGTAGGGCTCATCAATGGAAACAGCAGTGAAGATTCTTTGAAGGATAGAAGACACATGGAGGCTTCAAGAATGATAGATTTACAAAGGAAATGTTTCTCTTGAAGACTCAGAAACATATTTAGCCACCTGTTTGCTTTGACAAAATATTATAGGTGGCTAACAGCAGGTACAGTGACAAAATGTTGTGTAACACCCACCTAAGTGGCTCTACCCTTGTCACTCCAGTTGCTTCATAATAGACTGGTCTCAGGTACTTGCTTGGCTCGAAATGGGGATATTTAATTCAATCATTAAAATCCCATTCTTCCATGTGAAATAGTGGAACTTTTGCCAATGGATCTCCCTCAACTTATACTTCCTTTGGTAGAAATGGCATAAATATCTTAAAATTGAAAACTTTTGGGTCCTTAGTAGGCTTAACAACAGTCGATTTCCTCAATGGCATATACGGTGGTAACCTGTAAATAGGTTCAAGATCCTCTGCATCAATATCTTTGAATATCTGCCATCACTTCTTCCTCAAATTATTCAACCTCCATTGGTTGCTTTTGTTTATCCAACCTTTCCGTAGTCTAGTGTTCCTTGGTGATTTTCTTCCTGCCGACTATCAAAATGCGGGATTCTTCGGCTTCTTTGTCTGTGATTATTCTACAACAGACTGTTTCGGCCTAGGCGACCTCGGCCCTGTTACAAGCGATGGTGATGTGGAAATCATATTGTGCCCCAATCCTTCCTTAATCAGTTCCTTTGCAAGTGCTTCAAAACTCCAATTCGACATGCAGTGGAACACCCGTCTCTCTCTTAGGCACCAAAACACAAATCTAATTCGCAGAGAGAAAAGTATCTAAATGTGGAGCAGGATGCCATACTTATAATCATTTTGAATTTAAAACTTCATGATCACCTTTATATGCATCTCATAAATGCGCATTTTGCGGAAAATTCTCCCAAATATGTTCATTAAATGCAGTTCTCCTGCTCCCTTTAACGACAATTTTCCTATCAAATCAACTATTTTTCTTCCAATGATCATATTCTGGATGAAATTCTTCGGACCCTCCTCTGTGTCATAGTCGTTCCTGCTTCATTGTAGTCTCTTCGAAATTCGACTTCCTTCTGAATACTGCGCAACACTTCTTTGACGAAGCCCTCTACTGGAAAAGTAGTTTATAGTCCCGCACTCTCTTCCAAATGCTTGGAGCACTAAGAAACTTCTTCATCCATATAGTAAATGTGAAGTGCTAGCGACATAATCTTCCATGTATAGCTTCAACATGCTTCCATTCAGTAGTCTAGAAAAAAATTCACCATTCAACTTCATGAGCTGAACTGCGCCACCATCCGATATATTCCTGAAAATGTATGGCCCCAACCAATGTGTCTTGAACTCTTCGGGGAACTTCAAAAAATTGCTATCATACATTAGCACGAAGTCGCCTTCCTTGAATATTTTCTTCTTGATATGCCTATCATGCCAAGATTTTCCCTTGCTTTTTGTAATTGCTGATGATATCCTGTAATGAATCTATCTTCCTCAAGAGAAAGCAACCATTCTATCCTTTCTTCCATGATATCATTTTTTTTCATGTATGTTACTGCTACAATTCCTAAACTAGGCACAATATATTCCATAGGCATAACTTCTTCCTATCCATAAACTATCCTAGAGGGTGTTTATCCTGTCAACTTTTTGCATGTTGTTCTATATGCCCATAATACTGCTGGAATTCTCAAATCCAAATCATTCTTGTTGACATTACATACCTTGGTTGGAGCATTATAAAAAATATTAAGCTTCAACTTTTCCATTTTCATGAGGGTGATAAGGTGTGATCTCGTGAAGAGGCATTTGAAATTCCTTAGGCAAAGCTTGAATGATCTGATGCAAGAAATGTGACCCTCTATCACTCATAAAAATCTTTGGGCACTCAAATCTAGAAAGAATATACTCAAAAATGAACTATGCAACAATATATGTGGTGCAATCCTTTAGGCTTAGCTTCGGCCCATCTGGTCAGGTAATATGTGGTAGTAATAATGTACCTCGCGCTAGTCTTCTTCCCTAGTGGATTGATTGGTCCAACAAATTCTATTTCCCACTTATCAAATTCTTGCAATGTTACTTGTGGAATCAAGGGCATTTCATCTCTCCTAGATGGTTTTCCTGTTCTTTGACAAGCATCGCAGGATCTACAATATTCGTTTGCATCCTTGTGCAACATAGGCCACCATAATCCTACCCTCAAAATATTCTGCGTAGTGGATTTTCCTCCATAATGACCTCTTGCAACTCCGCCTTGAGCTTCTTCCATAATTCTCTGTCTTTCATGCTCAGAGACATGTAGTATTTTGTTTGGCCCCATTTTATATAGATGTCCCGCAATCAAAGAAAAATATGTTTCCTTAACTACCAACTTCCTTTTCTTCTGCGTAGTATATCCTACAGGTGCCATCCATGTGTTCAAAAACTGAATAATGTCTTCGAAGTGATCATCTGCAACCCTTATAGAAAATAGATGTGCATTGGGCTTGTTCTATTCAATGCTCGTGGGTTCTTCTCCTGTCTCAATCGTCGACAAATGATCAGTTCTAGCGTTCAGTGTTCCTGGCTTAACTACAACTTCAAAACCATTTTCATGGAACAAAAATAGCCATTTGCAAATCTTCCCCCTTAACACAAGCTTGTTCACCAAGTATTTCAATGTATAATGATTAATGAACACCTTGAAGTGCGCTCCTAATAATTAATGCCTAAATTTCTACAGTGCATATACCATAGCCAATCCTTTGCGCTATGTTCTGGAATAATTCTTTTATGCCTTAGAAAATTTCCTACTCGCAAAATTTATGGGGTGATCAATATCCCCATCACTTGGTTGTGCTAGTATTGAACCCAAATATATGCAAGAAGCATCAACATATACATGAAACTCCTTATTCTAGTCTAGAAAAACTAGAATCGGCACAATTACTATCTTCTCCGTTAGCACGTCAAATTTCTTTTGGAATTAATCATCCCAACAGTATGTAACATCATTATTTAGCAGCTTTTCCATCGACGCAGTTATCTGCACATATGCCTTTATAAACTTCCTATAGTAGCCAGTATGTCCCAGTGCCATCCATAGTTGTTTTACTGAATTAGGTGGTTCCAAGTTCACAATAACGGAAATCTTCGTGGGGTCTACCATCAATCCATGTTTACAAACAATATGCCCCAATAGTATACCAAAAGGTACACAAAAGACGCATTTATTCAATTTCAATGATATTTGATACTACCTGCATGTTTTCAACATCATCCTTAAGTTCGCAATATGTTTTTTCAACAATCCAAAGACTATCCAATCATCAAAATAAACTTCCAAGAACTTGTGTATATACTCCTTAAAAGTTGCGACTACTACTCTAGAGAATATTGTAAGAGCATTCTTCAATAAAAAAGGCATGACTCACTAGTACATTTGGTCAAAATTCTGACACTTTAGTTCCGACACTTTTGACGTATTGTCGGAAATTTCCCCAATTTTTCTCAATTTTTTAAATCTCGCCAACAACCGTCGCTATAGCGACGTTTAGGGACATCGTCGGTATTGCGACGTTTAGGAACGTCGTTGGAATACCGATGTTTCGGGACACAATGTTGGAAATGCGACGCTTCTAAGACAAGTGTGATGATATTGGGGATAAACATCGGTATTGCGACGGTCATAATACTTGTCAGTATTATGACGTTTGGAGACAACTGTCGGTATTGCAACATTGGGAGACGAGTGTCGATATTGCGACGGTTTGGAGAGAAACTTCATTTCTGCGACATTTCGAGATATGTTTTGGTAGTGCGATAGTTTGAGATAAGTGTCGGTAGTGTGATGGTTTGGAGACAGGGTTATTAATAGTTACAGCTAACTTCCTACCCTCCTCCGGTGTTCCATTGTGCATTGTTTCATCCTATGCTCACATGCTATCTCTCTGCAACCCTCAGAGAAGGTCCATCCATGGCGGAGATCGACATCATGGCGCACCCCCTATCAGGTAGGCTTTCTAAACCCTTCCTATCTCAGTGGTTTGCAGGGATTTTAGTTCTCACCCCTTATGATATCTTTCATATTTTGTTTCTGACTCCATTCTTCAAAATTTTAACAGGATGACGAGGTGTACAAGGTCAAACTGACCTTCAATTTTGAACGTTTATCTTCAACAATTCCAAATCTAATTCTAGAGTTATCATCGTGGCTATGCAGGCACATCCCATGACCATATTCAGGTAGTCACTCTTTTTACTCCCCACAAGGTTGTAGATATATTTTCCCTTAAGGGGTTTCTATGCTATCTAACAGACATTTTTTCGTTGATTGGAATAGAGATATGCTTTATTTATTTTTTCTAATGGCTAGGTTTAACTTATAGCTAATTTATTTATGTACTGCAGGTATAAACCATAGCCCCACACACACCATATTCTGTTATATTTTCTACCGCATTATCTCCAAAAGTAAAGGGTTATGGCTCCTCTTGTTTCAGGTGTGACAATGCATTCAACGACGTATTTTACACATAAAACGTTATGGCTTTCACATAATGTGTTGTGTTGTAGTCCTAGGGTTTAGTTTTCCTTTTTTTAGCAAATTATAAATCTTCTTGACACTAAAAACGTTGAATCTTCCATTCCAAGGATCGAATTTCCTCCTCCACCCAGGCCTGGAATGCCTCCTCCTCCACCCGGCGGTGGTGCCCCTCCTATGTACGGTGCTCCTCCTCATATGCAGCTGAGACCTGACATGTTTCCTCCACCACCTAGTCAGCAGCAGTAGCAACAACAACCACCTCCTGGACATTAGTAGCAGTAGCTATCAATTGAATCAGGTATTTTTTTAATTTCCCTGCATATTTTTGGTATATGAGAACGTCTTTTTATGCTTTCCAGCAGGATTGAAAAACTAATTTCATCATTTCAAGTCATGAGTATTTGAATATTTTTCATTCTAATGATAAAATGAGTTAGCATCTCCAGCTGGGGAAATCCCAAATCATCGCAAACATTAAAATTGATAATCCTCCTCCAACTTATATTAAGTGAAGATAATTTCATGGAATAAATTAATAGGCAGTGATTTTGTAGAATTTTTAGTTAGTTGAGCTACTACACTTTGCCTTTACTTTGATTAAGCTGATAGTACTGATCATTTTTTTTTAAATCAGGGACCTTTTGCAAGAGTCATTTTTATTCGTATAGAACATTCACAAAAGCATATTATTCTAGCCTTACAGACCTTATTGTATTTTCTATTAGGTGTATTCCTTATTAATCACCATATTCCATGCTGAAATGCTAAAAACTGTTGCCTTGATTGAATATCTGTACATATACATTTTCTTCTGTTTAGGAAATAATAAGTTTTAAAACCATTTCACTGTGCGGTTACCATATTATATACATTTTTTGGCATAAAATTTTTTCTTTAATTATTAATATAACAGTAATGTACAGAGAGGGCATTGTTTTACAAAAGTAGGGTGTTGTGTGGCGCTCACCACAAGCTTAGGAATACCATGCGAAAGATGCCTTAATAACTGCCATAACTACCTAAGGGCATATAAGTTAACAAAACCACCACCTGGGCATATCCAATAACACTAACATTCCAAAATGTCCAGTTGACACTTAACCATTAAAGATTATAAAGCCTTGCCTTATGGTATGAAAATAAATAAACACGTTTTTTAAATCCTGAAGGATTTGTTGTTGGGTTGAGACCTGCATCAGGAGATTTTTTGTTGTCCGTGGGAGTGGGCCTCCAACCATTATTGGTTGATTCAAAATTAGTTATAGTAGGCCACTACCCATCATTTGTGACTTGTCTATTTCTGCAACACCACCAATCACCCACTAGGGCATATTACTATCTTTGTAACCTGGCCTTTGAAAATTTACCTTGATTCTGCTCTATTTTACACGTTCAATGCATTACCCCCAGATTTGAAACCTCCACAAGGCTCATCTTTGGCAAAATTTCCTGAAGGATTTGATCTTGAAATGGCCTATCAGATAAGAGAAAGAGATCCCTTAACTTTGGAAGATATGCAGAAGGGAGCTCTAGCCGTGGAAGTAAATCTAATTGAAAAAAGAGTTAGGATGAGGAATGAAAAGAAAGTATCATTTAGGGAAGAATCTGCACCTTCCACATATAGTTCAAAATTGGAGAGAATGATGGAAGAAATGATGAAGAAAATGAGCATACTTGAGAGAGCATAATCTAGAGAAAATCAATCAGCTCCCCAAAACAGAAATCAATCGTAGAATTAGAATCAAAACTTTAGGCGAAATCAACCTCAAAACATAAAAAGAGAGGATGATCAACAAATCAGACCTCCTTTCCAAGAAAATTATGTGAATAAGGATGAAGAAACCAATGAAAAAACAGAGAATGACAACATAAACATGCTGGGAGTAAGCAACGAGGATTCTGATTTCCTCCATGAAAGAAAACAAGGTCTATATACACCTTATGATGACAGAAGACCACAAACTGATTATTATGAACAATACTCTGAAAATGCCATCATAGGATCACCTAAACAATATGACCTGAGAAATAAAAAGAACCAAGAGACTCCCAGGACCAAAACCTCTGATAAATCTGCCAAAAAAAACCCTGAAAATGTACCCAAAAAGGCAGCTGAAACTCACAAAACAGTGGCTGTAAATTTTGATTCAAAAAAAGGGAAAAACACCCAAGTCAATGAAAAATAGAGTGTTAAACCGGGCAACACTAGCAACTGAGCTAATGCTCCTAAAAAAACTATTTTAACTGTTGTAAATACTAAAAATAAGCAAGCATATTTTGCTAAACAAGGAGTGACTAACAAGGCTGAATCAAACATTTTGAAAAACCAGATCCCTTTTAGCCTAGAGAATGAAATATCCAAAATCAAAATCTCTATCCCACTCACTGAATTAGTCACTCAAAATGTATATAGGGGTCATATTTTGAAGGCTCTAAACATAGAAGAAATTCATGACACAGTTAACTTAAATGATGATACCCCAAAGCTAATTTTTGAACCAAAAATTGAAGAAAAATTTCAAGAAGGAACTACCCCTCCATTTTACATCAGTTTGAACATCCATGATAATATTTTACACAATGCCATGCTTGATTTAGGAGCATCACACAACCTCATGCCCAAGGTAATAATGGAAAGATTAGGCTTAGAGGTAACTAGACCCTACAAAGACTTATATTCCTTTGATTCAAGTAGGGTGAGATGCCTAGGCCTAATAAAGGACCTCTATGTTAACTTAGCCCAAATACCAGCCAAGAGTTTAGTGATGAACATTGTAGTGGCTGATATACCCCCCAAATATGTCATGCTCCTTTCAAGATCATGGGGAGCTAAGTTACAAGGCAAAATGCAGATGGATACGACTTATGCCATCATCCCTGTATTCAGTCAACCTAGAAAACTCTATAGGGAAACACACATGAAATACTTGGTGAGTAACCAAGAAAGACCAAAAAACTCTCATATTTACTCCATACACACCGAGCTTGACTCTTTCATTCTTTTTAATGATGATATTCATAAAGAGCAAGAGCTAATCAATGAAAAAATATCAAATGTTGTAATCACTTCACATTCAAACATAGTTACATAAATTGATAATGAGGAAAACAAAGAGGAAATTAAAAAAAAGTTTGTTGATTTAGAAATTTACAGCAAACCGATTAAAGGTCTTGAGGTCCAAAACAGTCATAAGCATAACGCAAATCATGAAAATCAAGGAATAAAACCTCAAAACATCGAAAACTTTGAGGAACCAAACTCAGAAAAGCGTAGTAAAAACCCTTGTATAGAATAGAAAGATGAAGAAGACAGAGAGGACAACAATAAAACAAATCACGAATCTGAAATCAATCCTCTTTGGAACATGAATTTTGATGGGTCTTGCACTAAAAATGATGCAGGAGCTGGCATATGGTTACACAACACTGAAAACAATCATGCTGAGGGGCATTCCTATAAATTACACTTTCACTGTACCAATAATATAGCTGAGTATGAAGCTCTCCTTTTAGGCCTGCATTTATTAAAGAAATTAGGGACCAAAAGGATAAAAATTCATGGAGATTCTGAGTTGATTATTAAGCAAGTAACTGGGGAATATAGTGCCAAAAATCCCAGACTAAGAGCCTATAGAGATGATGCCATGGAATTGCTAAAAACATTTGATGAATTTCAACTTATCTTTGTCCCAAGAAACCAAAATGTCCTGGCCAATGGTTTATCCTTTGCTGCTAGAACTTGTCTTACACCTTATGAAACCAAGCAATGCACCACCCAAGTCAAATTTAGACCAGCTGTCCCAGATAATGAAAAATATTGGCAAGTTTTTTATGGAGATAAACAAATAGAATACTTCTTACATTCCAAGAATTAATTTGAAACATCAAGCTTAGATTCAAATTTTGATAAGGACTGTGCTAATGAAGAAAACCCACTTACTGAAGAAGAAAAGTCTCCCGAGATTGCAGAAATAGATCTATTAACAAATGAACCCCAACATATGACAGAAAATAGCACAGATTTAGAAAATGAAGACCTGGAAGTGCTGCAATCTAAATACCAAAGCTTGCCAAAGGGACTGGTTCCTTTAGAGGAAATATTTGATTGGAATGATGTGGCCAAGAAGCCAAAACTGGAACCCATAGAATCTGAAGTGGAAGAATGCAACATAGGCAGTAAGGAAAAGCAAAAAATAATCAAATTGTCTAAAACACTACCAGCTCATATCAAACTGAAATATATTGAGTTGTTTAAAGAATTATCTGAAGTGTTTGCATGGAGCTATGAAGATCTGAAATCATATGATACAAAAATAATTCAGCATTAGATACCCCTCAGAGAAAACCAGAAACCTTTTAAATAAAAATTGCGCAGAATCAACCCTGTTCAATTACCTCTGGTAGATAAAGAAATTAAAAAAATGTATGATGCTGGAATTATTGTCCCTGTTAGATACTCAGAATGGGTGTCTAATCTTGTATCAGTTAGGAAGAAAACAAGAGATATAAGGCTTTGCATTGATTTTAGAAACTTAAACAAAGCCTCACTAAATGATAACTATCATTTGCCCAAAATGGATCATATTTTACAAAAGGTAATTGGTTCCAAAAGAATTTCCTTTCTAGATGGCTTCTCGGGTTACAATCAAATCCTGGTACATCCTAATGATCAACTTAAAACAGACTTTACTACACCTTGGGGTACTTTCATGTATTTGAAAATGCCTTTTGGTTTAATGAATGTTGGTGCCACATTTCAGAGAGCCATGGATATTTCATTTTCAGAAGAAATAGGTTACTTCATTGTGATTTACCTTGATGATATAACTGTTTATTCTAAAACAGATGAAGAGCACCTAATACACTTAAGAAAAGTCTTCGAAAAATGCAGAAAATTTGGGCTGTCCTTGAATCCCAAGAAAACACTGTTTGGTCTCCAGGAAGGTAAAATTCTTGGGCATATCATATCAAAAGAGGGAATAAGGATAGACCCAAAGAGGATTGATGGCATTTTGCAAATCAGCCATCCCAGAAACATCAAGGAACTTCAATCCTTCAATGGAAAGATTAATTTCTTGAGAAGGTTCATACCCAATTTAGCTAAACTACTTAGAAACATATCAAACATGCTTAAAAAACAAGAAGAAGTCAAATGGACCTTAGAAGAAAAGAAAACATTTTAACTGGTAAAACAAACACTCACCAAAACCCCAGTTCTTATCAGTCCTGATTTTTCAAAAGATTTCTTCATTTTTTCATTTGCATCAGAACACACGGTAGCTGTTGTCCTATTACAAAAAAACTTGAATGGACAAGAGCATCCCATTGCATTTTTCAGCAAGGCATTGCGAGATGCACCCCTGAAGTACAACATAATGGAAAAAAAAATCCTTTTCCTTGGTCAAAGCCTTAAAAGACTTCAGAGTTTACATTTTACATTCCCACATCATAGCATTTGTGCCTCATTCAATGGTGAAAGATATATTGACCCAAGATCCAGATGGAAAAAGAGGAAAGTGGATTGCTGTAATTTTAGAGTATGACTTAGAAATCAAACCCAGTAAACTCATAAAGGGTCAAGGACTAGCAAAACTGATGGCTAAATCTAACTTCCAAGCTCTAGATATAAACATGTTTAATGCATTAGATGAACAAGAGGAGTTTTTAACTCCAATTATTGAAGATCATTTTCTGAATTCATCTTGGTATGCTGATATTTTGTATGTTTTGCTCAATCTTAATTGTTCCTCCTAGTTTGTCTAAAACAAAGGCAAGATTTTTAAAATTGAAAGCTGTAAATTACTGCATTTTGAATAAATGTTTATATTGGAAAAATGCTAGTGGATTATTGCTTAAATGTTTGCCTAAGAATGATGCAGATAAGATTAAGCATGAGTTTCATGAAGGAGAATGTGGAGGCCACCTCTATTGGAAATAACCTGCCAACAAAATCCTTAAAGCTGGCTATTACTAGCCCACCCTCTTTCAAGATGTCCATAAGATGATTATTTCCTATCATAAATCCCAAATCTTTGAAAGCAAAAGAAAACTACTTCCCTTACCTCTGCAACCAATCATTGTTGAAGCTCTTTTCAGCAGTGGGGTCTAGATTTCATTAGGGAAATCCATCCTCCCTCATCTGCACAACATCGATGGATCCTCACAGCAACAAACTATTTTACCAAGTGGATAGAAGCCATCCCCTCTAGGAATGCCACATACCCAGTCATCATATCATTCCTTGAAAACCATATACTTTCTAGATTTGGTTGTCCTAGAAAGATCATAACTGATAATGCTGCTGCATTTGGGTCTAAAAATATGGTATATTTCTGTCACAAGTATCAGATTATATTGGGTCATTCCACATCTTATTACCCTCAAGGTAATGGGCTAGCAGAGTCCTCAAATAAAATTCTGGTAAACATTATCAAGAAGTTGCTGGAAGATAACAAGAAATCATGGCACAATAAGCTAGTACATGATTTATGGGCAGACAGATTGACAGTTAAGAAGTCAATTGGGATGTCTCCCTACTAGCTAGTTTATGGAACTGATGCAGTATTCCCAACCAGTTTAGGAGTGCCAGTAATGAAGCTGATCCAGGAAGTAGAGTCTAAAGATGATGATGTAACAAGAATAATAAACCAGACTATACATTTACAACAAACCATAGAAGAAGTATACATCAGAGCACAACAACTACAAGAAAACATCAAGAAGATGTTTGACAGAAGGACCAAGGTGATTTCAAGATTGGTGATAAATTTTTGAAATGGGATTCAAGAAGAGAAGATAAGGGCAAACATGGAAAATTTGATAACTTATGGCAGGGCCCTTATCTCATCCAATCTGCTATTGGAAACAATGCATTTTTTCTGCAAGAATTGGATGGAACTAAATACTTTGGAGGTCATGTTAATGATAGGGTTCTCAAAAATTATTTCTGTTGACTAATATTTGTAAATCCAAGGCTTTTTATTCATTGTATATAACATTGTTTTTCAATTTGAAAAAAGAAAACTACAAAAACAATAAAAAAGAAAAAGAGGGCAGAAATAAAACAAGAAAGGTACAGCCCCATACCCAAAAGAGAAATTCTGAAAGTTTGCAAGCTTAAAATGCCACTACTTAAGAAAACATTGTTATTTTATTCATACAGCCTAATCATGACTAAAATAGATTTAAATTTTCTGCTGATAGGTTAGTGAAAAATATTTTCCAAACTGTTCAATTTGGGCTTATCAGTAGAATAGATTAGGATAGAAAAACAATGGTTCAAACAAGCTGAAAACCTAAACCTAGAAGATTGATGAAGAATTGGTTCTAATCTGCTCAAAATCTGAACCAAGAAAGAAAGAGAACAACACAAAAATATCAAAATCAGAGTTGTAAGAAGATTGAAAGATGATTTTTTATTTTCAGATCTTAAGCGTTCACAATTTTGTTTTAAATTTATGCAAATAAAGTCTATGTGTAGCCTGTTTTTATGCCATAGTCCCACAACAAATCAGACTGCCTAATCCTGATTTGACTGTGTTTTAAATTTCTATTTTAGAAAGTAGAGAATAAAATCTTCTAGACAGTCTAATCCTGGCAGATAGTAGCTTAGGTAGAGAATTTATGAGTTCAACAGTCTAATCTGAACTCATGGAAGAAATAAGGGTAGATTTAGATTAGTTTTTTTTTTTTTCCTACTTTAAAAAAGAATAAAATGTTGATGTTCAAGGTCCGCAAGTCTAAATGCACCTTCTGAAGAAAAAATGTTAGCAAGTAGGCTGTGTAGGTAAAATGATTGGGAGAATTTGTTTGCTGATATGAAATACTGATCATCTTTTCTAAAGAAGCATGATCAATGAAGAAAAGGTTGTCATGGATAAGGAACAGGTCTACATCCCAGAGATCAAATTCTGAAGATTCTTGACACCTCCAAGGAGCTTCCATCCCCAAGTGGAGCCACTGTTAGCCATCAGTAAATTTTCGTCAGAGAAAATGATGGCTAAAAATAAGTCCTGAGCCTTCAAGAGGTTGTTTTCATGCAAAACTGCTCATTCTTGAAGCCTTCTTGTGCTGCCTAAACTTAGCAAGTAAAATTAACCACTATTTCATTAAGAAAACCCACAAAAAAGCCATGCTGATATCCAAAATATTGTTTTTTAGACCTTTCCCCATTATTATCTAAGCCTATTTTTCACTCATTTTTCAGCCCAGATTCATCCTCTGTTTTACTCTTAAAAATCCCCTTTTCTCTTTATTCTATCCTCATTATCCCAAGGGAACCTTCAAAATCCCTTTTAAACTCATAAAAAATCCCTCTTTATTGTTTAAAACCCTTCCTTTTTACTCTATCGGAACTTGAAAAAAACCTTAAAAACCCTCAAAAACTTCTTCCGCCCTTCTAAAGCCTTAAGCCCCTTTTTTCGCCCAAGTCCTGGCCCTTTTTCCACATAAGACCGTGCGCCCGTGACCAGAGCGCTAAGCCCATCGGCATCGGCCTTTTCCTCTTTCCCCGCAACCTTTTTCCTTTGTAAAAAGTATTTCCGCCGATGCGATGTTAAAACCCCCCAGCGCTTAAATTTTGTTGCTTCATATGACTAACACCCGTGACCTTATGCATGAAATCATCGCATCGCATCGTTTTATATCACATCGGCGCTATCACATGTTCATAACTTCGCCTCCCCTTCCCCCCCGCTAATGTGATAAGCCCTTATTTCTCCTCCCCTAGTCACATATTGCAACATGGGACCATGTCTCGGGCCTAAACTTATCCCTCATCACATCGCTCCATCGGCTTATCCCTTCCCCTTTTCTTTTCTCCTCCGCGTCGATGTGTCAATGCAATAAGCTCCCCTCCTCAACTCTTGGTCACCTTGTTCCCCACAAGACCACACCCCCACCTATTCCTCCATCCTCCGCAACAACTCTCCACTGTAGATCTTATAGATCTGATGGTCTTCATTAATCCTGACAACTCAACTCCGCCGAGGCCTACCATCCATTGTACAAAAGACCCTTCTTGTCCCCCACTATAGTTTCCACCCGAGCAACTTTTTCATCGCGCCCGGTCCGCACCGTCGGATCTCATCCCCCTCATTCAACAGTCTACGATCCATATCGTGTGATTTTCGCATCCAGAGTTTAACACTCCAAATTTACGCAATACTGGCGGTATCGAAAAAGCCACGCGGTGCGATACAATTGGACCGCATTCGATTCAGCTAAAACCACTTACCACCCGAATTGAATGCAATAACCGTTCCTAGTATTTCAAAAACTACTTTTTCCCAAATTCACGCCAAACTTCAGTTTTAAACCAAATTTTCGCCGGTTTTCTTCATAAAACCGTTTTTGCCTACATATTCACCCTTCTGCACTGCTCCTCTGCCTTCGACAGCCTCTGCATGCATTTTTTTCCCTCCCTCGCAGGATTTTATAATAAATTTGTGGTTTTTGTAGGTTTTGATTTAAGGCCAAGAGCCTTCTCGTGGTTCAATAAATAGTGATGCTAAATAAAGCTTCCAGGGTGTACATTCAAGCTTTTAATCCATGTTTCTTCAACACGGGTTATTCAAATAGAACCTTCAGCACGTCAAGGTACTTTTTCACAGCAGAGAAGAGATCACGCATAAAAGATGGAAGGATTAATGCATAAAGCCGAAGATTAAGAGCTTAACCCTACAGTTAAAAGAACCGGCTTAAAGCACGAAAGCCTAATTCAGTTGAAAAGGTACAAGGCAGATGACACAGCCCAAAACACTAAACAAAGTCAGTATATAAGGATTGAAGACCCCAAAGTGATTGATCAAGGCCCTAAAGCAGAATCAAAGTTATGACAGTGTTTTAAAGCTACAAAAATAGACAGACTAGTAAAAGAAGCCTCCAAATGCCACATCATCGAGGCTATTAATCTTCAAAATGCCACCTATAGGCCTTCCACCTAAAAAGGCACGCATATTAATTACATAGTCAGAGATATTTCTAAAGACAACTCAGGATTAATTGCTAGCCTACAAAAAGCCCCTCAACAAAAGTGACTGAAGTTGATGAACTTTAATGTAATAATCAATTAGCAGAGTTAATTCATGTCATTCCTTCTCCATTTGGCCCTTCAAAGGCCGAGAAACTCTTAATTTGCATTAATTGAACAGATGAACATTTCTTACACTCCACCTCCTCATTCTTCTATAAATACTTCTGTAGAAGACATTATAGAGGTTGGCCTCTAGATATCTATTGTATGTAAATAGCTCTTGAAATTGTTGTAGCTCTGTTTTGTAATTGAAGACACATAAGCTGAGATGAGAAGTTTGAAGCTCTAGAGACCCACTGGACGTGAAGATTGTAACTGGTTTGAACATCAAATACAAATAGTTGATTTTTGGGATCCTGGTCTATGTCAATGGTGATGTGTTTCTCACTTTAAATTGTTATTTTATTTATGTTTTCATTCTGTCCACTATTCTCTGATAAAGAACAGCAAATACAGAATAGGATTTACTTCTAAAGTACCCTAAGTCTCACTGATAAATCTTTATCCTTTATGTTTTCTGCTGATTTTTAATTTGAAGGTAATTCAATAGAGTATAACCAGTGAAGTGTTGGAAAGCCCGCATTTCCTGAGTACAAATTGAGATGTTGTCTTTGAATTCTCTTGATAAGTTTGCTAATTAAAGATTGAGCTAGAGAAGTCTATGGTTAACCCCGTCCTCTAGTTTCTTCTCCAACAGTTGCTTTGAAAAGTTCCCTTAAAGTATGTTGAAAGCAAGCTAGTTTCAAAGTACTTACCTGATCTTAGACTACTTTTTATGTTTATCATGAATGTTTTCCCTTTGAATATGTTGAAAGCAGGCTAAGTTAAAAGTCTTTACTTGATATTAAGCTATTCTATGTTTTTTCATGTTTTCTCTTGAAAGTACATCAAAACCAGACTAGTTTCAAAGTACTTACCTAATCTTAGATTACTTCTGTGTTTTCCCCTTAAGCGCATGCCAAAAGCAGGCTAGTTTCAAAGTACTTACTTGATCTTAGGCTGTCCTTTGTTCCCTCATCTGTTTGATTTCCATCACTCCATTTCTTAGTTTTTCATTCCATAAAATCAACTTAAAGAGATCCTTTGACATAGATGACTTGCCCCATGGACCACTTTTGAACCTTGCTGTCCAATTAAATCCTCCTATGAATCCATAGCCCAATGGATTGATGCTGCTCCTTGCCTATCCTATCAGCTGAACCATTATTTTACTTACTCACACCTTCACCCTACATATAGACTTCCTTCATCTTCATTATATCCTTGCCCAACCAAAACAAACAAAAACCCTATTCCTCATAACTAGCCTAATATCATACAAAATCCTTCAAAGATCATATCTTTGAACACATACATAGAGAGATCCTGCTCTGAATCTAGGATGGCTAGGTCCTCAGATTCCAAAGTGGTTTTATGTTGGTTCTGCAGCTTTGTATTTACCAATATTGCAAAACTACGGAGACCTAACATACTGACGACTCCATTGGGGACTCTGAGTAAAATCCTTAAAAACAAAACACTCAGTGTTCACCTAATTGAAATCTGTTTTCTTCAAGCAATACCAAACATATGATGATCATAATAGGACTTGTCTGAATCAATGCCAAACTAAGTGACCCTTAGGATTCTAAACAGACTCTCATCCAAACCTTGAAGAAGTCAGCTAAGTAATCCACAGAGTAAACTCTCTTTGTCTCATCACTGTAGCTAAGTGTTGAAATATATTTAGGACACTCTCATAACCCATAGGACTGTTAAAAACTCAGAAAACCCAAAAAATTTTAGATTGGTATTCAGTTAAATTAGTGGTGGTGGACCATAAAACCTTTTACCTTTCCAAAGCTAAAAATTTCCACTTGGCGACTCGAAAATTCTGAATTGACCTAAAGACTCCACTGGGAAACCCATTACTATTGTTGTACAAATCAGCCCCTCCATTTGAATTTTGGCCAAAGTCTCTTCTTTCCCCTTTACCAGTGCCCTTTCCCGCATCAGAAATACATTGAAAAAGGACTAAAGTCCACTTTAAAGGGTTATATAAGGCCTAGCCCCCTTTCCTCCTAGCTCAGCACCTCCTTTCTTACATATAACCAAGTGCCGCCCCTTAGAGCGTTTAATGCAAATCTCATGATCGCGCCATCGCATGTCTGCCTCATCGCAAAAGCGCAGTTTCCTGTTCGCGCTACCCTCCGCCATCGCACTTTTCGTTTTTGCGATCCGCGCTCGACCGGTCACGCCCATCGCATTAGCGCAGAGCACGGAATTTCGTTATTCCATCATTCCCTCCATCGCATTTTCTCCTCTTGCGATTTTGCGATATGCGCTCCGGGTCCCACCTCCAAAGCCTTTGTTCCGTTGCTTTGTTATGTCTTACTTTTGAGGAGGTAAATCCCCTCTGCGGACAGAGGCGATCCCTACTAGCCCAGCAGGGGTCTAGCAACAATCAGAAATGTTACGACGCAAGTTCCTAGTTACGAATGAAAAGAATAGAGATAGAAGCCTACCTGGATTCCAATGCTACGATCTGAAGAAGAGAGCGTTCCCGTTCCTCAGCCTCGACAGATCACAATCCTCCACGATCTCCGCAGACGGATACCTGCACATGCAAGAAACAAACAGATACAAGAATAAAATCCGGCATACGTAACTCAATATCAGTCAGAAAGGATACTACTCATATTAACATCATTGAAAACAGAGTGGAACCATAATCGTAATCATTCATTAAATAACGATCGAAAGAGATTACAACCAAAGTTCTGACGTCGTGGTCTCCTTCGGATGGGTCTCCAGTCGTTCACGTCTCGCAAAGCTCACCAGGGAAAGGGCAAACCTCTCCTGAGTCTCTCGACGATAGTCTCCTTACTTGAGTCGGCCTTAAGGGAGGAAAGAGGGCTCTTACAGCACAAAGGCTCTTGGTAATTTGGAGATTCAAAGCTTAGGCTCTTCAAGACTAGCTTGCAATGGAATTGAGCAAGATTTTATAGATGGGCAAGGAGGGAGTTGGGATCCCTATTATTGTGGGATTGGCCCTATCATCAAGGAAGGTTCCATGAGAGGTGGAAAACCACTTCCCTTCCATGGAACTCCCGCAGCCAAACCTCCCAACTCAAGATAGGCAATGGTTTCTGAGTTTGTTGAAACACAACTTCCGCCATCTTTATTTTAAAAACACTCCTTAAATTGGCTGGCGCGACTACTGCTCTGGGACAGAGCGCCAGTTGGCGCGGCCTATTTGTAGGATTTTCCCCATTGGCGCGAGTGGTGAACTGTCTGCCCGCGCCAATGCAAAAGGAGATGTTTTTATGATTTTTTTCAAGGAGATGTCTTTAGGGAAATTGAAGCTCATGCTTAGAGGAATGCATTGATGATGTTTTCAAGGCATGACAATGTTCACAGGTCACAAAATGGGTCCTCCATTGTGCGGGACGGGGAATGGTAGGGACAGTGACAAATTACTGTGTAACAGATGCCCCTAAAGTATGAGGCCCGAGAGAGAGAGGGGTGAAATGCTTTACGAGAACATGTTCAATTGAAGGCCCGCCGTCGGAAAACCTGCGCAGAAAGATACAACTGATATCTCAAGTATATGATGTATATGTGGTATGGGAACAACCATCCGAAACAGAGTACACTATAATCCGGATCCAGGGTATGGGCACAGCCATCCAGCGAGGATCAAATAAATAGACTCAGGTATGGTCGCAGCCATCCAAGCAATGAGTCATATACATAATGATAATAATCCACAATCGCAGCCTGGATTACAACAGACACAATCCAGGGTCTTGCACTCCATCTCGACCCAAACAAAGTACAAGTTCGAGCATGTGAATATGTGAGCTGAAGTCAAACATGCAGGAACATCGGCTGATTACCAGCCAATGATGAAAGCTGTTAACAGACGCGAGAGGAACCACCAATGACAATGGCCCTCAAGGTACTACAGGTACAATCTACGGCGTGCGAATCAATGGGTTGGCGTCGAACACCCGCAGAATCACTCGATCGGAGGCCAATGATGAAAACCTCACGTCAAATGCGATGAACTTGCCATTGAGGCATGCAGGCTCCAAGGTACCATAAAGGAGTCTCTAGATCAGCTTCCTGGATAATGAGCTGATGTCGACAGGAAGTGACCTTGATTGAAGGTGGGCCATGATGATTCCCACATCATCGACATGAGACAGAGGAACGTAATGTTTTGTTGTGAATCAGGATCGTATGAGAATTAGAGGAAGGTTGATACTAGCAGAGGCCAACTTCTCTTGAACATATAAACAGCACGACAGTGGATTTGGCAGTATTTGACATCAGTAGATCAGAGGTCATGGTGACAAGGCAATGAGCAGAGGAGAGGTCAAAAGGGATTATCCAAACCCAC